>BSBK01005901.1:0-312186 GCA_027943335.1 Chamaecyparis obtusa
AACAACCCTGCAAATTTTTTGTTAAAAAAGAGTCTTTGTAAAGTAAGGCCATTGAGGAGAAACTAATGAAGGTAACAATGAAAGGACCCTGCCAACCTAGTTTGCCAAGAGCCCAAGACCATAAATCATATGCAAATTCACAATTCACGAGCAAGTGGTTGCATCTTCAAGAGTGTTCCCACAAAGAACACAAGGGAATCTATCTGAAATTCCCAATCTAAGGAGTTGATCACTAGACAAAATTATTTTATGAAGTGCTACCCAAAGGAATGAACCTGCTTTAGGCAGAACTGCATTGTGCCAACAAACCAGAACAAAGTATTATCCAACTAGGTGACTTTAGTAGATAAATATAAATAACCTTCCTGCACCGTATATCTACCAGAAGCTACTTTAACCTAGATAAGAGAATCATCATCCTTATGTAAACAAGAGGCCTCTAATCAAGTAAAACTAAAAGTCTATCCTTTTCAACTTGAGGAAAAGGAAGTGGGAGAAGTCCTTCCAAACCGCCCTTGGATCGCCTCAACCACTACAATCAAAAATAATCCTTGACCCAAACTCCCCAACATCTTCTAGAACTTGTCTAGCTATGAAAAGTTATAAACAAAAGATGGAGGGGGAAGACCATTCCAGGAGTCATCCAAAAAATAGCCTTGTGCTTAAATTAACGAGCCAAGAAAGATGTGGGAGGATGATTTTTCTACACTTGACAAGGAATTTCCACATGGTAGATCTAGCAGAGGGTTCTTAATAATAAAAATCCTATCTGGATCAGAATTGTCAAGATATTACCTCTCAATATTTTAACCCAAAGGGCGTATGGATTCTCATAGTATTCATGATAACTTGGCTCCCAGACTATTTCCTCTCAAAAGGTTGTACAGCCCAGCCCCACACAATCTTAGGGGTCAGATGGTATGCCAGGATATAAGAGGAATCTTAGGCTTATCATTAAGATTCATTTCTAAATGAAATTTTTTATGGACTTCCGAATACGCTCCAAAATCCCTTTTGGAGCTAGTAAAACTGACATCACATAATTAGGAATTGAGCTAAGGACAAATTTGCCAATAGAATTCTACCTACCAATGAGAGCCACTGGCCTTCCAAGCAGCAATTCTATCCTAAATCGCTTGGAGGATGTTATCCATAAGTTGTCTTACCTGCCCCTTGGAAAAAAGGAATTCCCAAATATCTACATGGAACAACTGCAACAACAAACCCAAAAAATCAACAATGGCGTGTTGGACCAGCTAGGGAGTGTTGAAAAAGAAATTTTTTGATTTAACCACATTAAGCTTCTGGCCTAAAGCTGAGCAATAGTCATCTAGATTTTTTTTAATGGCATATGCCTCGACAATGTTTTCCCTTCCAAAAAAAAGAGAATAATCAACAAACAAAGTATGAGTAATGGTCAGATGTGTGTCCCTAATGAGATGCCCTCCCAATCCCCTAGGCTTCTATAGCTATTAATCTACTAAGGCCTTCAACCATGATAATAAATAATAAGGGTGAAAGGGAGTCACCCTACCACACTCACGAGTGGAAGAGAAGAAGCCACATGGGGAACCATTAATAAGAACTAAAAACTTGGCCCATTAATACATGATAGGATCCACTTAACCCACTTCATACTAAAGCCCATCTTAATAAGAACCTGTATCAGAAAAGACCAATTGACCCTATCATAAGACTTCATCATGTAAGTTTCAAGGTTATGGCTTGCATTCTCTCAGCCTTAATGGAATGAATAACTTTATGAGCAACAAGTGCCCCTTCAACCATGCCCCTGCCAGAGACAAATCCCCCTTGCTGATCTAATATGATTCTAGAATGATCTGACCCAATCAAAGAGAAATAGATTTGGTGTTCAGATCTTATAGATTGTATTGCAAAGAGAGATTGTTCTGTAATCCAAAAAGGATGTAGGCTGAGCTCACATTTGGGTATGAGGGTAATAAATATTATTAAACTATCTGAGCATACAAGTGTGTCATCTAGATTCCTCCATAGCCAATAAATTATCCACCCCCATGAAATCCCAATATTCTAACATAATAATGGAGTAAGGCCATCTAGACCAAGTGCCTTATCCAAACCCATAGAGAAAACAACCCCTCTAACCTCCTCCAAAGTAAAAGGTTGCATAAGAAAATGGTTATCAGCAATAGAGACCCGCTTTGAATAAAGTCAGAAACACTCTCCACAGAGGTGTTGGACCATTGAGAAGAGAACGAAAAAAGGCATTGCTTCCTCCTAAATATCATTCTCCTTCTTAAGCAGATTTCCATGAGCATCATTAATTTGAAAAAATAGCATTCTTTTGTCTCCTAATCTGGCTGAAGCGTGAAAAAACTAGTGTTCTTGTCTCCATCCCTAAGCCACAACTCATGAGATCATTGCCTCCAATAGGTTTCCTCTCTAAGTAATACTTCATCTAGTTTAAGATTAAGATCCTTCAAGATATCATAGACTTTTGCCGAGAGACCATTTAGAATAACATATTGATTCCAATGTTCCAGCTGCTCTTGAAGTTTTGCCCTTTCAACAAAAATATTACCAAAAATAGATCCATTCACTCCTTAATTTTAGCTTTTAGAGAAGATAGTTTCTTAGATAGTTGGAACATTCTTGATCCGTGAACAAAGGGCTTTCCACCAACAATTTTTCAAAGTTTGAGAAAATCGGGGTCCTTGAACCATATTCTTTCAACCTTAAAGTAAAATTTTGGCTTGAACTTGTTTGACAGGATGTTAACTTCAAGAGCCACTGCAAAATGATCTGAGCCTGGAAGGGAAAGAATGGAAGGATGCATGGCCGCTAGCAAATCCATTGTGGGTTCAACAAGAATCTGTCTAGTCTAACACCTAAAGATTAAGATCCATTTCTTTTGTTGGACCATGAGATCTTGCCATTAGAAGGGACATAGTCATACAAGTTATTACCTTCCAAAAACTCTTAAAATCTTGGGTCACCCTCCATGAGGGCTCAGCTCCACCTACTTTATCCAAACTCCCTAGGGTAGCATTAAAATTACCACCCATGATGATTTTACATTCATCAAGATAAAGTAGACGTTGAGTGAGAAGACCCATAATCTGTGTTTTCTCAGAAGGGAGTAGGACCATAGATATTTAGTAAATGAAAGAGAGATCAAAGACTGAGACCTGTACCATCATCCAATTAGCAAAGGAGCCTGAGAGAAGCAGTTGGCATTTATGAGACTTCCATAGAATTTCCAAACCCCCTGACACGCCAAAAGATGGAGAATGCACAAAGGACCAATTTTTCCAAGAGCTAAATAATTTATCACCATTTTTCTTAGACAACTTTGTTTCCTGCAATAGAATTATGTCTTCCCCACTCACAAGAGCTGATCCTTGATAAGGAGATATTTTTTAAAGGCATTAATGCCTCTACATTCCAAGTTATAATTCTCATTGTAACCTCGGAAGCCCAAAGCTCTCCTTCTAGCTTTGCAATGAGCAAGAATAAAAATGTTGCATCCTCCTTGCATTTCCTAGGAGTTTTTTCAAAAGTAAGAGTCTGCTGGACCCCAGCAACAATTTCATCTGAGTCTTAGATCCCTTAGGCGGTCTACCCTTGGCTTCTTGATAGACTTTCTCTTCTGAGAAAAAGAAGGATCAACCTCTGACTGTGTGATAGAACATGGTAGGGAAGAGGGGGGAGAGACATTTATATCCTGTCCAAAAGAGGCTCTGACCTCATTACCATTTCATCATAATCTAGAACCTCCTCTCTAGATATTTCATCAAATATTTTGTCTGCAACCCCTAACACAAGAGAATCCACAAATCTCTCCATATTCTTCTTCTGTGGGACAAACCCCTTTTACAGATTAAGATCATGTTGAATATTAGAACCAACAAAAACATGTTCATTTGTGATCGAAGGATACTGAGAACCTTCCCCTGTTACTTTAGTCCTAGAAAACATGGGTGAAGGAAAATCTTGGATAGGTGCTTCCAAGCCTTCTCACTTTGGAGAATCAACAGGTTCATAGTCAAGATGACTGACTCTTGCTAAAGTGGGGAAGCATGATCTATTGATCATGCAACAAAACATCTAGAGAAAGATTAGCCTGCCCTGAGTCAGGAAGGACCATTCATGTCTCTGGAGCATCTAGGAAGCACATCTGACTAAGTGTTGATCTTTAAGCTCCTGAGAGTGACTCATCTGAATATTTGGCTGACAAGTGAAATCCCCTAACAAAAATTGCACCAATTTCTTGTTAAGAGGTGAGGGGAAAGAAAATTATGAGTCATGATCTTGCATGTCATCTGAAGTAGACACCTAGTGGAATTATCAGTAGCCTAGATTTGCAAATGAATCCCCAACTATCCTGCCTTGACCAGAGTAATGGAAGAAGTCACGAGAATAAACTTCATCTAGAAACTTGGATTTTCCTGGAGTCATCCTATAATTAGGAAAAAAAGAAGACCTTGGAGAAGAAACATTAGTACATATATAAAAAATGAAGAATCTTTTGGTGAAAATGATGATAGCACATCAAGGTTGGAGAAAGAAATCTTGATTTTATCCACCCTTGGCAACGCCAAAGCATGAGAGATTTGATAGGAATCTGGGACTGAGGATTGATTGGGACATACCTCCAGAATATCATGAAGAGAAGGTTGACACTGTGATTGAAGGTGGCCAAGAGAATCCAAACAACGACAGACCAGATTAGGGGAATCAAGCTAAACTCATTGGTCAAAAGCCCCAAATTTTGATTCAAGCCGCACACTGGAAACCCATTTCTTCTTAACATAATAAAGGATGCATAACCTAGGAGAACACTCTCCCTTATCAAGAAATATCCAATCATGTTGAAGGAAGATCCCCAACTTTTGATTAAATAAACAACTTTCATAGCCAGAAGAATTGCTTTTACTAATCCAATCTAAGATTTCATATCATTTAAAATGGTTATTTGAATAACATATCATTAAGAAAAATAATGTTTATAACAGTAAATTACTTAATTAATATTAAATTTTGTGTAAGGAAAATGTTGATTGAGTTATAGATTACCAGAAATTTTCTATATTTATAGTATTTATAAAATTGTTCTTATAAGTAAAGAAATATTAATTATATTATATATCTTAAGAAATTCAAAAAATTAGAATATGTGAAAGATATCTTAAAAGAGGGGTGCATATGAAAACATAAAAAATAAATCAAATCTAATATTAAATGAAATCTTTTAAATGCAAACATGTCCAAATTGTCTGCTTTGTTTATTGTTGACTTTTTGTTTTTCTTTTGCAAATGTGCTAAGCTCTTACATTGTTGCCATTGTTAGGTTATGCCTCTTGATATAATTATTTGTTTCTTCACAATCTAAATCAATATATTGATAATTAAAAAAATTATCAATTCAATTTAATGATTATCGAAATATATTAAAAAATAGTATAAAATCTTCTAGAACTTAAGATATCAATATATAAATAACTAAGTTCTCTAGAAGGTTGGGGTTGAGATTTAAAATTATTAATTTTTATTTTCATTAATCATTAATCATATGAATTCTAAAGCTTGTAACATGGAAGACATATATATCTCTAAAGTTTATCACATGGAAAACAAAATAAACATTGTTTCTTCTCCACATGTAAATCATATTTTAAAACTTATTAAGACTATTAATTTGTATCTTCTTTTTTGTTATAATTCTTACAATGATATGAAATCTTAATTTACATTATGATTTATAATTAATATATTATATATGATTAATCCTAAAATTCAAATATCAATTGTAAATACATAACTAGAATAGTTAGCATGGATGAAAAAAATGCATATTACAGAGTATGAAAAGTGAATTACTACATAGGATAATCAAACCCTTCAAAAATTCAAATTTCTTCCCATGATAGAGACCTTCAAGTTTAGCTATGAATCAACTAGATGTGTATTTTATGAAATACACAAATTTTTTGACTCATGATTCTAAAATGTTAGAAGGTTGTTGAATGTTTCATTCTAATTTAATGCCTATTATGATTGTCAAAATCTAGTAGTTTGTTGAAAGTTTATGTCCAATTTATTATATTTACTTGAGGCTATCAAGGAAATTCCTAGTTGTGAAAGGTGGTAGGTGAAACTCTATATTTTAATGTTGGGGATTTAAAACTTGAATTTTTAAAGAATACAATAGGATATGGGTATGATGATTAACATGTTAAAAAGTGTAAGTTTAAAAGGGACAAGGGAACTAAGAGTCAAGATATTGGCTTTAATATTCTAAAGCTTCAAATTTGGGGGTTCATGGAATATAATGTATTCATGCTAGGATATAAGGGGATGCAAAGTTTAATGGGCCCAAGAATAAAAGTGGTAGGACATCAAGAAATCAAATAGTTGTTAGAATGTGAGGTTGATGTGATGTATGTTAGCATGAATGATGATGGTATTCCTATGGGGGAATATCCTAGTAATGATGGAGGCACGTTACAGTGACTATGTATTTCATTCATAAAAAAGTTTGTCATTGATGTCAACATATGTTATTGACTCTAGTTGTTTAGAAGCTTGCAAATAGTTGCAGATAGGTTGTAGAGAATTGTATGGACACAATACAGAGAATTAACATGTACAAACTTAGAGAAAGACTATTCATGATGTCATGGATCACCATCCATGATCACACATTCTTATGAGTTGATCTAACAGAGTTATGACTAATTTATTGATGATTGTTTCTCAGGAGATAGAAACTATGTTTTTCACGGAGTTGATTGCAGAACTTTGTGGATAGCACACATGGTTGTTTAAGCTATGAGGTGCAAAAATAGGTTAGTATTAGATACAAAATGAGGAGCTTATTGTGATCATATGAAGTTTTGATCATATAGGTGACATTAGATATGGCGTATGTAATGGCGAAGACCTATTTGGAGGCTGACTTGGAACATGTTTCAAGTAATATGATGAGCGAGATTAACTTACAGATCTAAATGATAAATTGATGTAATTCTTATGTTATAACATTTTAGGAGATGTTGTGTGCATCTTTTCATGAGTCCATTTTGTATTTTGTAAATATGATTTATCCTATGAAGGCCGACTTAGATATAATTGGTGTAACTTGTATATATAAGGATTGAAATCCTTGGAAAATAAGGGTGCGAAAATAATGAATAATTGCACATGTGAGATGAAAAGGAGAATGCGAGTTTAAGAAAGTATTGGATACTATTTGACAAATATTTTTTGTGCACTTTGGCACAAGGTGGAGCTTGCTTGGTAGTGAGAGTGCTGGAAGTAGATTTAGAATAGAATTATCTCAGTTTTGAAGTTGTAAGGTTTGGAGAACCCGAGAGTGGCTTTAACTCTCAAATCTCTTGATCAAGTTGATATATTGTACAACCCTAATAGGGTTATCTCCTCTAACAGGGATGGAATCCTAACATGGTCGATTCCTTAATTGGAATCACATTGTAAAAGGCTCTTAACAGGGTTTTTCCTTTAATGAGGACCTACCTATTGTAA
Organism: Chamaecyparis obtusa; assembly: GCA_027943335.1. Lineage (NCBI taxonomy): Eukaryota > Viridiplantae > Streptophyta > Pinopsida > Cupressales > Cupressaceae > Chamaecyparis > Chamaecyparis obtusa. Next base: position 7,528 of record BSBK01005901.1, read on the forward strand.
TACTTAGCTCCTAATAGGGTTATTATAATCATAGTGCATATATTTGTGGGTACCATCCTCACCGGGTTTCTTTTACATTAATAAGGTTATCCTCGAGAACAAATCTTGGTGTTCATGTGTTTGTGTGCCATTTCTATATTTACTTTTCAGTTCAATATTTTTCTCTCTAAAATAAGTTTGAAGTTGAAGTTTAAAGTATAAAATATTGGCATCAACTGATTCTCCCCCCTATGAGTTGATTAGGGCATTTTTATTCTAACAATCTATGCTATTTCCATTAATATTGTCATTGATGTCAACATATCCTTATTCCAACCTCTTGGTGTAGTAGTTTCTATAAAATCGACTAGTTTGGCATATCAATTAATGTGCACCAATAGTCCATTTGTTTCGGATGAGGTTGTCACTGATAGGTTTCAATGAATATTTTTCATTGGAAGAAACATGTGGTTGATTGGATTGATCCCATTTGGATGCATATCCTTTTTATTTTTCAACCCGAGCTATGTATGAGCAATTCATCAATCATATCCATTGGAACTGATGGCTTTGGAGATGGTGTGGCATGTTATCTTGAGTGGGGAATGTTGTAATGATCAAGGTGGTCTTGATTTCATTCCTCACCACCATAGGAATGTCTTGGTGCGACCTATTTCAAATGGTTTAGCTGACATGGTGGATATTATCATGCTATATAAGTAGAGAAAGGAATTCAATTGTTCATGTGTATCTAATAAGACACATATGTAGAGATATGTGAAGTGATTGTGAATCTATTTGTAGGAGATCCATATTTGTGTGTAAAAGTATGTTGATCTCAGTGGTGAATTCTATCTCTTTTCATATTTTCTGGAAGTGATCCTTGTTGTACTAGTAATGAGCCTCAATGTATGTGTAGTGAGACTTGTGTAATATCGACAGTGAGCCTTATTGTACTAGCAATGAGCCTTTGTATATCAATAGTGATCCATTGTATAGATGGCAGTAAGTCTTTGTAAAAATTACCATACCAATGTCAAGCCTTAATAAGTGTTTTTACATTTCATGAGAATTAGCTTCTCCATTGTTTTTCCCATCTTGGGTTTCCACGTAAATCCTATTGTTCTTTGTGTCAATGATTTTATGTTTTTCATGCTTACATTTCATGTGGCTGTCCTATTTCTTAACTGGAAAATATAAAGTTGTTAATACTATTGATTATGAGTTGATTGACATAAGAAAAGTTTTATAAGATTCATGGGATAACTAATTCACTCCCCCTCTCAGTTATTTGAATTGTTCAATAATAGTAAGATATTTGGTAACAATTATTACATAAATAGGATGATTCTAGGTGAACCTAATGTTGGAGTAAATAAGATTTTCTCACAAGCTTAAGTTTACTTAGGTTAATTATTAGAAGGTTAGGTAAATGTCAATAATATTTTATTGTTTACCTATATTATTATTTTTTCCTAGTAGTTGGTAGGAAGTTTCATCTACACTCACACCTAATTGGTCCTTGCATTCCCACTGTTGCCTTTATAAGTAGAACTCCTATACATTGTTACTCATATCAAATACATCTATTATTTGGTAAAATATCTATCTTCTATTTCTAAAGGTTATAGCATGTTTTAGGTGCTATATTGGAGAAATTACCCAACATGGTATTAGAGCTATTAAAATTGCATCTCCTTGCATATTTGATAATTTTTCATCAATGTTTTTTTAAGCACCAACATTGTTCTCCTCATTATTGGATCATTGTCTTGTATTTTTCTAGGGTTAAATGCTTCTTAGCTGATGTTCTCAAGTGATTTTATATGTTGATTATGAGACAAAGTTTCCTATTTTACCGACTGTCATATTGTTTTGTTGTGTAGGTAATTGATATTGACTTGTAGTTGAATATTTCCTTATGTTGAACATGCAATGATGTGGAAGAAATAGATCTTGGATTTTATTGACCACCATGCGCAATTTTATTTTGAGACTACTATTTTAAATATAGTTTTTAGGATTAATTAGAAATTCAAAAGAGTTGTATGAATGATATATTTTAGATGCATGAAATATTAAGTCCAGTTCTAATCTATTTTTAGGGGTTATTATTTCTATATAGAAATCGTCTTGTTAATTTTGTCAAGGAAAAGGAAAGAGCTCTACAATGATGCATGGTATGGTGAGAAACTATAGGAATAACAAATTCATTTTTATTTGTGTAAAATCATTCTAATTTTATTGTTTGTGTATATTTATCTATGTATTCTTTATGTTTCAACTACATGTGTGTTTGGTTAATGCCTTTATTTTAGATTTCACAAATGGTATTAGAACCTCAAAAAGGTCTCAGGCATAAAACTATATATATCCTATGGATTTAGCAAATGGTATGATAGTTTTTGGAAGTTAATTTTATGGTAGGTATACTCTGCATAGGAAAAGTTTTGATTATTAAAGACGTTTTGATATTTTTTATCTTCTAAAAGGAAAGTTATGTCAATAATATTAGGTAATTTATTTATGTTTAAAAAATCATTTAACTCAATGGGGAAAATTAGGTAGATAACTGATGCTCTATTTTTTTGGTTTCCTCAATTTTTTAGAACTCAAAAATGGTATTAAAGTGTCACAAGATTCTTGGGCATATAACTATAAAAGGAGATTGATTGTGTATGATGGAAGTAGATAATCAATGGTTATTGATGAAGTTTTTCAAGATTAGTTTAACAAAAGGAAGCTACAAGATCACATCTCTTTGTATAAATTCTATTTGCAAATGAATAAAGGAAAAGAGAAAAAGAAAAGGGTTGGGAAGTATAGAGGAATCCTTTAGCTAACCAAAAAATAAAATTCTAGTAGAGAATTCATGTAGTGGTGGATAATAGGAAAGAAATATATTAGATCACCTTGATTGAGATAACATGTATAGTCTATGGAAATCATGTAAAAATTTTAATTGACACTCCAGAGTAATTAAAAGTTTTATTTCACCTAGAAAGCTAGGTAGATTTCCTTGAAAAGACTAGGTTCATGGCTAATGCATTCTTATTTGAGTATGCAAATAAGTCTAGAGATCAAGTAGTGAAATGTCTATTTGAGGCCATGGTTGAAATTCTAGGATTTAGAACCGAATTAACGCTATATGTGGCACGTTTAGGGCCATATGATATAATTATAGGGATAAATGAGTTATGAAAACATAAAAAAAGAGTGCACTATTTTATAAAGATAATAGAATACTTAGATGACATAGGTAATGCCATATCCTTGCATGACATTCAATGAGAAGCTAAGCTAATATAACTTTCTTCTTTATATTTAAGGTGTAGTGAGAAAAAAAGGGTGTTAGTTATTTGTTGTCAAAATAGAAGAGTTGAACGAAACTAAGGAAGTCAACTATTTAGATGAAATGAACATATATATGAAACAAGTTACCATCATGAAATGGAGCTAGACATAGAAAATAAACAAAAATATTCCTTTGTAGATAAGTATCCATATCTTCATGATTTTAGGATGTATTTCCTAGGGAGCTACTAGGACTAGCCTGTTGGAAACAATTGTCTGAAGAAAATTGCTACTCAAATTATGTATTGGCTTTGATGTCACACTATGTCATAGTTCACAGCATTTAGTACCTACCGAGCTCAGTCGGTCTGCCAGACAGGAAAATTAGTGCTTACTGAGTTCACTCAGTTATCAAAGAAAATTCAGTGTTTACCGAGTTCAGTCGGTCGTCAAAGAAAATTTAGTGTTTACCGAGTTCAGTCAGTTGTCGAAGAAAATTTAGCATCTACCGAGTTCAGTCGGTTATCGAAGGTAAAGAAAATTCAGTGTTTACCGAGTTCCATCGGTCTCCGAAAGATTGTAGAATTATGGTCACTGAGCACTGTCGGCCCTTGAAGGATTTTTTGCAAATAAAGTTTGCTTAATTCAGCCGACTGTTATACTAAGTAATGTCGATTTGAAAAATCTAAAGTCATATAAATATAAGGTCAAATGTGAAAAATAAACAAGAAATATAGCAGAAGATATATAGAAGAAAGACAGGAAAGGTGTGTGCGAATTTGTGAAGGATGTTCAGATATCCTTGAGGAGCAGCAGAGATATATTCGATCACGAAGGATCACACTTATGCAGAACAGAGATCTATAATTAGCAAGACAATTGCATTATTATACAGATCATTTTCATTGTTACCTTTTTATCATTGTAACAGTGAATTCTAAATCTCTTAATCGAGTTGGTTTAACAACCATATTGTAAATCATCTAACAAGGTGACAATTCCATTGAATTGTTTTCAAGACCTCTTACTAGGCCACTCCTAGCAGGGTTATTAAATCCTCTAACAAGGTCACACCTAACAGTGTGTTTTGTAACCTTTTACCAGGTTGGCTTCTAACCGGGCATCACTTCAGAAAAGTGAAAATCAGTATCTAGATACATTGGTGGTTTTTCTCATATTGGGTTTCCACGTTAAATTCTGTGTCTCTTGTGTTCTTAATTTCTATCTTAATCATATACAAGTGCTGATGAATATCTAAAGATAATTTTGCTAATACTTTCTGCATCTTCAAAGTTACTGCAATCTATTTACCGAGTGCTAAACAGATAATATTCATTAAGATATCCTAAGGGATCTGGAAAGAAATAATTGTGAAGTGTTTTATGGTTGACTGATTCACCCCCCCCTCTCAGTCACTTCATCCATATTCCATCAATTGGTATCAGAGCTTTTGGTGCTTGCAGGAAGGGTTTCAAGGACCTAAGCTAAAGATCAGGATGTCTTACAAGAGGGAAATTCCTAAGCTCAACAGAGATAACTTTTCAGCATGGCAAGGTCTCATGCGACTTCATCTAGCTTCCATTGGTGATTCAGGATGCAAATACATTGATGAAGAATACACAGTTCCTACTGGCGCATTAACTGTTGAAGACATTGCAGAGAAAAAGACTCATAACACCATGATGATAGACATTGCATCAGCTCTCAGCTATGAAGAATTTGATGATATTAAAGAATGCACTACTGCATATGAAATGTGGATGACATTGAAGAAAATATATGGTGGTGATGCAAATGTGAAAAGAGCCAAAGCAGAAAGCCTAAGAGGACAGTTTGACAAGATGAATATGAAGGAAGATGAAAACATTGCAAAATATGTTGAAAGAATCAAAGCAAGTGTAAGTGCAATTAGAGCTTCTGGAGGAACAATCTCTGATGAAACTATTATAAGTAAGGTACTCAAAACATTACTCCCTATCTATGCAATAAGAGTATCAGCTATTCAAGAAAGAAGATGTGAAACAAACCACAATATAACTTTGGATACTTTAGTTGGAAGATTGACAGCCTTTGAATTAGACAACTATGACAACTATGTTCCAAGTTCCAAAAATATTGAGTCAGCATTTGAGGCCAAGGTTTCACTAAAGAAGAACAAGAAAATTAAAGAAGTTTAGTCAGAAAGTGAAGAAGTATCAGAAGAAAGTTCTGATAGTGATCTTGAAATTGTAGAAGCATTACTTGCAAAGAAGTACTCTAAAGGGAAAGGTAAATATAAAGGTAAAACTCCTTTAATCTTTTTTTCATGTGAAGAAATTGGACACATTGCAGCTAGGTGCCCAAACAAGCAGGTCAAGGAAGAGAAGAGAAGTCACAAGTACTATGGCAAAAAGAATTTCAAATCATTCAAGGATAAAGGTAAGAAAACATGTTTTATGGCTAAAGATTATAATGATAGTGAAGAAGAAATTATCTTTATTGCTATAAAAGATGAATCTGATGATGATGAAGATAAGATGACACTTATTTCTCATATAAGCAAAGATGATATATGGATAATAGACAGTGGATGTTCACACCACATGACTGGTGACAAGACAAAATTTGAATACCTAGAAGACTGTGATAGTGGCAATGTAAGATTTGGAAACAATGAACCTTGTTGTATAAAAGGAAAAGGAAGAATCTCATTAACCAAAGAACTCATATGTGATAATGCTTATTGGGTTGAAGGTCTAAAACATAATCTTCTAAGTGTAGCACAGCTAATTAACACTGGTTTCAAGGTTGAATTCATGAATGGTCAAGCAAGACTGCTGGATGAAAAAGAAAAACTCATTGGATCAGGCAAACAAACAAAAGGTAACTTATTTTATCTTGATCTCAGTGAATATTCATGTTTTATTGCTCAAATTGAAGAAAGTTGGCTATGGCACAAAAGATTATGTCATGTGAATTTTGATAACATGATAAAAATAAGCAAATTCAAGAAGGTTAGAGGCATTCCTACTTTGAAGAAACCTGATACTGGTCTATGTAAGAATTGTCAGATTGGCAAAATGAGTAAAACTAGTTTTAAGAGTAAGAACTATCAGTCTAAAGAGATTTTGGAAATTGTGCATACTGATTTATGTGGACCTATTGGAATACAAAGCTATACTGGAGATAAATTCTTTATTCTTTTCGTTGATGATTATTCTAGAATGATGACTGTTATGTATTTAAGAGAAAAGTCAGAAGCATTTGAAAAGTTCAAATGGTACTTAGCAAGAGTGGAAAAGGAAACAGGGAAAAGATTGAAATGCTTAAGATCAGACAGAGGTGGTGAATTCATCTCCCATGATTTTAACAACTTTTTCATTGAAAGAGGAATCAAAAGGCAGGTATCAGCTCCTAGAACTCTTGAGCAGAATGGAATAGCAGAAAGAAGAAACAGATCTATTATGGATTGTGCAAGGACTCTAATGATAGAAAAGAACATCGCTATAAAGTACTGGAAGGAAGCTATCAGCACTGCAGTTCATACCTTGAACCGAGTACAATTGAAGAAAGACACATTCAAAACTCCTTATGAATTATGGTATGGCTATAAACCCAATGTAAGTTACATGAAAGTATTTGGTAGCAAGTGTTATATCCTAAAAGAATCCAGAAGAAATAAATTTGATGTGAAAAGTGATGAAGGAATATTCTTAGGATATTCTAGCAAAAGTAAGGCATACAAATGTCTGAACTTATCTATTCACAAAGTCATAGAAAGTATACATGTAAAATTTGATGAGTTTGCAGAAAAGACTAAAGAAGAAAGAAAAAGGGAACTTGAGAACTACAGAAGATTTGTTTACATTGAACCTGAAACATTGGCAAACACAACTATCAATGAGGAAACTATATCTACCAAGCCGAGCATAGTTATCGAGTCACAGGAAGAAGTTCAAACTGAGTCACAGGAAGAAATTCAAACCGAGTCTCAGCCTGAAGTTACCGAGCAAATATCTACCGAGCCCGAGCAACCTGAAGAAGAGATCCTAGAAGTCAACAGCATGAATCATTCAAAAGGCAAGGAACCTATACTAGCCAAATATGTCAGAAGACATCATACACCAGATCAAATCATTGGAAACAAATCAGATGGTACTATGACAAGAAGCAAGCTAAAAGGTACATGTTTGCTTACTGATTTTGAACCTAGAAATATCAAAGATGCATTGAATAATGAAAGTTGGATTGAAGCAATGAATGAAGAATTAGAACAAATACAAAAGAACAAAACATGGACTCTTGTACCTAGACCTAAAGATAAGAATGTAATTGGAACAAAATGGGTATTTAGGAATAAGCTGAATGAAGATGGTCAACTATCTAGAAACAAAGCTAGATTGGTATGTAAAGGTTATTCTCAAGAAGGTATAGATTATGGAGAAACTTTTGCTCCTGTTGCAAGATTAGAAGGTGTAAGAACTCTACTTGCTTATGCAACACACAAAGGATTTAAGGTATATCAGATGGATATAAAATCTACATTTCTCAATGGAATTCTTGATGAAGAAGTCTACATTGAACAACCTGAAGGTTTTGTTGATCCAGATAAAAAGGACATGGTCTGCAGGTTACACAAAGCATTGTATGGTTTGAAACAAGCTCCTAGAGCATGGTATGAAAGACTCCATAACTATTTGATTCAGATTAATTTCAAAAGAGCAAATGATAACAGCAATCTGTATATTAAGGAAGGACTAGATGACAAAATTGTATTGGCAGAAATATTTGTAGATGATACTATATTTACAGGGAATGATGATCAGTGCAAAGAATTTTCAAAACAGATGAACAAAGAATTTGAAATGTCTATGTTTGGTTTAATAAAATTCCTTGTTGGTCTTCAAATTTAGCAAAGCAAGAATGGTATATACATTACTCAATCTAAATACATTAAGGAAATACTTAAGAAGTTTGGTATGGAAGATTCAAAACCAGTTGGTACACCCATGTGTACTGGACTAAAACTTACCAAAAATGATGATTCAAAAGAAGTAGATCAGACCCTATACCGATCTATGATTGGAAAATTGTAGTATGTAGTACATACAAGACCTAATATTTCCTTAGCAGTCGGTATAGTAGCAATATTCTCAGCAAAACCTAAGGAAAACCATATGATGGCAATCAAAAGAATCTTAAGATACTTAAGAGGAACTGAAGAATATGGTTTGTGGTATAAATTTGGAGGCAATCTGGACTTAAAAGTGTTTATTGATGCTGATTGGGCAGGGAACATTGATGACAGAAAAAGCACAAGTGGTGGAGCATTTTTTCTTGGAAAAAGACTGGTATCCTGGACCAATAAAAAGCAAAATTGCACAGCTCAATCCACAGCTGAAGCAGAATATGTTGCTGCTACAGTAAACTATTCAAATATTGTTTGGTTTAAATAGCTATTACAAGGTATGAAGGTTGAAATCAAAGAACCAGTTGTTATATTTTGTGACAATACCAGTGCAATAAACATTTCAAAGAATCCAGTGATGCATTCCAAAACCAAGCACATTGCTATTAAATATCACTTTGTCAGAGAATTGGTGCAGGACAAGGAAATCGGATTAGAATATATTCATACAAAAGAGCAGATTGCAGACATTTTCACCAAACCATTACCTAAGGATGCATTTGTGTATCTAAGAGGTAAGTTAGGGGTCATTCCCCTATCCGAGGCTCACTAAATACAGTTTTAGTGATGCATCAACCAGAACATGATTGAAAATCAACTAGTTGATGCAGCATCTTCAAGGAATCATTGCATATGAATCAGTACTTGAGGTACATTAATTTACACCGGTAATATGTGAATTGTCTTTGGCATGTGTTGTCAAAGAGGGAGTGTTTGCTATGTCTTTGCTATTACTTCAAGAAATTTTCAATAGTCAGAAGGAAGAATTTTTTATTTATTTATTTATTTTTTAAAGAAAAAGGAAGTTTGCTGACAGAGGGAGATTTGAATCTGAACCGAGCTAATTCTTTCAAATTTCTTATGCTATGACATATTGTGTTGCCATCAATGCCAAAGAGGGAGATTGTTGGAAATAATTGTCTGAAGAAAATTGCTACTCAAATTATGTATTGTCTTTGATGTCACACTATGTCATAGTCTATAGCATTCAGTACCTACCGAGCTTAGTCGGTCTGCCAGACAGGAAAATTAGTGCTTATCGAGTTCACTCGGTTATCAAAGAAAATTTAGTGTTTACCGAGTTTAGTCGATCGTCAAAGAAAATTCAGTGTTTACCAAGTTCAGTCGATTGTCAAAGAAAATTTAGCATCTACTGAGTTCATTCGGTTATCGAAGGTAAAGAAAATTCAGTGTTTACCAAGTTCCCTCGGTCTCCGAAAGATTGTAGAATTATGGTCACCGAGCACTGTCAGCCCTTGAAGGATTTTTTGCAAATAAAGTTTTCTTAATTTAGCCGACTGTTATACTAAGTAATGTCGATTTGAAAAATCTAAAGTCATATAAATATAAGGTCAAATGTGAAAAATAAACAAGAAATATAGCAGAAGATATATAGAAGAAAGATAGGAAAGGTGTGTGCGAATTTGTGAAGGATGTTCAGATATCCTTGAGGAGCAGCAGAGATATATTTGATCAGGAAGGATCACACTTATGCAGAACAGAGATCTGTAATCAGCAAGGCAGTTGCATTATTATACAGGTCATTTTCATTGTTACCTTTTTATCATTGTAACAGTGAATTCTAAATCTCTTAATCGAGTTGGTTTAACAACCATATTGTAAATCCTCTAACAAGGTGACAATTCCATTGAATTGTTTTCAAGACCTCTTACCAGGCCACTCCTAGAAGGGTTATTAAATCCTCTAACAAGGTCACACCTAACAGTGTGTTTTGTAACCCTTTACCGGGTTGGCTTCTAACCGGGCATCACTTCAGAAAAGTGAAAATTAGTATCTAGATACATTGGTGGTTTTTCTCATATTGGGTTTCCACGTTAAATTCTGTGTCTCTTGTGTTCTTAATTGCTATCTTAATCATATACAAGTGCTGATGAATATCTAAAGATAATTTTGCTAATACTTTCTGCATCTTCAAAGTTACTGCAATCTATTTACCGAGTGCTAAACAGATAATATTCATTAAGATATCCTAAGGGATCTGGAAAGAAATAATTGTGAACTTTTTTATGGTTGACTAATTCACCCCCCCCCCTCTCAGTCACTTCATCCATATTCCTTTGTAGATAAGTATCTGTATCTTCATGATTTTAGGATGTATTTCCTAGGGAGCTACTAGGACTAGCCCCCAAATGAATTTTTGATTTTTTCATAGATCTCATTCTAGGAGATGAACCTATATCAAAGGATCCCTATAGAATGACCTCAGTGGACCTTATGGAGTTGAAAGAAAAACTACAATAGTTTATTAGTAAAGGATTGATACAACCTAGTGTGTCACAAATGGGGAGAGCAAGTTATATTCATCAAGAAGAAGGATGGAACCCTTTATGTTTTTATAGATTACAAAATGTTGAACAAGGTGACAATAAGAAACAAATACCCTTTTCCTCATATTGATGATTTCTTTGATCAAATGTCAGGAGACACGATATTTTTTGAAATAGACTTGTAGTTAGGGTATCATCAATTGAGGCTCAAAAATGAATAAATTCATAAAACATCATTTATAACCTATTATGGGCATTACAAGTTCACAACTTTACCATTTGGGTTAACTAATGCACCACCTACATTCATGAACCCAATGAGCAACATGTTCCATGACTTTTTAGATAATTTTTTCTTTGTATTCTTGTATGTCATCTTAATATACTCTAGGAATGAAGAGGAACGTATGCAACATTTGCAAGTAGCCTTACAATGACTACAAGAACATCATTTGTATGGTAAATTATCTAATTTCACCTTCTTTCATAAAGAAGTGATGTATCTAGGGAGTATCATATCCACAAAGCGAATAGTTGTAGATACAACCGAGATAAAAGTTATTTTAGAGTGACCAAGCCCTAGAAATATGGAAGAAGTAAGAAATTTTATAGGTGAGGATGGTTATTAAAAAAAGTTCATAATGAAATTTTATCAAATATAAAACCCTATTATTTCTCTTTAGAGAAAGGGAAATTGATTCAAATTGTTAGAAAAGTGTCAACAAGCCTTTGAACTTCTTAAGGAAAAGTTAACATCAACATCTATTTGGAAATTGCTAGATCTCGAAGGACAATTCTTAATTGTAATTGATGCAACTTGGGAAGGATTAGGAGGGATATTAATAAAATATGGGTGAGTGATTTCTTATGAATAAAAAAGCTCAAAAAATATGAGTTAAAATATAAATCTAATGGTTTGGAGTTAGCTACAATCATTCATGCTCTACAATGATGACATCATTATTTGATGGGGAATCCCTTCAAACCTCAATCTGACCATCAAGGGTTGAGATAAATATTCACTTAGCCTATTCTAAATGCACATTAAAGAAGATGGTTGGAACTAATTTCTAACTATGATTTTGTGATAAGCTACATCAAGGGGAAACAAAACCATGTGGTTGATACTTTGAGCTGTAGATGACATATTTTAGATATAGCATCAATCCACACAAATTTTAGACAACAAATTCTTCAACACCAAAAGGGTGATAAATATTACCATCAAGTAAGACAAGCCCTTCAAGGTAACCCTCAGTATTATATATATGATGGGCTTAGGTTTGACCTAGATGGTTATTAAGATTTGAAGGAAGAATATTCATTATAGATTCATTGGAATTGATGAACCTTGTTTGGAAATAAGTGCACTCTATACCTTATTCAGGACATCCAAGAGTCACATAAGTCCTAGCAGATGTTAAATATTTTTACTTTTGGAGAGGTATGGAGAAAGAAACTACACACATTATATTCATTTATTTAGAATGATAAAGGGTAAAGGAAGAACACTATCATGTAGTGGGGTTTCTTCAACCTCATGCAATAAAAGAATGAAAGTGACATGTAATCAGTATAGACATCATCCAACATTTTCCTACACCATGAAATAACCACAATTCTATTCTACTGGTAGTTGATAGACTCACCTAGGTAGCCCATTTCGTACCTAGAAACTTGACAGATGGAATACCCAACATAGAGCAAGTTTGTCCAAGATATTTTTAGACTCTGTGGGGTACCTCAAAAGATAATATTAGATACAGTTTCTAGGATGAAATCTAGATTTTAGAAAACTCTTTTCACAACCTTAGGTACATAATTGAATATTAGTTTAACCTACCATATAGAAATAGATGGCCATATAGAATAGGTCAATTACATATTGGAAGACCTTATAAGGATGTACGTACTACATGGATCAACAATACAAGTGGGAGGAATATTTTCCATTAGTTGAGTTTTCATACAACAACACATATTGGTCCTCCATCAAGATGCCTATATTTGAATAATTATATGGAAGGAGCTACACAACTCCTATAAGTTGGGATAAGCTCAAAGATAGGATAATCTTTAGTCTAGAGATACTTTCATAAATGAAAGGAAAAGCTAAAAATCAGTTAAAGAGCTATGAAGATCCAAATATAATACTCAAACACTTTGAGGTGGGAGGGAAAATACTCATATGAGTCAAACCTCATAAATGTGCCATCAAATTTGGAAAATCCCCCAAGTTAACACCTAGATATATAGGACCTTTTGAGGTTTTGGAAGTTTTCAGTTGATCTAGTAGCTTACAAAGTTTCTCCACCTCTAGCTCTTTCCCAGTTGCATAATGCCTTTCATGTATAATATTTAAATAAATATTTATCAAACTTTGATTATATGATTAATTATAATTCCTTGTAGGTATGAGACCTAGGAATTTTCATAAATAATCCCATCAAGGTTCTTGAGGCATGTAATATTTTCTTACAAAACAAGGAAATTAGGCAGTGAAAGGTCTAGTGGGACCAACACTCTAAGGACAATGCTACCTAGGATAATTATGATAAAATACATCAGTAATTTCCTTTCCTATTTAATGCTTACAATTAGTTGAACTAAGTTTAAAAAATATTTAAATGTTGTAAATATTTTGCAAATATTTTAAAATCTTGATCATCTATCATGATGACTCACAAGGGGAAGGATATATCACATCCTTCCTGACTATTGAAAATTTTGGTGTTTAGTTTAATTTATGCCCTAGATGATATCTAGTTTTCATAAACAATGGTTTTGTTTAATTGATTCCCTAGATAGAATTTGTCTCTCATAAATAATGGATTTGATTTAAATTGATTCCCAAGATGGTATTTAGTGTTCATAAATAGTGGTTTTGATTATATTGATGTGCTAGATATATATTTGGTTTTTGTTTCCTTCTTATCATGGAATAGTATTTCAAATATTATAATAGGAAATATATAATGATTTATTTTCTTATCTTGAGTTATGAAATTTGATTATTGAAAATACATAATGTTGAGATGACAATGATTTATGGGCTGACTAACTTTCATGTCAAAGTGGTTGTATGAACTGCTTAACCTCTAAGAAAAGGGAGAAGAAAGTATCATTGGTAAAGGGGGGTGAAAACATGGTTATGAATAGAACCTACATGGGTTTTGGAACTGGTAAGTACCAATTAGGTTTAGGCTAGTGAAAACCAAAGAGGTATAGGTATTGAATATAATCCTAGTTGGTCTTGCGATGTTAGTAAGTCATATTGTTAGTAATTTAGGTTGGATAATAACTTGCATCTTAGACATGAATTTTTATTTGATCTTTTTCTCTTCTGGTGCTTTAAGTGATAAATTTAGTGTTATCATTTCTATAGAATATTATGGTATGATTTCACCATATATATACATACATATGTGTACTATAAAATAATATATATAAATATGTCATTATATATGTGTAAATATATGCAATCATGTTGACATGGTTGGAAACAAGAAAAAAGGTAGAGAAGCATAAGACAAAAAAAGAGGGGATGTTGAAAAAATAGGAGGTTGGAAACCTAAGCCTTCTATAGATAGAGGTTTGACATGAGTTTCAAGGCCTTGTTGCACACATGCTAAATGATGTTCAAGAATCTAAATTAAAATGTAAGGAGGAAAGGGTTGAAAAAATGACATGTACTAGGCCATTTAAAGTGTCCCATGTTAAACTCAACAACTTTATATGCTCACACAAAAGATGGTGTAAAGTCTAATTACACCCAATCATCTCCTAGGAGTTTTTGTTGAGATGGTGTATCAAATTGTATAAGATGAGGAATAGAAGAATGTTCCATTTCCAAGAGATTTTGTAAGTTTTCATCAACTTTAATGGTACACATCATATTATTATAGATTAATTTTACTTTCTTATGAAGAGTTGAAGGGATGGATTGCATAGCATGACACTAAGGTTTTCCTAGAAGAAGGTTATATGTAAGAATATTGGACATGAAATGAATAGGTGCAGATAAACTAATAGGACCTATTTAATAGGAAAGATGATAATACATAACATTTATTTAGGAATATTGTCAAAGCCACAAATACAAGTAAAATGAAGTTGAAATAAAGAAGTATCCACATTAATTTTATGCAATAAATCAATGCTACAAATATTAAGAATGAATGCATATTAATTGAAATTTGTAAAATAGAATTATCATTAATAAAAAAATAATCATAAGGGGATCATATTATTTTAAATTTCCCAAGAAGGTAACTCATCTTAGGAGAACACAATCTTAGCTTGAGTATTGGTCACATGCATACACTCCAATAGAGAAGCGATGCCATTAGATCTAAAAGGAGGTTGGGCATTCATGTTTATTAAAAGTCTTCTTGTAACACATCATGATATGTGGAGGATGTTTAAATTATCTCCCAAAGAGATATATTGATAAGATTAACATGAATTTGTTTGAATAAATTGTATTCATTTCCAATATTTTGAGGAAGATGGGATCCAAAAGGAAGAACCAATTGACAGGTAGGAAGGGTAGGAGGGACAATTAAATTGGTGGGTTGTCTATTATTTATTGTGATATATGTATGAGAAACCACATAATAATAAGGTTTTTAGGCACCTCTCACCATAATGACTAATTTATTTTAAGGTTAAGTGGTATCTTAATGAAGATGAAATATAATCCCATGCTTTTCACTTTCCAAAACATGAACAAAATTAAATTTATTGGGATCTTTTCTTTGTAAGATTTAATTTATAGGACATATATCATCAATGTATTATCCTCTTTCTCTAAAGTATCTTCATGATTACAAATATTTTTAGAAGAGGGACAAATATAACTCATTAATGCTTCATCTATATAGGGAATATTATTGAATGAATAGAAAGAAAACCAAACATACTAATCTATTTTTCAGTAATATATTCATCTTTCATGGAACTTATTTCATGGGGGAGAGAATACTCAACATTATTTTCCAATGGTTCATGCAAAATAGGGTTAAAGTTATCCTTTTTCTCATATTGATTGATGTTATCATTCTGGACATTTCAATACAATATCTCTTTGGTTATCACTAGTGTGTCATTATTTTGGTCTAGATTGATAGTGGTCAACATAAAAAATATTTTTTTAAATGGCTGACTTCACCAACATGTTTTTATGTTGTATTCACAAGATTCATATTCAATCCTAGGTGACTTAAAAAGATACAACCAACATGGAAGGATGATATACCAATGATGATATATATTGGATGTGACTTCAGGATACAATATACATGATATAACGAAAGTAATGCAACTTGTATATGCACTATACTACTACATATAGTAGATTATTGTATGTATTATAGTGACTATATAAAAAGATATTTATTCTTGAACAAGAATTTTATTTTGTGCATATGCAGAAGCATTCATAACAGTTCAAATTTTATATATCATAATATCAACTACATTGCTATTTTTGTAACCTTGACAGTGACACCAAATCATAGTGAGCCACACCAGCAAATGTGCCACCCCTATATTTAGTAACTAGATATACTTGAGAGTTAACTCTCTCTACGGTTTTCCCATCTAGTTCCTCGACGATTAAAATATAGTGTCATGTTGTATTATATCTTTTTATTTTATTTCTTTCATTTACAACATGTATAAATTATTTTATGTGGATAGTTGCTTAAATATTTTAATGTTTTCAATAACTTATATTGATTCACCTCTCCCCTCTTAGTATTCTAGATGTTCAACAATTGGTATCAGATCTAGTTCCTTAGGAAGAGTATAATAACTCAAAGGAGATCTGGAAGGATGAACATACTTTTCCTAGATCCACCATGGATGAAAATGGCTTTATGTTCATATATGAAGATCTTGAATCTATTACAGATAAGAACAAGGAAAAATCATAAAATATTCCATTGGCCAATGACTATATCCAAATAATAAAGGAATAGATATGCAAATTAAAATCAAGATATAAAGAATTAAATAACGAACTCAAGCTAACAAATGAAACTATAATTGATCTAAGCACCAAAAGAAAAGAAGATTAAAATAACTACAAAAACATTTGAATAATATGATCAAAGACAAATATGATGAATGCAAGAGGTTAAACAAAGAAGTTAAGTCTCTTAGAATAGATTTGAAGGAATAAAATAAAAGAGAAGATAAATTCAAAACTAGTTTAGAGAATCTTGATGAAATGCTAAATGGTCAAAGGGCTTCGATAGATAAGAAAGTCCTAGATTGAAAAATCAGTGAGTGTTCTCATAGAAAATCTGAGGAAAAGAAAGAATCAATGAGGTAAGTCAAGAGAAGTTTGAATCAAATAAAGAAGATAGAGCTAAGGATCTGGTAAACCCCCAGGTAAGTAATAAACCCTACTCTTTTAATGGCCACTATTTTAATTGTGATAAATTAAGACATAAAGTAGTAAATAATAGAAATAGATCAAATTAGAATGATTTATATCTTAATCTGGTATATGTTTTAATTACAATATTTATGGTCATAATGAAATTTAATGTAGGAAACCTAATAGAAGAAATCAATTCTCTAGTTCTTTTTGCACATGATATGCATATGGATATAAGGCTAACTAGTGTAGATCGAGGCAAGAGAAGAAAACCAAACAATATTTTAAGAGCAACAAGTTTGGGAATATAGAAATATTTTGAAAATGTATTTAAGTCAAACCTACCAAACAAGTAAATAAGATAAAAAAAGGAAGTTAAAGAAGATATGGAAATGATCTTGAGAAAGGGGAAGATAGCTACTTCAGTTCTAGTACATAGTCCTATTCCAATAATTAGTATCCTTTTGGCTATTGTCAGGGGGATTAATATTCAATGGTTGTATCTCTTCTTGCTAATAAGCTTCTATAGAAATGTTAGATCTACTCCATCAAGGAGATTCTAGTAAAGAAAAGAGAAAGAAAAGGATCGGTATCTGATGAGTATCTCATCTAGTAAAATGTGGTCGTGTTGTGGATCTATGATGCATTAAATATGATTAAGGGATTTTATTTGAAGATTAATTTTTAAGTTGAAAATTAGACAAGTTTTTTTCTCACAAAATGTGAAAAAGTTTTCTGAAGAGAGATGGAGAAGCAAAGACAAAGAAGACAAGGGTTTTCTCAGTTGCAAACATAGGTAATTTTTTTTATGTTCTATAATTTTTTTTAGATTTTCTGTGATGGATTCTCCTGCTACTCCCATCCTAGTTGATGCTTCTGTTGAACCCCATATTTTGTTTAATCATTTCTTGGATATTTTGATTGAAAATAACTCAAGGGGATTTCTATCAAAGATCTCTTATGGTTTTGTTCCTACAACAGATGTGAGAATTCATCTCCATTGTAAGTTGGATGAATTTGATAATTCAAAATTGATGTATTTATGGGTTGAGAAGTTATGTAATAAGGATTTATAGTTCAGGCCATAATTTAGGATTTTAGTTGAGAAGAAGCTAGATGTATGGAATTACTTTCTTAATTTATTTGGAAAGATAAATGGGACAAAATGGCAATAAGCAGGTTTCATGACACTTTCCTATGGTTGGATGACACGCATTTGTTAATCAAGGAGGTAATAAGGATAGTAATTAGACTCAATGATATTGGTATTATACTAAAAGAAAAGGCTATGAAGACCAAGATTTTTTAAGATCTCACCTAAGATGTACATGATTGAAGGTCCTTGACAATTAATCCTATTCAAGACCCTTCACTGAGGTATACGACACAAATAATAAGAAATAAAGTATACTAATCAATAGGGAAAATTTAATTTATGCTATGGTGGTACTAACAACCTATGATATGATTGCTAATGGTATTGATTATGATCTCTATAAGTTCATTAAGGAATAATTCACCAAAAATTTATGCCAAGTGAAGACTAACAAGAATAATGTTGCATTATAGTTTGAAAACCTAACATTGTGCATATTGTTCTACTTCTCAAATACTCTACCTAGCCAAAGAAAAAATATCCGATCTCCTGACAGACTCGGTACACACCATATTTATCAATGCTTGAGAAGGTACAAGGATGTTATTGATCAATATGTACAATTTACACAATTTTCCTTTGTACTAAAGTATAATATGCATAACTAGGATAGAGCCCCTTCTACTATTGAAAAATATAAGAATTATATCACTTTTATTTTCATGTGGATAAATGTTTAATGGAAGCCTTAGAATGGAGGAAACAATGGATACAAGTAGTTTTCTAAGAATTTTGAGAATAATCGGTTCAAAACTATACTAAGGTGCTCCTGGAAAGTCTGTTGGATACCTTTCAAAAGAGGTTTGGTATTGATCAAGAGAAGAACAATGAGTTACATGAAGAAATTGTTTTTAAAGATATAAAAAAATAATTATATCAAATATATGGAGGAAATTAAGGAACACGAAGGAATTACAAAAGAAGAGTACTCCACTCTTAAGCCTGAACCACTCAAAGTTATGCTAGAAGCTCTTTTAAAACCTCTCCTTCAGTTTCTCCATTAGCTATAAAGGTTGATAATGAAGAGAAAGGAATCCCAAATAGTAAAAGAAACAAAATTATTTCAGCTCCTGCATCATCAAAGAAGTTGAAAATAGTAAAAGCTAAAGTCACCAAGGATGGTTTGGTTTTAATTGAATCGAAAGAAGAACTAGATAAAGAACAATTTTGAATTTATTTATGTGAGAATAAAGATAAAAAGTTATGTGAAGTCCCTCTTGGCATAAAAAATCTATTTGATATGCTTATAGATGGTGGTAGAGATGAAATAGGAAAGTTATATGAGCCTACAATATTAGAAGTTAAAGAAAATATTACAGAATATTTTATACAATACTATGCTAGATTAGATTTAGATATTGATACTCTTCAGAAATAAATTCCTTAATCCTTTTAGGAAGAGTTAAATGAAATTTGTATGGAGGAACAAATAAAATTGATTAAGATATTCTAAAAATTGCCATAGTTGAAGTTTCCAATATTTTAGATAAATAATTTTTGTCATATTTTTCATCCATTTCTAAAGATTAGGTAGGAAGAACAATGAAGACAGTGCATATTCTTATGGAAAGGAAATCTACAACAATTAAGTTTAAGAAATATTTAATTGGTTAGTTGACTAGTATGACTATCAAGTTAAAAATATTGTACTATTGATCTTTGTCAATCATTTGAGGCTACTTCATCATCATATTAAGGAACCAATACAGAAGATCCTATTCCAAAATATAATGATGAGGAGGTACATAACCTTGATTGGAATCCTCTAGAATTAGAGCATCCTTGATCTCTGGTTAGAACTATTAATTTGGTATGAAAGGTTATGGTAATATAGAAAATACAAGAAGAAAAAATTGAAGGAAAGGAAGAAAATAGAACTGAGGAAGGAAAATAAGTAATAATCGAAGAGGAAGAGGAGAAGAGATCAAAGGTAAAAATAGAGAAAAAATAAGAAGGAAGAATTAAAAGGGAAAGTGGACAAGGATATTAAAAAAGAAGATATTTCTACAGAGATGGTTGTTACCGATAACTTGGTACATGATATAATGTAATAGAAGAAAGAAAAATAACTAGAAGTTGAGATCATTCAAAGTTGAGATCATTAGTAAAGTTACCCCATGTTAGAAGTTCTAAATAAGTGAAACCGTCTTAGCTTCAGCCCAAAATGATTCATTAAGGTATTTAGAAGAAAATAAGGAAATCATTGAAGAAACCTTTACTTCTCTCTATAGCATTGTACCAAATTGTACACCATACCAATTTGGGGCATCTAGACATATAACCCAACCAAAATAACCATGGCCAAAATAACCCCATTATATTAACTCAAGGAAAAACTAAACTTGAATCATAATAACCCTTGTACAAAGTAACCCATGATCATTTTAGCTCAACATAGTAAAATGAGAAATGATATAAAATCAATTAGAACATTATAATTTAGATCATGTAGAAGGAATTAAACCAAGTTGAGAGAACATTTTAAATGGAAGTCATGGAAACTATAAAAGTGAAACAATATTAAAATTCATCATACATATCATGCATATGGATCTATATTGAAGAAATTATTGTGAATGATTGTATCCCTAATTTTTGAAGTGTTGATATCTTTCCAATTCTTATGCCAAATTTTTGCTCCAATTTTCACAGCTATCTCATCATGTGCTCAAATGACCATAAATGGTCATGAAAATTATTTATTAAACTAAATTATGAATATAATTACAAGGAGACTTTGTAACCCATAAATGATTACTTTGAAGACACGTGGATTGGAAAAATAACTAGAAGAGGCAATAGATAATCAATCAAGTTTCTAATCACAATGTAGAATTTCTATTTAGCTATTCAAGATGATCTTCCCAAAACAAATAATACTATCGAGGGATGCCACAAAGGATTTAGTGAATTGCTTCAAGCATCACAAAACTTAATCTAGAAATTCATCAAAGAGTGAAAAAATAGGGTCTCCAAGAGATTAAAATAAATAAATATATGGCTGGATACATTGGGTAACCAAGTAGGAAAAATTATCATGAAGTCAAAGAAAGACTAAATATACTAGTTGATGGTTATGAGAACCATAATATTTTAGATTATATAAGAGGCTTCACTCGTAATTTGATACTTTAATTAAAAATTTGAATACCAATGTTTTCTAGCAAGAGACATGTAATTTATAAATTTTATTTTCTTTTTTCTATATTCTTGTAGGAATATTATGTCTATGGGCTATCTTGAACATGAGCTATTTTATCTTGGGTTATTATGACCCTAGGTTATTTTTTCCTTGGGTTATTGTGATTGGGTTATTCTATCTAGGCTTATTTTAGCTGGATTATTATGTGCTACAACCAAAATTTGGTAAGATCAAAAGGATTAATATGGAATACTCGTCAATGTTGTCAAATATTTGATTGCATCCATAGATAAATAGATTAATTTGAGAGAAGATTCCATAAATAATAAGAATCTACAAGAAATGAATGATATATGAGAAAAGTCTTTCACTAATATTTAGATGCTTATTCAAGAAAGACAAGATATTTTTGAGGATGGAAATTCTTTATATGAGTATAGTCTCCAATGGCCTAAGGCCACTAATAAAATCAACCAATAGATTGAAGGTATTGATATTTTTTTCTATGAGGCACATCGTTCTCTCAAAATTTTAGAATACTTAACTAGCATCGGTAGGACTGCCATTGAGATATTTCACAAAAAGTTCTTTACATTGCAACAATAGAGAGAAAACATAATTGTCCCTCTAAAAAATATTCAGGATATTTGTGCACGTTGTATAACATCACTAAGTTACGTTATTCTAATGGTATAAAAAATCCCCTTGACCAATCCCAACTCCATTTCAAAGATATAGAAATTTTGATTGCATCAATTTGAGAACACATTTATCTTTTGGCACAAGATATTCAATAGTGGAACTCTAATAAGGACAAATGGATCATAGATCTTCATGAACTGAAGCGGGACTTTGAGATAACAAAGTTTGTTAAAACATGATATATTATTTGAAGATGTACATTATTTTTTGGGTACCCCTTTTCATTTATTTTAAAATGGATATTAATAAGTAGAAATAAAATATTTTTAAAAAAAAAGAAGGAAAAAATAGGGTTTTACCCACATAGGGGGAGTTTTTGAAAATTTTGCAGTTTTGGGCATTTTAAATTTTTTTGCTTTTCCATCAATGACAAAGGGGGTGATTGTAAAGTTAATCTTTTTATGGTTGTCATTAATGTCATCATTCTGGACATTCCAGTATAATATCTCTTTAGTTACATATTTGGGCCTAATCAATATTTTCACCAACATCAGTATCATTAGTGTACACTTATCTCTATCGTGGCATTATTTTGGTCCAAACTGGTAGTGATTAGCATAAGAAATAGCTTTTTACATAAGCAACTTCATTTAAATATTTTGATGGCATATTCTAAAGATTCATAATTGGTCCCAACCAACATCAAAAGATACATCTGACATGGAAGGATGATATACAGTGATGACAGTATATATTGGATGCAACTTCAACATATGATTTATACATGATATATGATGATATGATAGATATAATGTGGCTTCTATATATGATCTACTATTTTATATAATAGAATTTTGTATTTATTATATAGTTATTGTATAGAAGGAAATCTATGCTTCAAAAAGAACTATATTTTGTTCATATGCAGATGCATTCATGACAATTAAAATTTTTATATATCATAATATTAGTTACATTTTTTTATTTTTGTAACTTGGGTATTGATCCCAACCAACAGTGAACAACAACTATAGTGTAGCACCCCTATATTTAGTAATGAATTATCTAATACTTGAGAGTTAAACCTCTTCATGGTTTTTTGCATCTTTGATTTCCATGATAAAAATATGATGTTATGTGGTGTTGCATCTTTTTCTTTTAGTTCTTTCATTTACCACAAGTTTAAATTATATTATGTGTATAGTTTCATAAATATTCTAAGCTTTACAAGGGTGTGATACTTCACTACACCACTCTCATTATATGGGTTTTTAATAATAGGGAGATCATTGAGAGTAGAAATAGAATAAACTTTAGAAGAGTGACAATCATAACTCACTAAAAAATCATTAGAGGGAAGGTCATTGAAATGAATAGAAGTTAAAATATCATGAAGGGAATTATCAATCATACTAACCTCTTATACCATAATAATATCATCTTTCAATAAGGTATTCTCATGGAGGAGGCACATATTAAGAGAGGAGTTAACATTGCATGTATTAAATTTATGCTTGGGAGATTGTTATGGTGATATGAGAGAATTGAGATAAACATCAAATGTTTTAAATTTATTCCTTTTAGTGATAACATAAGGCAAAGTGATGCAAATAAAAGATGGATATTAGGAAATTGATATTATATTTCAAAAGAAGAGGATCTATCAAAATGTAAACACGAACCTACCACCAAGGACATTACCAAGTCATACTACATGTCCAATTAGGCTTGCTTGCTATTAGCCCTCCTACAAGACAATTATATGCATAAATTTTCACTTAGAGGTCATAACCCAAATATAAGAGTATTTTTTAGTACCCTTTTATCTCTTTTATCCCTTTAATGGTTCAATAATTAACTAGTAATTTGAAACTAGGCCTTAAAGGGAGTAGAAAATTATGTATTTTGGTCATAATTGTTTTTAGTAGAACCAACCTCGAGGATCCAAGACCAACTTTGGATTACCATTTGGGATTTTATAAAAGATATATTAGAGTTAGAGGAGGGTGTTTTCATACATATAACCCTATAATTAGCTGGTAAAAATAATGCCTATGCCTAATTAGGCCACTTTTACATAGCAACACTAGGATTGTGTAACTCCAGCCTTCCAATTTGTAGACCTATGGATTGAAAAATTCATATGAGGTATTAATAGACCAATTCCATCAAATGGAATTAAAATTCCATCATCATTTTAAAAAAACCTCACTCTGGGTAGTCTATTCTTCCCAACACATAAGGAATATTAGCTAGGGTATCCTCCCATTTGCTCGAAACACCTTATTTATTCCTGCAACCTTCATAATATAAAATTACATGTTAAAAAATACTATTCCACTAAATTATAGAATATTATAACAATGGAATGGTATACAAAATATTATTCCTTCCACTAAACCCTTAAAACTAGGGTTTATTGGCAAGTTTGATGTGTTGGCATAGCTATCAACATATCTATTATGTAGTTTTGACAAAGGAATAGTATGTTCAAAGGTGTGGAAAGGAGAGGCTACTAAATATGAGGAGTCACACACCTTAGGAGATGATGTAGATTTTGTTTACTAGGTCCATGTCAAAGTCCAAGTGTTGACATGATGATCTAAGAAAGTTATGAGATCATAGATGGTGACTAGATACTCTACTATCTGATAGTGTAATAGAGATCCACAAGTTGGTTTTGTGCCCATGTTCAAGATGATATATTTGGTTGTAAAGTTGGGAATTTGTTAAAGAAATAAAGATGTGTCCTCTATTCAAAGGGTTTGTGATTCTAAAGGTCTGCAAGGAATTTACAAGTGTTTCAATTGAAGAGGTCAATGTTCTTAAGGGCTTTCAAGTAATGCTAACAGAATATGATGATGTCAAAGGGCTAGATGTTTATGTTTTCTTCATGATTCCCAAGGATGTTATTGAATTATGTGCCTACTAAGTTGGTGATTGGCATTGATCAAGGTAATGAGATTTGATAGCTTTTCCTAGTTATAGGAGGTGTTCTTATCTTCTTCATTGATATGTCAATAAAATTGGTAAAAAAAAATTATGGGCGATCAATTAAATGTTTTATGTTGGTGACTATGATCCTGAGGTGATTTTGAAGGATCTAATTTATATTTGGGGGACACACTTTGATCATGATTTCTGATTTTGGCACTGTGAGATGAAAATTGAAAGTTAGGTTTTGCCAACTATGGTTGATGAATTATTTAATGATCTAGGGAAAAATCCTAAGTCCAGATGTTATTGCACAAGAGAAGAATTCATTGCGGATCCCAAGGTTTTCTTATGAAGAAGTTGGGAAGATCTAGTGAAGGTTAAATTTTTGATATAAAGGAGTCACAGAGAACTGTAACAGAGATCTTATTGTACTTCAATGGAACTAAATAAGGCATAATTAGATGCCACTGTACATTTCAAAAATTTGTCAGATTGTAGTGTGATTTGTATTTGTAAGGTGAAATTCTTCCTTAGGGTTTTAGCCCAAGAATTTTTATGTAGTGAGCTCTACAAAATGTGCCTAAATGTATGTTAATTATATATTTTAGTAAGCTTGTACTTTTAACAAGGTATTAGTCTTATTGTGGGTTCAACCCCCCCCCCCCCCCCCCACCCCCCCACGTTTTTTTTCTAAATTTTGGTTTCCACGATAAAAATATTTGTGTTATGTGTTGTGTATTATTTTTTATCTATGCACCATTTCTTTATTCATCATAAATCAGATAGAAGAATATTTTGGATAAGGGTTTCAAGGTTTAAAGGTTTTTAAGCATTAGAGTTTTTGGTGCAATTGATTAACTCCCTCTATCAATTACTTTCTACCTTATTTCCCACAATTGGTATCAGAGTCTTGTCTCTTGAAGGAAGCCTAACAACTTGAGGGATATCCAAAGATAGCAGAAAAAAGAAGGATAGTCCTAGGTTTAATGGAACTAACTACATTTATTGAAAGAGTTTCATGATAGTGCATCTCATATGCATTGATGAAGATTATTGGAAGGTTACTTATTAACTTACCTTCCTCCTATAAATATTACAACTCCATAAGAGATCAGTGATGCCAAAGCCAATATTACAGAAAATGAATCTTTTTTTAGCGCATTAACCAGTGTATAAATGACCAATGCCATGGAATTGGAGACAACTAATGGTATATATGATAAGTTATAGATTTTGCATGGTGACAAGGAAGTTAAGGTTGCAAAGTGAAGAGTTAGAAAGGTCATTATGAAGTCCTAAAAATGAGTAAAGATGAAAGGATTTCCCCTTACACGCTTAGGGTAAATAATATTTTAACTGCTATCATATGTGCTGAAGATACCTTGAAAGAAGATGAGGTTGTTACAAAGGTTCTAAGATCACTAACCCCTTCCTACAACCACAAAGTTGCATCCATTTAGGAGATTACGAAAGTATTTGATATAAAATGATATAAAATAGTTGGTAATAATAATAGATTTGAGGTAAGTACATTTGGTGATGTACTACCTAAGGTTGAAACTACATTAAAATCTAGTACATCTGGGAAGGACATGTAAAAATTAGAACTAAGTAAAAGACTTAAAAATAAATGAATGTTAAGATGTGAGAAGGAGATGAAGGAAATGGAAGAAGAAGATAGAGGGATTGAATAGTTGAAATAAATGATTGCAAGAAGAGTACCTAGAGTTATTGAAGGTAGGTACAAAGGAATATTACCTATAAAATGTTTCTCATGTAGTAAGATATGAGACTTTGCTTCTAGATGTCCAAAGAAAGATGCAAGATGTAAAAGTTAGAGACTCACTCTTGTAAAATGATGTTACTTTACACTTAGTGATGATGAAGGAGTTACAGATGATGAGTTTGATAATAATTATGATGAGTTCACATTCATTTCTATCAAAGATGAGGATATTGATTCTGAAGATGAGGATACTAATTCTGATGATAAGGATATTGAACCTCCAATTTCTATGCCTACTAGTTTATTTATTACTATAAAAGATAAAGGTATTAAGTTTGATGATCGCAAGTCTACTATTCTCTTCATTGATATTAAAGAATATGATTCTAAGTATAAAGATTCTATGCCTTCTAGTTCTATTGATTGTATTGTTGAAGAGAAAGCCCTAGTTGCACAAGTTGTCAGAAAAGATGAATGGGTAATAGACAGTGGTTTCTCTCACCATATGACTGGTGATAAGAGGAAATTTATGATCCTTGAGAAGTATGATGGTGGTATGGTAAGACAGGGAGATAAAAATTATGGTATAATTAGAGGTAGAGGTTCTATTTCTGTAGATATAAATAATAATATAGATAATGTGTTGTATGTTGAAGGTTTAAAATACAATCTGCACTAAGTGTTGGACAAATGATGAACAAAGGTTACAACCTGATCTTCTAGAATGATGCATTCAATATCCCAAATAAATTAGGAATAGAGATAGGAATAGGTGTGAATATGAGAGGTAACATATTCCACTTGAAAAAAAGTATAGTAAGTTTTTTGATCGGACAAGTTGATGAAAGATGGTTATAGCACAAGAGGTTATGTCATGTGAATTTTGAAAACATTGTGGCTATAAGTTCTACTTACTTTGTTAGATATATTCCTAGACTAAAGAATCCTATCAATACTACTTGCAAGGAATGTCAAATGGGTAAGAAAACAAAGATTACTTTCTATTCCAAATCTGTAAATTTTAATAGTTTGCTAGATCTTTTTCATACTGATTTATGTGGTCCTTCTAGAACAAGAAGTTTCCAAGGTGATAAGTACTTTATATTTCTTATTGATGACTAATTAAGGATGGTATGGGTAGCCTTTTTGAAGGAAAAGTTAGAAGATTTTCATAAGTTTAAGATCTTTAAGTCCATGGTATAAACTGAGATAAGACTAAAGAAGAAGTTTTTGAGATCTAACAGAAGAGGCAAATTCACATTAGGTGAGTTCAATTCATTTTTTGAGAAGCATGGAATAAGAAATTCCAGATTACTCAGTCAATGGATGGGATATTTATATCTCAAGTCAAGTATGTAAAGAAATTATTATATAAATTTGGGTTGAATGACTGAAAATCAGTAGGTATGCCCATGGTGGTAGATGCAATTTGTCAAAGATGATGAGTCACCTAAGGTCAATTAGTCTAGGTATAGATCTATGGTTTCTGGTATATTGTATTTGACTCAAACTAGACTAGATATTATGAATGTGGTGTGTCTTTTTGCAACATTTCAAGTAGATCCTAGATATAGTCATGAGGTAGCACTAAAGAGGATATTAAAGTATCTGAAAGGGATAATAGATTTTGGGATGTGGTATCCTAAAAGGAGATGAATTCACCTTATGTGCATATACATATGTTGATTGGGCTAGTGATGTTGATGAAAATAAAAGGACAAGTGGAGGTTCTTTCCTTTTCGGAGGTAGATTAGTTTCTTGGATGAGTGAGAAGTAGAACTCCATCTCTTTATCTACAATAGAGGTAGAGTACACTATTGTTGCTAGTAATTACATGCATATAGCTTGGATGGAGCAGCTCGGTTAAATGATATAGGAAATATATTTGATGAGCCTATTGTTATATATTGTCATAATTAAAGTACCATAAATATCTCTAAAAATCCAATGTAGCACTCAAAGACCAAGTACATATTAGTCAAATATCACTTCCCAAGAGAGAAGGTGAATCCAAAAGAGATAATAGTCAAGTATGTTCCTACCAAGGAATAGATATAAGATATATTCACCAAGAAATTGTCTAAGGATAGATTTGTGTATCTTAGAGGAAAGTTAGAGGTCATTACCCCTCTTCATCATAACTAAGATGTAGAGGACTGCATAAATCCAATAGATTTCAAAGAGATATCATTCAAGATGGATTGGTGTTTTGGAGGCTACTACTTAGGAGTAGTTAACATGAAAAGTAAGATGTTCAATTTTTATGTGCTTTGATCAAGTAGTGTGTTGTGGTAGTGTCTTAGAGCATGATAAGATATGTTTTATGGATAGAAAGGGAAGATCATGATTAATAAGAATAAAGAGAGATTCCTTTGTCATTGATGTCAAAGAGAGAGACAAGAGCATGCGAAAAACAATTTATATACTTGCACATAAGAAATAGATATAGTTAAGGAGAATAGTGCATATATAAGGGGGAGTAACAAATGGAGATAAGAGTATGTAATTAGATTGGAACTAAGGGAATCTTGCTTCTAGGGGGAGAAAAGACAGAGAGTTCCTGAAGGAAGATGAGTTAGAGAGACTCTAAAAGATTATTAGTGGATATTGCTAGTAGTACTATTGATTATCCTTCTAGGGTGGATATTATGTTTCTTTTTTATTGTAATATCTATTTTTCACATCACCTATTTGACAAAGGAGGAGATTTTTGACAAGTTTAATGTGTTAGAAATTCTATCAACAAGTTTATTATGTAGTTTTTCTAGAGGAACAATATATTTAGAGGCATGGAAAGGAGAGGATAATGAAGATAAGGAGTCGTAAACCTCAGAGGATGATGTAGAGGTTTTTTACTAGGTCCATGTCAAAGAGCATGTGTTCACATGATGATTTAAGTAAGTTATGAGATTACAGATGTTGGCTGGCTACTTTACTATCTAATAGTAAAATAGAGTCACAAAGATTGGTTTCACAAACGTGTTCAAGATGAGGTCTTTCATTGCAAAGATGGAAATATGTTAAGGACATGGAGATCTAATATTAGTTCAAAGAGTTTGTGATTTTTAAGGCACATAAGAAAGTTACAAGTGTTTTAGATGAAGAGGTCAATGTTCATTAAGGGTGGCAAGTAATGCTGACAAAATATAATGATGTGGAAGGGTAAGATGTTTATGTTTTCTTCATGATACCTATGGATGTGCTAGAATTATGTGCCTACCAAGTCAGAATTTTGCATTGATCAATATGATGATATTGAAATGATTTCCCATTTATACAAGGTTTTCTTACATTCTTGGCTGACATATCAACAAAATTGATAAAACATTTTTATGGGTAATCAATAAAATATTTTATGGCAGTGATTATGATCTCAAGGTGATTGTTAAGGATGTAAGTTATGTTTAAGGAACATACTTTGATCAGGATCATTGATTTTGGCACTATGACATGAAAATTGAAAGTTAAGTTTTTCCGACTATGGTTGATGAATTATTTAAGGATCTAGGGAAAATCCTAAGTGTGGATGCGGTAGTGCAAGAGAAGAATTGAGCACAGATGTTAGGGATTTCTTGTGAAGAAGTTGTGTAGATATAGTGAAGGTTGAATTGCTCATCTGAAGGAGTCAGAGAAAAATGCTTAAAAGATCTAATTGTACTTCAATGGAGTGAACTAAGGTCTAACTAGATGCTACTATACCATTTAGAAATTGATTAGATTGTAGTCCAATTTGTGTTTGTAAGGGTAAAGTCTTTCTCAGGGTTGTAGCCCAATTTTTTTTGAGAAGTGATCTCTAGAAAGTGTTCCTAAATGTATGTGCATTCTATATTTGTAATAAGATTGTACTTCTAAAAAGGTATTAGTCTTATTGTGGGTTCAAGCCCTATCATGGTTTTTCCCAATTTGGGTTTCCATGGTAAAAATATATGTTATGTGTTGTGGATTATTTTTTATTTGTGCATACTTGATTTATTCATCATAAATCAGATATAAGGATATTTGGGATCATAAGAGATTTAAGGGTTTTGAAGCATTATATTTTTTGGTGCAACTAATTCATCCCCATCTTAGTTGCTTGTTACATTATTTCCTATAGGGTTTCAGAAAGAGGTTTAGTAATTTGGCTCTAGATTGCACAAAATATAATGAAAATGGATGAAACTACTACAAAATGAAAGCTAGACCAAAATCACATCCACTCTAATTGGTTTTAGATCACCATGAAGCTATACAATTCTATGCAATTCACTACAATAGAGAAAAAATTTAAAAAATATAATTAAAAATATAGTTTTATTTCTTCAAACTCTCCACCATACATCCAATCGACTCTTGGTCAATATAGATACACTATTTAAATTTTTCATAAACCTTCCCAATGGTTACCAATGATATTTCAAATTCAAACTAACCAAAAACTTGTATTTTTTACCCCATATGATGTAGGATCATTACAAATGGTTTAAATAGACCTTATTACAACCAAAACATGACTCACAAGTGAAAATTACATAATTGACCCACATTGACAAAATTTGACCTAGGTTCCCCTAAACCAATCTCCATCTAATAGTATCTTTATTTTGGCCACTTATGCATTTAATAAAATTAGTCCATTATCTTGCTTCATTTTATTTATCATTCACCTTTCTATAGGGATCAATCTTATGTACTTCTCTATCATACACATGGTCACTTGATAGAATTTATGTCTAAATTCTTATCACTTAACTAGTCTTTTTTAGTTACAATGATTTATATGTATATAATTATGAAAATAACAAAGAAAAAATAAACACAAATAGCTATAGAAAATACAACATAGCTCAAACAAACAAACACAAATTTATTTAAAATTTCAAAACATATTACATTTTGCAAGCTATCTTTCAAACAATACAAAATGTAATATTTTATAGAGGTTGTAGCCTCTGAAATATAACATAGCATCTAAAAGAGAATATAGGATGCATTGTACACATTATTCTTGTAGCATGAAAAATGATAGTTAAACTTACAGAAGAAATTTTGACTAATGCAAAATGACTATCTAACTAAATAGCATGCATGGTGGTAAGGCTCATACACCACTTCTCAACATATGCTTGATTGAGACTGAGCCTTACAATTTGACCTTCAAGCATTAAAAGTTGGAGAGATGCAACTCAATGTTGACATGTTACTGCAACATAACTCAACATGGCAAAATCTAAAACTTTATAACTTATTTTACAACACTTCCATCCATCTAGTCTTAAATATACATAGTATACTTCTCATAGAAGTGAAGTACCCCATTAGTTATCTCTCTCCTTCATGACATACCACAAGACTTTCCCTTCATTTCTCTAACATAGAAAAGACTCATCATCCTCCAAATCACATGAAAACTCTCAACTTGCCAATTATAACAAGAAATCATCAACCACTTTACTCAAACATTCAAACCTTTATTTACTACTATCCCTTTTGATAGAATAATGTTTTTCCTTTTATAATATTTTAAAAATATTGGTTAGTTTTTTATGCAATATTTTGTAGATTAATCATTCAACTCTATGTTCCAACATGACTTTCCAGAATGATTATTCAATCTAACAATTATACAAGAATGAACTTCTCAACATCTCTCTATTTTTAAACTATCTTATAACTTAAATTATTTTCTTTGAGTTGATTTGCATGAACCTATAACATCTACAACATCATTTCTATCTTTCTTATCATATCCAAGACCTTCACATTTTGGCTTCTGAACTAACTAAATGAGTTCTCTATTTACATGATCATCTTTTCCAAAACTTTTTATTTACAACCTATTTTCTTCATGATCTTTAACCAATTGATCTCTTCAAAACAACCTTTGTTATTGAAAACTACAAAACTTGTATTTTCAGATACACTTTGACCTATAGTTACACATTCTTTACTGAAAAGAAACTTCACACAAATTAATTATTTGATCAAAAGAACAAAACAAACCTTTTGTGCCACATGAGACTTAAAAAACCAATATCTTTACCTTTAAACATTCACTTTTTTTTCAACAATTTTAATTTCCCTTCTAATTCTTCATTCTTCCTTTTAACTTTCTATAATTCATTTTCAAGAATATAATTTTCACATAACATCTCATAAACATATTTTCCTTTTCATCTTATTTTTTAATTATCTATAAATTAAAATTCTTTATTTTCATCAATTCTTTTTTCAAACAATATTCCGCGCACATTAAGCCTACATGGTGAGTTTGACACCAAAGCCCAAACGCACCCATGGGTACATCCCGAGAAGCCCTAGCCTAACCCTTTCCCAACCTCAAATTAACACGAATATTCTTCACACATTAAACTTTTTCTTTCATTCACTTTTTTTTCCATCTTCCTCATTTCAAATAAATTTAAATTTGCCTTCTAACTTCTTTCATTAGATTTTCATGCCGTCTCCTTCCATTTTTCTCCAATTTGTTCATACTGGATGAATCCTTAGCTGACTTCAGGCAACTTCTTCCTTGTCCTCAAATTCGATAATCTCCTGCATTAAAAATAAACTCCACTAAATTTTCCAAACAAATTATGCAATTTGCCTTGCCTTTGTAATCTGTTTGCAGATCCTCTTCAGTTTCAAGTATACAACAAATTGACCTTTTCTCTTTTCAGTAATTTACACACATACAACTTCTTCACATTCATTGAGACCCCCAATCCTTTCTGTGAGCCGCTTCATTGACTCGTGATCTTGGCACTTGCATAAACCTCTCAAAGTTTTTTTCATCCGGCCCTCTAAATCTTCTCCAACATACTCACCTTTTGACTCTACGTACCCCTTTTAAAAATAATGAATACCATTTTAGGTAACAACAAATGTTAATTTACCTCCTTCAACAGCCTCCTTTAACCTTTCTCCAATCAGCTGCTTAAATGAACTGGGCTTCACTCTCACCTGTAATCAACCCTTTTCAAATGCCAACAAAATCACAATACTTCCATTTTGTAATGGCATTCAACTCTTAACTATCCACTCAATATCTTCTGCAATCTTCAATTCTCCCCATCTTCTGTTCTGATGCCAATTCTAGAATTACGAAATCGATAAAGAACGAAGAAACACAAACAGCCACAGAAAATACAGCATTGTTTAAACACACAAACATAAATTCTTTATTGAAATTCCACAACTGGTTACATTTTGGAGGACATATTTCAAATGATAAAAAATACAGTATTTTATAAAATTGCAGCTTCTAAAAAAGATCGTAGCATCTAAAGGAAAACAAAGCATAAATTACATGTATTATTCCCATAGCATAAAAACTGGCAGATAAACTTGACAAAGAGATTTTAGTTAATGCAGACTAATTGTCTAAAAATGCGGTGACAGTCATTCATCACAAACAATTGAATGAACATGCAAATGCGGTGACAGTCATTCATCACTTCAATTGAGATATAGAGAGTAGTTAGTAAAAAGTTCTTTTGAAAGTTTCATATAAGAAATTACAAAGCAGTAAAATTTTCCTGTGTTTAATCCTTATTTTTTTTCCCTCTCTTTGCTGCACTCCACTTCCTAACTCCCTACCTTTTCTAAATATTTAAATCTAGTGTGATCTGTTGATGGTAAATTGTTTTAACACAATGAAATTTAGAAACTTTCTTAAACATTGTTAATAGATTTGATATTTAAATCTAATTAAGGTGCTGATATCAGATATAGAGTTTTCAATAAACCAAATGTCATAAACATTAACAGACTTCTAAATAAGTATATAGGAAAAAAATTAATTCCCAAAAATGTAACTACTAAAAAAATGAAAGCATAATCCTTCATCTAAAGAACGAAAACTCAGTCTGAATATTGAGCAAATTGAAAAAAAAGAAATGAGTAGTTGTGATATTGCTATCAGGATTTAACTGTGTAGTTTTTTGAGTCAAACTCATTGACCCATGATTCATGAGTAGTGGTTCACCGAACCCATCTCTCATGAGAATGAAATGGAACACTTAGCACTCATTGGATCTAGGTGATGCTCATAGAGTGCTAAGTGCTAAGTGTTCCATTTCATTCTCATGAGAGATGGGTTCGGTGAACCACTACTCATGAATCATGGGTCAATGAGTTTGACTCAAAAAACTACACAGTTAAATCCTGATAGCAATATCACAATTTGACTTGCTGTGGAAAATATCTCCTACTTATCAAATGAATAGTTATTTTCGGCAAAAGCAAGCTTAAGTTGATGGATAATATAATGGAAATCTTTAGAAGAAAATAGCATCATCCACAAGTGGGTAAAAATAAAAAAAAACAAGTGGATCCATGTGACACATGAGACGTATAATTGGATGATTAAAGATAATATCATGTTGCAGCAATATACAAATAGGACAGGTTTCTTATGACTTTTAGCGCAAGTCTGAAATTTGGCATCGTTATTTTAGGCTGTATTTACTTGTTTCCAGGTAGTAGTTTTTAGCAAGTTGAACATACTTCTTAGTATTTCAATTTCTATTCTAAATGTGCTTTCATGGTAAGTTACCCATTGAAAGCGTAAGATTGCCGGTGCATCAATCATTACCAAACAGTCAATTGAAATTTCAAGTTGTAATGTATAAGAAAATAAAAAATATAGATGAGTCATTTCTACTTGGATTATGTATACTAATTCTATGTTCTTTCCATAACAATATCATTTCTTGACCTATGGAATTATTTATATTAGCATTATTTCCATTTTATTGTGTTTTGATTTTATCAAAGTTATAACATTGGAGACTTTATAACATTCCCTAGATTATTGCTTTTCTAGTATGACCAACTTTCTGATACACTTAAATGTATCTCGCCACTATTAGTTTATTCCCTTACCTTTAATTCTGTGCTTATGCAATTAAATTCCATAATAGGAACATATTCGTAGCATAACGTTTAATGTAATTACATAAGTATTCCTATCTTGTAAGGGACCTATCAAACTCTTTATTTTCCTATGTATACAAAAAAGTTTGTAGTCACTCGTCCTCATCTCTATCCCATATGATTACCATGCTTAATATGTGATATATTTTAAGTGCTTGTTACATAATGGATTCATGAAATTAATTTACTTTATATGGCTATTAGATTTTAACGTAGATAGTTAGATCTAGTTGGGTCATTTGATTTACATGTATCTAAATACCTCTTATGTATAAATATTTAATTGATATGAATATTTGTAATGTTCATAGAATCTAAGATAAATTTACATTTTTATTCAATTACATGTAAAATTACAAACAAAATATGGTGATGATTTTTGCATTTCCATACCAATTAAAATTTAGTTTTTGAATTATTTTGATGGAATAAATTAATATAACTATTTATTAAATAATGAAACTCTTTCTCATATTTGTAGTCATTTTCTAATTATTTATTAGTATAAATTGCACTCATTCCTATTTAATTAATCATAACTTATTCATACCTAGACTAAATCATTCAAAATACAATATTGATCTCACACCATGTTGAATTAACTCAAAATTAAAATTTTCAGATTTACCTTAGAGGTAAATCCCCCCAATATTTCTAGTACTTGTGAGTTGACTAGTATGTTTGGTGAATAGCTAGTTATTTTTAATTAGTATTTAGAGGTACAAAATATGTACTCATAATGATCAATGTCCAAGGGAAAATAGTTTTCATTGTAAAGAGTACCATTATAGTTTTATTGTAGAAAAAAATGGTTTGACATTTTTTGTCCATATGAAAAAGTTATGACAATTGAAAATTTGAGGTTTATACTTGTGATGAGTTTTCTACAATTTTTTTACTATTCAAACATATACTTTTCATAATTTTTCTATATTCTTTCATCTAATTCAGGCAATAGAATATTCCCATTGAGTCTAGTAAATATATTACTAATGATTGATCATTTTTGCATATATTTGGATTGTGTTTATTAATTAAATTGAGACAAGGCTCAAACCCTTACATAAAGACAAAAAGGAAAAAGAAAAGTGAATTCACAACATGAGTGAATCCAACTAAATAAAGAATCAACAGTCTAACTTTCTCAAAGAACAACTAGAAACCAAAAATTACTAGTTAAATTACTAGTTAGCACCAAAACAAAACAAATACCTGCCAAGACCAAAAAAATAAATAGAAGAGGTCTTAACCTCCTTCAAATCTTGATTTAGCTCCTTCATAAGGTCAAAAAAAAAATATTTTTCTTAATTTATATTTGTATAGATTGATGTAGCAAAACCCTCCATCACCATAACAACCACCAACTCTTTCTTCTTCCTTTTGGCGGGCCTATACTCAATTTCTTCCTACAGATTCTGAAGTGATCCTAGAGTCTTATTCATTAATTCCTTACTAAAATAAACTATCTCTTTTAGCTTCTTCTTGATGTCTTCTTGGTTATGTTTCACTTTTTCTATGGCATAAAGAATCTCCTATATTACTTATTTAGAGGGCATCAAATCTTGAAGCTCCCTAACTTGTTCCTCAATACTAGCCTAATTGTCAAGTCTAATAGAAAGATCATCCATTGCTTTCTAAATTCTTTAAACTTGAACATGCTCATACTAGTCCCCAGTCCTAGAATTGGATTCAATAGGGGTTTCTAATCTATTGATCATATTTTTAGAAATGTAAAGTAGTGACAACAACCATTTAATTACTTTTTCCCATTTTTACAGCATATACTTTCTATTCAAGTTGTCGATAATCTTAGGACAGCCATGTAATTTAAATTTGAGAGGCTAAACAAATGAATTAAGGGGAGGATCCTTAGGAGAGAGTAAAGGTTTAGGAACAATATTTTTATTTTATAAGGCATTAAGTGGGTCCATTTAGAATCAATAGAACTAGAGGAGGGAGAATTTGTTGAGACCTCCAAGACCTTTTCAAGAAGAGGGATTAGGGATTGAACTAGTGGAGAGGACAAGATGAATGTCATTTAATATAGTAATGATCCCTTGATGAAGTTAGGAATAGAAATCCACACAACACAACTGAGAGGGGGGGGGGAGGGGGGGGGGGTGAATCAATTGTGTGCTATAATTTTAAACTTTATACTTTATAAAAAAATCAAAATTAAAGAATATAAAAGTGAAAAACAAGATGAACAAGATAAATGCCAACACCACAAACACAATATTTTTATTGTCAAGGAAAACCCAGTTAAGGGAAAAACCCGGGTAGGGATGATACCGCTAGATCATGCACCAGTATAATAATGTCCCTGGTAGGAGACCTAACCCTATTAGGATTTGATACAATACATCTAGCACACATGTCCTCTTAAAGGAAAGTCCCTATTAAAGAACATAATCCCTATTAAAAGGTCCTTCGAACTTGTTCTAGGAGTTGGTGATAACAAAAGGCATACTACTAGGAGCACATTGCTTAAGGAGAAGGTTCAATAATTTGGACTCACTATCTAAGTATATAAAAGAGGACTTACTATCTAATGAACTGAATGATGACAACTCTCTTGCATTTACAATTCCGTTAAAGTGCACAAGGAATGATCATGGATTCTACTCATACCTCTATCAAAGCATATGACCTACTTTTCTACTCTACTTTGGCATCTAGAAATAATGCTCGTATCTGATGCAGGGGCATCCAAGGTTAAGGCAGGGGCATTCTTGTCCTTGGTGAAACTACATGGGGTGTTAGTATTTAGGACGGTGTTACTCAGTTGCAGCCTTGACCAATGATCTCAGTCATTGAAGGAAGCTCGAACACTGAAGGAACTCGATAGTCTTTGGTGCTAGGTGAAAGTGCTACTTGGTCATGCCTGTGGTACTCGGTCGACACTAGTGCTCGGTGATGCCTCACTTTCTTGGTTAATTTACCGTTGCTTGGTAGTTATGGCTTACCGATTGGAGTTCTGTGTAATTTGTTGAGCCGACTTGGTGAATTCGTTGTAGGTAGCTATTGTTATGGGCTGACATGCTGAATTAAATGTTTGTATATATTTGTAAGATGACTTGTATGGCATTTAATTATTTGTTTTGGGGAGTTAAGGGTTTCATCTTGCCGACTTGTGGCTGATGATTAGTATTTATAGGATGCTTGGGTAGAGGTTTTGGAGACAACATGGTAGATCGTTGGGAGAAGAGAAGTTCATAACTTGAAGACTTAGTGAGTCAGATCTAAGGTTCTAAAGCTGAAGTGAGTGAAGTTGTGGAAAAGTTCTTGATGATCTTACAGATTAGATTGATATCTGATAGTTGTTTGTAGCAGAGCTAGGGGTTTGCATACTTTGAGACAATGAGATTTCTTGGAGGCTTGTGAGCTCAAGTTTAGATCTACCTTAGGGTTTCCATAAGCTTTTGATTATCTTCAAAGCTGAACTAGCTGAGATTGTATTAAATCTGTTTGTGGATCTTGCAGAATTAATTCATTTTGTAATTGGCCCTAACCCAAAAGGGCTTATGGTTGGGCATGTTAATGTAAATTACTTGAAATATTTGTGGTGTTATCTATTGTGTTGAGTATTCCACTGTGTAATTCTATTCGCTGCAAGGTTTGGACTGTCCTTCATTAGATCCACCATCCTTGACTATGTCAGGTGGTATCAGAGATGAAGTTTTGTTCCTGTTGGAGCTGATCTTGAAGGTTAACCTAGGAAGGATGATCTTGCGAAGTTGATCTTGTTGAAGCGGAAATTATGTGCAATCTAGATAGTAGATCCGAAGCACTGAGCTTGTGAAATTGTCCCCTAGTTGTTTTCAAGATTGCAAGTTGCGATCTGACTTATTTGATACTTGGAAATTGTCATAAGGTGGTCGGTGAGGGTTTTTTGTAGAGGGTTTATTTGCATATCTTTAAGGATTCCTCTGAGAAGATTGGACCCTAGAGTTATTTATGATCTTTGTGATACTATTGAATCCTAGATCATAGAGAAAGTGAAATCAGATTTTAGATATGAGATGGAATTGATGAAGAATGACATGGTCACCGAGATCATGAGAACTATTGCTAGTATACCTCAGAATGTTTGTACTGAGGATGGCTATGAAGAAGCTGCTAAAGAATTTGAAACTACTGGATCTAGTGGTGATGACCAGAGGAATAGATTTGGTGAAGATAGAACTACTCGGTTGCCTAGATCTGTTGTTCGATTTAGTAATTACTAAATCAAAATTTCTACTTTCTCTAGTACTTTGAAGCCTGACAATCTAATTGATTGGATTGGTGAACTTGAAGATTTCTTTAAGCTGGAAGAAATTGAAGATCCTCTTCAGGTGAGATTAGCACAAACAAAGTTGAAAGGACATGCTGCTCTTTGGTGGAAATAACTAAAAAGAGATTGATAAGATGAAGGTGAAGCAAAGATCAATCGGTGGAGGTTGTTGGTGACTAAGTTGAAAGATAAGTTCATACCTACTGACTATGAGCTTGACTTGTTTAAGAAGTTGCAAAATTTGAAATAGAAGGATTTTTCTATTGAAGATTATACTGAGGAGTTCTACAAACTTACTATTCGGTTTGGACACCGAGAGCTTGGTAAAGAAAAGATAGCTCGGTATGTGAATGGTCTAAGATTTAATATTCAGGATGAGCTTGGTATGTTGAAGATTGATTCTGTTGAAGATGCTTATCAGTATGCTTTGAAGGAAGAAGATATGTTGAAGAGGAAACAACCTAGTAACTCCTGAGGGAAGGAAAAGGTTGATCACTCAGTGAAGGGTAAATCGACTGATGCAGAAGATGAACAAAAACTTGTGGAACCAAAGAAGAAGACAAGTAGAGTTATCTTCAAAGGTACTTACTATACTTGGTACACAAAAGAGGGTTGACTGACAAACTATTGTGATGAATGAGAAAATTCATAATGAACTTGGATTAGAGAACTTGCTGCTTTGATGAACATTGCTCGGTACAAAGGATGAACCTTGTTAGAGGAGTAACTTGTTTAGGACCTGATGCAAGACTGAAGGTAAACTCTATGATGTTATTGTTGATAGTGGTAGTACTGATAACCTTGTTGCTGAGAACCTTGTTCATAAACTTAGTTTGAAGAGAATGAAGCATCCTTGTCCTTATAGGATTGGCTGGTTACAAGATGTTCATGCTTTGGAAGTAAGAGAACAATGCTTCATTGATGTTCAGATTGGCTAGTACAAGGATATTGTGTTATGTGACATTGTGAAGATGAATAGTTGTGATATCTTGCTCGGTAGACCTTGGCAATATGATTGCAGAGCTATTTATGAATGTGTCCAAAATGTGTTTACTATTGAGAAGGATGACAAGAAGTTTTCACTGATGCCTTTGATGGATACAATGCTTAGTAGGAGAATCCTGAGTATTGGTTCCTGAGTGGAGATTATGGATCCAGAGAAAATGAATGATCAGTATGGAGAACTGACATGTACATTATCAAGAAAAGACTTGAAGAGACAAAGGAAACTCAAGTGGAATAATTTGCAAGCAGAAAAGGTGGAGGACTTGTATGTGAAGAACTAGTTCAAGATATACGTGTTGAATCCTGAAAGATGTTCTTTTCATATATGAACATCTTTTGGAACCTGGGGTGTCTTATGCAAGGGCATCCAAGGTTAAGGTAGAGACATTCCTTTCCTCAGTGAAACTGCATGGGGTGTTAGTATTTTGGCTAGTGTTACTCAGTTGCAGCCTTGACCGACGGTCTCGATCATTGAAGGAAGCTCGATCACTGAAGGAACTTGGCGGTCTCTAGCGCTCGGTGAAAGTGTTACTCAGTCATGCCTGTGGTATTCGGTCGACACTAGTGCTCAACGATGCCTGGCTTACTCGGTTAATTTAATGTTTCTCGGTAGTTCTGGCTTACCGACTGGAGTTCTATGTGATTTGTTGATCTGACTTGGTGAATTAATTGTTGGTAGCTATTGTTATGGGCCAACATGCTGAATTAAATGTTTGTATACATTTTTAAGCTAACTTGTATGCCATTTAATTATTTTTTTGGGGGAGTTAAGGGTTTCATCTTGCCAATTTGTGGTTGATGGTTAGTATTTATAGGATGCTTGGGTAGAGGTTTGGGAGATGACTTGGTAGATCATTGGGAGCAGATAAATTCATAACTTGAAGACTTAGTGAGTCAGATATGAGGTTCTGAAGCTGAAGTTAGCGAAGTTGTGGAAAAGTTCTTGATGATATTGCAGATCAGATTGATATCTAATAGTTATTTGTAGCAAAGCTAGGGGTTTGCATACTTGGAGACAAGGAGATTTCTTGGAGGCTTGCGAGCTCAAGTTTAGATCTTCCTTAGGGTTTCCATCAGCTTTTGAGTATCTTCAGAGATGAACTAGCTAATATTGTATTGGATCTATTTGTGGATCTTGCAGAATTATTTCATTTTTTAATTGGCCCTAATTGGAAGGCCTTACAACCGGGCATGTTAATGAAAATTACTTGAAACATTTATGGTGTTATTTGTTGTGTTGAGTATTCCACTATGTAATTTTGTTGGCTACAAGGTTTGGATTGTCCTTCATTGGATCCACCATCCTTGACTGTGTCAGTATCCACTTGTCCCTTACATTTCTTACATTAGATCAAGGAAATTACATTCCTTTATAAAAGTTACAAATCCAATTAGGTTATCTTATTAGAGCTTCCCCAATGGATAAAAAATTACATCAATAAATGATAAGGTACACATTGCAGCTAATATAAATAAACAACACTTAAAAATAAAAAATTACACATTAAGATCAACAATCAATGCTCAATAATCCATTACATATCTTACATCACCTATTTGGATCCAAAATACAATAGTGTGAATTTCATATGCTAGCACTGATAGTAGTATGACTCAATTAA
Source organism: Chamaecyparis obtusa (assembly GCA_027943335.1). Classification (NCBI taxonomy): domain Eukaryota; kingdom Viridiplantae; phylum Streptophyta; class Pinopsida; order Cupressales; family Cupressaceae; genus Chamaecyparis; species Chamaecyparis obtusa. Next base: position 50,063 of record BSBK01005901.1, read on the forward strand.
GCCATAAATCCCACAATGTACTAATGTATGAGTCTTGTTCTATTTCTTACAATCTCATACCATAGTTATAGCCCACAACCAACTTATACTCAAAATTCAACAACTAACTCTGGCATAATTACATGTCAAGCTATCGTGCGACTAGTCAAGACCAAAATAACTATAACTTACACAAAACATAACATGAAGACACATAAAATTAGACATACGGTCAACATATAATCATCATAATAATTTTGTAGCAACATACTCTGACTTGTTGTACACTATTTGTACACCTCTGTCCAACTTCCTGAAGAAACTTGAAACATAATTTATCTGATGCAACCAACATATAAATGAAACATATTTTACATCAATGAAAAAAGATGAATGTAAAAAACCTGAACAAAAAAAATTCCAACAATATCAAACAATCTCCCCATTTGGCATTAATGGCAACATATGTGTGAAAAAACATTAATCCAAAAGTACCCATTGGAATACAATCTTCTAAATAGCCTCAACAACACTCTTCTTAATAAAGTAGGAGGTTTTTCAAATGATGCTCTCCCCCTTTGACATAAATGGAAAAGGATTCCAAAAATTAAAAACTATGTTAACATCTCACATAACTCCCTCCTCGAGCAATTCTTATGATTTGTATTTTTCATATCTTGAAATCTTTAACATACCAGGTGCTCTCCTTGCCAAATCTTCCTACAATTGACCCATGGAGCTCTCAAACTTAGCTCTGACCATTGCAACTATTTCCTCTACGGAGCATCACCAAGCATCTAGTCCAGGTGAATAGTAATGCTTTGACAGCTACTGGACTAATGCATTTCTGCATGATTCAGTTACCACAAGGTGGGGTCACCACCCCAAGAATACCTCTGATATACTCAAAGGTCTTTTTTGGAAAAGGATTTGTAAAAATATCTAGTATATTCTCCTTTTTTCTTATGTACATTCTAATCCAACTTCCTTTGCAATGACTTTATCCCTCAAGAAATGATACTTAATTGAAATGTCCTTTGTCTTTGAGTGTAGTACTAAATTGTTTCACATATTAACTATACTTGTATTGTCACAATGAATAAAATAGGATTTTCAATTATTACCCCAATATATTACAACATCTATTTCATCCAAACAATGTGAGTATAATTAAAAGTAGTAGAAAAATTCTCTGATTCAACAGTAGATTGTGATATATAGTCTTGTTTCTTGCTTAAACAAGAAATCGGTCTCTTTCCAAGAAAGAATGCTCCCCCACTTGTGCTTTTTTTTGTCATCCACACTTCCTTTCCAATAAAAATTACTAAAATAATTTAATGTAAAATCATCATATATATCATACCACAACCAAAATCCAATGTTCCTTTCAGATATCTAAAAAATATTTTTATAAACATAAGATAAGTTTCTTTAGGTTCATAATGAAATTTAGCAACAATTCTAATTGTGCTCAATATATCTTTCCCTCTATGAGTTAAGTATTTTAATCCTCCAATCATGGACATGTACCTTGTCCAAAAAGTATCTAGTGAATCATCAATAGTAGTTACCTTGCAACCTGTAAGAATAGATGTTCCTACTGGCTTACAATCTTCCATTCCAAACTTTTTCAATAACTCCTTAAGATATTTATTATGAGATATGAAAATATCATCCTTACACTGAGTGATTTATAAACCAAGAAAAAATTTCATTTCCCCTTTCATTGACATCTCAAATTCATTTTCCATCTTATCAACAAACTTTTTACTCATTTCATCATTTCCACCAAATATAATATCATCACCATATACCTCAATGATAAGAAAAACCATCATAATTAGTCCTTAAATATAGATTACTATCAGAATTACATTTGTTGAAACAAAGATGTAACAAATACTTGTCTAGTATAGCATTCCATTCCCTTGGTTCCTTCTTGAAGCCATATAATGCTTTCTTGAGATTGTATACCATATCTTCCCAATCATTCAATAAGAATCCATAAGTTTTATCTATGTAAGCTTACTCTTCAAGTTCACCATTTAAGAATGCAGATTTGACATCCATATGGTAAATCTTGAAGTCTTTACGAGATGCAGTAGAAAGAAACAGTCTAATAATCTCCAATCTAGACACTAGTGAAAAAGTCCTATAAAAACTATCTTGTTTTTATTAGTAACCTTTACAAAGAAGTATTTATTTTTTCCTTACCACTTCACCTTGTTCATTCATGTTGTTCCTCAAATCCCATTTAGTTCCTATAAAATTTTTATTTTTAGGGCTCAGAACTAATTCCCAAAAAGATTCTTTAGGGGAAAGTAGTTCCTATAAACCCTCCCCATATTCTATTGTGGAAACGAAAGCAAGAGAGCATATGAAGCTTTCTCCACAAAGTATCCACCAAAGGAAACACAAAGAAGTATTCATAAATATTTGAATACTGACTTACTTGAAAAATATTGCATCAATGGGGAGAAATGAAAGCAGGCTCATTAAATTCCCTAACACTCCAACATCTTGACAATACTATGTAGGGTTAGGATGTAGAGCCACCTCTGCATTCAAACAAATTCAATTGATGGTTTCATGTACAACATCACCCATCTAGAGTATTGGCTTCCAAATTTAGAGTAGCCAATGGAAAGGTTCAACCATTATTGAGGGTAGAGAATAATTGCCCAGAAAATACTAAAAACTTACCATCACTATAAATAAAAGCCCAATGAAGAGTGGATAACTTTGTCCACTTGAAAACCAAGATAACCACCTTCATAGAATCATATGAAATTTCCACACCTGAAATTCACACCAGAACAAAGAGAAAAATGCCAAACACAAATCCCTAATAGGAAAGGGAACCTGGGTAACCATCATCATCTTTTGAGCCAACCTTTACATCAAGTATATCTCCTTGAAAAGCATCTCAGGAACATAGGAATACACCTAAGCCCTAATTCCCATACGTTCTCTCACCTTTCTTATTCATCCTCAACACCTTAAGAAGGTTTCACAATGTAGGGAAACACCAAAGACATTTTCTACCTGACTATCACAAGCCAAACTTGACCACCAACTAATTACCATGGCCCCTCTAGGGCCTTGCACAAACCATACCCCAACGAAATCCTCAAAGTAATTATCCCACATGATCTTATAAGATAAAGAAAAACTAAGAAGCCCCTTGATATCCATCAACAAAAAAGGATATATGATTATCCACTCAACCACTAGAAATGAAGAGTCCACACCTGACAAGTATACAACCACAACTAACCTCTTCTTCCATACCAGCACAAGGAAATAGTGACCCTAGAGGAAATGACCAAACCAAGTATTCCTAGGAAGAGACTTCCAGAATCAGGTTATCATATTTTTTCTTGGATTCACCTCCTTCCTCTAAACATTCAAAAAAACTAGACACACACACACTCTACTCCCACTCCTGCTCCTACTCTCCATGGATTGGATATATATACTTAGATTGTCATCATTAATTATATATGGAATAATTTATTTTTAGCATAACATTGATGAATAAAAGTTACCTTTGTACACATATAAATCATTTTTTTATCCTTATGAATAGAAAGTTAAAAAATATGTGATTAAAAATTAAGAAGTAGAAAAGTGAAGAGAGAAAGGAATCTTCTATGTAGCTATCCTAGTTAGCACCATCTCACCATTTCAGAAACAAACTTCCTTTGGAGGAAAGTGAGTAAATCAGAGAAGGGATGTAAAAACATTTTTAATGAGGAAGAAAATGTACTTAAACTTCTCAAGTAGAAAAGTTTGCAAAATCTTTTTAAAACCACATGCATGTTAAGGCATTGTGGATAGTGCAATGATTTTTTTTACTATTTCATGCCTACAAAAGATACCCTTTTTCATAGAGGCTAATGTCCATATTTTCTACTGTTGTGCAAGTAAAGTGACAGGTCATGTTAATTTTTTTTTATTTTTTGAGAATTAAGTGGCTAAAGCCACTAAAAGAGATTTTATCATATAATGGCTCTTCCACCTCTTCTCTACTGATTTATCCTAGTAAAGATGATTCTTATTGGACTATTTTTCATCATAAGAAAGAGAGTAAATCAATTTTTATTTAAAAAATATATATTTTTTTGTTTGGTCCACTAGTGTGTCCCAACTTATATTTTGAGTAAGACCTCTTTTATTATTTTGTCCTACTTTGTAGACTATTTCAATTTGTTCTAGCTCTATAGCTTATCATTGGGTGTTGAATACAACATTGGTTGGGATGTTGCTAAAAAATGGAAGAAAGATGTAAATATTCTTAAGGTTGATTTGAATATTATCCTTTTCTAACATTGGTTACCTCTGAGTAACTTGGTTGCATTCTATCTTTGTTACATCCTTATTTTTACAATTTTTATTTGGAAATTGTAATAGGTTGGAGACCCTTCCTCCACTTATTTAATCTAAAATATATTTATCCTAAATTTGCAAATTATATCTTCTCTCCCATTACAAGAGGGTGTAGAAACATAAATTATTTCCAAAATCCTTTGAAAAATAATTAAAAATAAATTTTAAATCAATATTTCATTTTTAATCACATTATCAAATCTTTGTGCCTAATTAAAATAACATATATAAAGGCCTTAATTATTTTAAAAATAAGCAACTCATTCACAAAATATTATGATCTTTATGGCATTATTTTAAGGTACATATGATGACCTTTCTATGTACATCAAGAAGAAGTAATTTCAACATCAAACTACTAATTATCATAAAAAGCATAGTTGTAAGACTTAAAATTCTGTGTAGAATTTGATATTTTGATGGGAGCTTATACATGTCCTTTAAATGGATTTCATGAATTGTGTATTTTTTAATCTAAGTATATTCTTATAGATCCTCTATGTTGCATAGAATGAGACACGCTTGACTTCTGGATTTTAAATATGATAACTTAATTTCTCAATATAGTTTCCTTGCATGATTTGGATGTTAGCTTAGTTTTTCCATTTTCATATTTTTTATTTATGAATTCAAATTTTCTTTGTTCATTCTCTTTAGTTTGTTTTCTAAATTATAATTTTTTTTTATATAGGATTCTTGCTTACTAAGAGATGATCTCTTTTATGAGAAAATCCTAACAATTTTAAATTCACCAATGAGTGCTCTTCATTTTATCAAACATGAAATTCAAACTCCCAAAGACCTATTTTCTAGAGCCACTATGAGTCTTCGCTCTTGGGACAACCTTCGTGTTCAGTTTCAGCTCATTCTCTTAGATCGTCAGACTTTCGACTTACTTGTTTTGGCCATTCCACCCCATCTCCTGCACAAATTGGGAATTCAGTCAGTAAAATCTTGGTGGAAAGATTGGAAATGGTATCCTGCTATGCCATTCACTAGTTACAAGCCCAATCTTGGATATTCTTGGCTCATGCCTCATTTGCCCATGATTGACTCTCTCAATCATAGATGGCATCTTTCTTCCTCCTAGAAGAATTGGAGCTGGCATTTTCATACTATTTGGGATCCTGTCACTGAGCCTAAGATTTCTCATTTTGCCAAGTGTTTTCTTTACCAGGGTTTACCTTTGGGAGCTCGGCTCTAGCATTTGGGTGTGCCTGTCCCTAAATGCCCTTTTAGTGGCCATTCTGAAACTATCATGAATATTTTTTTTCTTTTTTCGTCATGCCCAGAATAATTGGACCTAGATTCACGACCTCTTTTATCCTTTTTGGCCTGAGCCTTTTTCCTAGTATATGGTGCTCCTTGGTGACTCCCCCAGAATGCGTTCCCAGTATACCCAGATATGACATGCTTTCAGGATGGGGATCTTGTTTACATTATGGAAAAAACAAAATGCTGTTATTTTTTCTCACAATTTTTTGGATATTAATATTTCTCTTTATGCTAAGGCATGTTTATGTAATAATGTCATGATGCAGATTCAAGTGCAAGTGAACAAGGTGGCCCTGGAGGTCGCCCATTTGTAGGAATTGTTGCAGCACTAGGGCAATGCCCCTTGTACTATTGCTAGGGTGCCTCTGGATTCTCTCTCAGCTGACCGCATGTTGCCCAAGGGCCGCCATCGCAACCAGAGTTCCTCTGCCAAGCACTTCAAGACTCTGCGCCATTGGCGCCACTGCTTTGCCTCTCCTCCTCCTCATAGGGCTGCAGGTGTCGGATGGCCTCCCCTGCTTATTTCTACTGTTGTTGATTCTTCTCAGCCTTCGGCCAGTGTTCCTGCATGGCCTAATGCCACTTCTGATAAATTCCCCCACTTGGTGCTTGCTGTTTCTCCCAGGCGGGAGGAAGGAGAGTTGGAGAAAGAAGAAGAAAAAGAAGATGGCTTGTCGATTCCCGACCAGACCCTAGAGCCCAATGTTTGGGGCAATCCTGATGACATAGATCCTCCCCCCTCTTCTGCTACTGCCCTCGCAGCTTGAGGGTTTCTCTTCCCCCGGTCTAGGTGCCATGTGACTCTTCGCAGGGTGACTCTTTCCCCCGACCCCTTTTTTGTGAATATTGTATTTTAATATTTTTATTAATAGAAAATGCTTCTATTCAGCAAAAATATGTTACTTTATATAAAATAGATTTGAAATATTTATATATGATATTTTTAGAAATAAAATAAATATCTTTCAACATGACAAAACAATGAAAAAATAATTATCTAATATTAATAATTGTTTAATATATGACACAAAAATTAACATTAAAACAATTATAAATCTCTTAAAACCACTCAATTCTTAATCTTCATTATTTAATTTATTATAAATTATGAAGCTACCAAGTTAAAGGTGTACAAGATAGAGTTAAGTTAAAGAATGACACTAGTAGAATTGATTTGACTACGCAAATCTGAAATTTTGATATCATCTATTTAAAGAACAAAACTAGAAGATATCTTTGGGTAAGCTAAAATGAGATTTTCATATCATCTAAGGTTGTTATTTCTTTCCTTAAATACCTAAAATTGTTGTAACTGATAAACAAAGTTTGTAAGAACATCTTCGCCAACGTATTAGTACATTTATGTGATGCTACCTTATGTATCGAGTTTTGTCTCTGTTTTCTTTCTATAGAATGTTCAACTCATCACAACCTTATTGATTGGAAAAGAAAAACGCATATGCATGTAAATTCGCCTAAATGTTGAAATACAGTCACCGTCTCACTAAAACTTTTAACTAAAATCTCTAAATCGTGGCATAATAATTTTAATATCTACAAATGTCAAGTAGTAACAATACAGAAAGCAAATCTTGTGATCTTAGACTTATGATTGAACACACTAACATTCTGCCTTAAGCTTACCCGATCAAACGCTGAAGTTTAACATATAGTGTCTCGAAATTAGAATTGCTACGGTCTGTTACCTGTGAAATTAAAATAAAATGCTTTCAGACTTTTAAAAAGAGTTAAGAATACATACTCAAAGGCTTTGTTGGGAAAATACGTTGGCTTGTATGGCATGGAAGACTTTTTCATTTGTCACAAACGAAGCAGCACTCACAACTTCAATTCTACATTCTTCCAGCACCATAAGAATATCGGACAAGGCAATCTGATTCTGGATCGAGTTTATATATACCTGAAATGCAGCTGAACCGAATGACTTTATTTTAACGGATGCGAAACCCTCATCTGATTCTTGGAATTCCAGAGGCTTCGGTATTGCAACATCGTTGGAGGAAACTGCATCAACCTTGATCTTCTCTCTTTCTTTTGTTAGATCTTTGATCTGTTGCTGCAGATAATGAACGTAATTAAAAGCTTCCGCCAGTTGTTCTGTTACAGAACGCTTTCCCTGCACAATATCGTTTCAACTTCAATTCAGACAAAACAAAACACACCGAATCAAACTATTTCAGCTCTGAAATGAAATAAAATCATCCCCGATTAATTTCTTCTGGAAGTACTGACCTCAGCTCTGAGTAGAGGAAATTCATGTCCTTTCACCGCCGCCTTTCAGTCATTGTGTGAATAATTTGTTTTGTGGGTTGTGTGCTTGGATTCTTCCCTACATTACTTGAAATAGGGTTATCAAAGCCATCTTCTGAATATTTCCCAAAGTGGAAATCCAGAGCGTTTTGGTATTTTTTCTCTTTTTGAGATGGTAGGGAACAGAAATTCGACACGTCAAATTCCTTATTTGGGTAAAAGCTCATGGTATAGGGAAAAAAATTTATTAGGGTAGCTGGGTTTCAAAACCAGGCTGGAAATGAGATCTACATAGAGGATAAAAGATTAGGCACTTGACCTGGCAAGATCTGGGATTGGTTTCAAAAGGATAAAAAATTAGGGTTCGTCGATTCTCATCAGAGATATATCGGTAGGTTAATCAAACTGGGGATTGCAAAATCTGTACCAACTAATATTTTCATCTACTAATTGGGTCCAGATCTTCAAACTAATTAGAAAACAAGATCTGAATCAAATAAGATCTTTATCGACTCATAAAAATTAGGGCAAAAGAGTTAAACAATTCAGTATGTCAGAGATCCATGTCTGTTACCTACCTTCTTCAAAGATGCACAGTGCCCCTTGAAATAAGAAATGTTTCCTGTGTGGCTATTGCACTGCATGAATGAGGGCTGTAAATAGATTGATTAGTCATATATCTGTATTTCTAAAGTCTCTTATGATTACACAGGATTCCCAACATGGAATCTTATCTTTTAGCATTTCCTCTTTTTATTTTATGTGATGTTCTTTGCGGTTCTAATAAAGAAGTAAAGCAGTTCACCATGACAGACATTCCCGACAAGAACGGTAAGTCGATGGTCTCAATTCCAACATTTTAAATGCTTGTTTTTCACGTTGGAAAATAGTTGATTTTTTATATTATGCCAGCGCATTTGCTGTTCTGTTATTAATTTGTGTTGCTGGAATCATGATCTGAAATGTTTTTAATTAAAAAATTGGGTATATAACGCCCACCCTGTTTCACAAATAGCTACTGTGAAAGGCAATGGCATCTTGAAGAATAATTTATAATAAATGGATGGCAATTTCTGAATGGCGGATACCGATTTGGCGTGTAGAGTTTTGTTCAAGCTAAGATGTTATATAAAGAACGAAATTAGAAGAATTGTTTCTACTAAGTCAATCTGAGATTTCATATCATTTACGATGGTTAAGAGAATAACATATCATCAAAAATAATGTTTATAACAGTAAATCACTTAATTAATATTTAAATTTGTGTAAGGAAAATGTTGATTAAGTTATACACTATTAGAAATTTTCTGTATTTATAAAATTATTTTTATAAATTAAAAATATTAATTAGAGTATATATCTTAAGAAGTTCATGTATAATTAGAATATGTCAAAGATATCTTAAAAGAGGGGCACATATGAAATCATAAAAAAAACAAATTAAAGCTAATATAAAATTGAATCTTTTAGATGCAAACATGTCTATGTTGTGTGCTTTATTTACTGTTTATTTTTTATTTTTCTTTTAGAAATGTACTAAGCTCCTATATTGTTGTCATTGTTAGGTTATGCCTCTTGATATAGTTATTTCTTTCTTCAAAATCTCAATCAATATATTGATAATTCAAAAAAATATCAATTTAATGAGTATGGAAATGATATATTTAAAAGATTATAAAATCTTTTAAAATTTAAGATATCAATATATAAATAACTAAGTTCTCTAGAAAGTTGGGGTTGACATTTAAAATTATTAGATTTTATTTTCATTGATTATTAATGATGAAGGGTGCTCCCCTTAATACCACAAACACATGACAGAAATAGAGAAATAACAACAATATGCAAGAGCAGAAAATTGGCTTCTTATTATCTCCACAAATGTGGAATTACAAACTTTCAGAATTACAATATGCAAAGCCACATGGGCATTCCCTTACAATATTCTGTAGGACAAAGCCTCAAACTATTACCCAGATCTACTACCCAGAACTATTCTGAACTGCCTAAGACAATAATACAGCCTTCCTTATATAAGCAACTTTCCACCGCCTGGGAAGGTTCCATAATTTTAGCCAATAAGGCCGACCAAACTTAGAATTATTTTATTTTACATTTTATTACATCATAGTCAGCTCAAGATAACCTTTGAAACCCGAACAGAAATTTTGAAGAAAATTATTTTTTTCTATTTCGGGTGGCCCAACTTCCGAACACCATAAGTCATCACCAGTTGACCCGATCAGCTATTATAACCCCATTTCAGAAATGCCACGGAGCGCTCTACAGGCTTGACTAGCGCAAGCGCTCATCCCCAAATTTTCAACCTCATTCGGGGCCTCTAAAGCCTTCAAAACTGAGTTGAAAGTTTCTGTACCCTGTTGCCAATACCGAAAATCTTCAATATCTGCCAATATACACTTGATCTGGCAATGAAACTTTACTGGCAGACTTATATGACCAACATGAACCTCCAAGAAAGAAATCAGATCATTCTGAGCACATACAAAAATTATGAAAAATAATAACTTTCCATAAATAGCAGCTCTGCACAAAATAGCCCTTATTAAATATAAAAACAGAAATATTTTTGGGTGATGCAAGATCGCTCTTACACCCAGGATGCTCCTGCATCAAACACCTAGGGTAATTTGAGAAGTGACCCTGTCACAACTCAGGTGTGCAGAGGAAAACCAACACGGTTAACCTCCACCCTTGTTAGCCATGATGAATCTTCAACAGGTCATCCTTTCCACTTGACCAAATATTCTTCATATGTCATGTTCCTTGTGCTTTTGCCAACACGACTGTCCAATATATCCTCGATCTCTTTAGTGTCTAAACTAGTTGCTGGAATACTCCACTTTGCTGCTGTGATCTCATCTTCAACACCTCCTTCATGATACTCTGTCAGATCTGAAATGTTAAACACTGGTGAAATATTTAGCTCAGTAGGCAATTCTACCTCATATGCATTTCCTGAATCATGTTTCTTCAGTATCCTACATCGTTCGAACTTCTTTATTTTCAGCTTGTTATATGTACCAACTGGAAACCGCTCCTTCTGCAAATGAACCATGACTTCATCACCGACCTGAAATTTCTTATACCTCTTTTTCTCATCTGCCTTAGCCTTATACTATGTGTTCATCTTGGTAATATGCTTCCTCACCTCTCCATGGATGTTCTTCAAGTGTTCTGCAAAATCTTCAGCTTCAGCACTACTTATTTTTCTTTTATCTATCTTCCTCAATTCAGATGCATTTCTTGGACTACTTCCATATACAATCTAGAATGGTGATTTACCAGTGCTCCTGTTGACAGAATTATTGTATGCAAATTCTGCTTGTGGTAAAATCAAATCCCATCCTGTTGGCTTATCTCCAACCAAACATCTCAGCAAATTTCTCAAACTTCTATTCACCACCTCTGTCTGTCCATCAGTCTGTGGATGATGTGATGAACTAAACTTCAAATCTATCTTCAACTTCTTCCACAATGTACGCTAGAAATATCCAACAAACTTAGTATCTCGATCTGAAACTATGGTCTTTGGCAAACCATGTAGTCTCACAACTTCTCTGAAAAACAATTCTGCTACATGAACAGCATCATTAGTCTTCTTGCAGGGAATGAAATGTGCCATTTTTGAAAATCTGTCAACCACCACAAAAATTGAATCATGTCCCCGCTATGTCCTCGGTAAACCAAGAACAAAGTCCATACTGATATCCTCCCAAAGCTTCTCTGGTATAGGTAATGGCTGATACAACCCTGTATTCTACTTCACTCCTTTCGCCATCTGACATACTCTGCAACTCTGTACAAACTTCTTCACATCTTGCTGCAATTGTGGCCAATAATAATTCTCACCAACCAAAGCAAGGGTTTTATCACGACCAAAAATGTCCAGCCAATCCTCCACTATGCTTCTCCTTGATGAGATTCTCCCTCATAGAACTTCGTAGAATGCACAACTGACTCCCTCTGAATAGCATATCATCCTGGATGATGAAATCCAACCATTTCATCCTGTCTAGAGTAACAGGTTCTGTACAAGCTTTCCAAGCTTCACCAAAATCAGGATCCTCTGGATACAAATTCTTGAGTTCCTTGAACCCAACCACTTCAATCTGCATTTCTATCAGCAATAGTTGCCTTCCGCTAAGAGCATCTGCAACCCTATTACACTTTCCACTCCTATGTTTCAAAACAAATATATAATTCTGCAAAAACTCAACCCATTTCAAATGCCTTTGATTCAATTTTCCTTGACTATTCAAATATTACAAAGCTTGATGATCAGTATACAAAACAAACTCCTTAGGAAGTAGATAATGTCTCCATTTCTTTAATTCCTGAACTATAGCATAAAATTCTTGATCATAAACAGAATATTTCCTCTTGACATCATTTAACTTCTCACTAAAATAAGCAACAGGTTTACCTTCTTGGCTCATAACAGCTCCTATTGCAGTACCACTAGCATCACAATCTACTTGAAACACCTTATTAAAATCTAGAAGTGCTAAAACAGGTTGTTCTGTAACTTTTTGTTTCAACAATTGAAAACTCTTTTCTGCCCCATTAGTCCACTTAAACTCTTTTCTATCCCCTCTCATTGTTTCAGTCAAGGGTCCACAAATACTGCTAAAATTTCTGATAAACTTTCTGTAAAAGCTAGCTAGACCATGAAAAGATCTTACCTCAGTAGCACTCCTTGGGGTAGGCCATTCAAGGATAGCCTGTACCTTCTCTGGGTCCATTTTTAGACCTTCTGCTGAAACTACAAATCCCAAATACACTAACTCTTTCTTCACAAAATTGCACTTCTTCAAATTAATCAACAATTTCTCTTCTCTCAACTTCTCAAATACCATACGAATATGGATCATATGCTCATCCAATTTCTTACTAAAAATCAAAATATCATCTAGGTAAACAATGACAAACTTACCTAGAAATTCTTTCAGAACCTCGTTCATGAGCCGCATGAAAGTGCTCGGTGCATTGGTTAGCCTGAAAGGCATGACTAACCACTCATACAGTCCTCCTTTGTCTTGAAGGCAGTCTTCCATTCATCTCCTTCTCTGATCCGAATCTGATGATATCCACTCTTCAGATCTATGTTTGAGAAATACACAGCTCCACTCAAACAGTCCATAATATCATCCATTCATGGCAATGGAAACCTGTACTTGATTGTGATCTTATTTATTGCTCTGGAATCTGTACACATTGTCCACTCTCCATTCTTCTTTGGTGCTAATACCGCTGGTACAACACAGGGTCTCAGACTCTCTCGAATCAACCCCTTCTACAATAACTCATGTACTTGTCTGTTCAACTCTTCACTTCTGCTGGTGTCATTCTATGTGCTGCCTTGTTTGGCAAACTGGCTCTTGGAATCAAATCTATTTGATGACTGATCTTTCTTATCGGTGGTAATCCATTAGGTACATTATCAGATACAATATCCTGAAACTCATTCAACAAATCTGCAACCTCTACAGGTACATCTTCTACTTTCTCTTTACCAGCTTTTGGAATTAAAGAAAAACATATATGCTCATGCCTCATACCATCTAGGAAATTTCTTCCATCAACAAAAGTTATCCTTGCATTAGCACATACCTTTTCTTTAGTCTCCTTCAATGATTTTAGCTTATGCTGCACTCCATCCTTTGTCAGGTAATAGGTATTCGCATGACCATCATGTACAGCACATCTGTCAAACTGCCATGGTCTACGCAATAACATATGACATGTATCCATAGAGATGATATCACATAGTACCTCATCTTGGTACCCGCCGATCTTTAACTTTACTAGGCACTGTTCACTGACCATGACCTTGTGGTCATCCTGCACCCAGGCAATCCGATATGGATGTGGGTGTTTCTGTCTCTTGAGCTTCAACTTTGTCACCATCTCTTCTGACACCAAATTGTCAGTGCTTCCACTATCGATAATCACATCACAGCATTTACCCTCACACTTGCATCGAGTGCGAAACAGGCTCCTCCTTTGTTCAGGTTTGTTATCACCACTCAGCAAGACTCTTTTGTTAATTAGCGTTTCTCCTCTTTCAGCATCTTAAAAATGTGATGATCTAGCATCTTCATCTACATGTGCAATTCTGGCCTGGCCTTCATTTCTTCTGTCTATTTTGCCTTGGTGCTGAGGACATTCAAATGCCCTATGACCTTCTTCTCCACAGTGAAAACATGTTCCACGGAAGCCTCCTCTTCCAGACCCTTGTCCTCTTCCTCTTCCTCTCTGATCTCTATTACTCTGATCCTGGAAATGATTGGAATTATTTTCTCTCTGATTCTGACTGCTACTAGCCTCATCCTTCTTTTTTGGATCTTCATTTTGGCCACCATATGACCGTCCGCCAGATCTTCCACCACGACCTCTTCCATTTTGTCTGCTCTCAAACTTCTTGTTCAGTTTTTCCTCTACTTTTAGGGCAAACTGGTATGCCTCTTCAATACTGTTCATTCGAACTAGATTCAGCTCCTCCTGAATGGTTGGCCTTAACCCATTAAGGTATCGGGAAACTTTCTCTTTATCAGCTTCTGCATGGCCTATTCTGATGAGAAGTCGATAGAACTCCTCTGTATACTCTTGAACAGATCTTCCTGCTTGCTTCACACTTTGCATTTTCTTTAGTAGATCAAGCTCATAATCAACAGGAATGAACTGTCACTTCAATTTATCCACCATCCGATCCCATCTTGTGATTTTATCCTTCCCTCTTCTATTTCGCTCCAATTAAATTTCTTGCCACCAGATTTTTGCATGACCTTTCAGTCTGGCCTTCGCAAATTTGACCCTATCAGGATCCTCAAGATCTTCATACTCAAAATATTATTCACATTCATTGATCCAGTCGATCAATTCCTCTGGGTTATGATTTCCAGAAAATGTAGGAACCTCAATCTTAGGTCTTTTCCCAATCTTAGAAATTGCCCGAAAAAGTCTTTCTTCCTCCTGGTTCACAATTTCAACTTCTCCTTCTTGATATTCTTCTTCGGCTTCATCCTCGCTTTCGTCTCTGACATTAAGATTCATTCCTCTGCGAATCTCTTCTTGCAATGCTCCCACATGTCTCTGCAGCTCTCTAACCTTAGATGTCACAGCACCAGCTCTTCCGTCACGTTCTCTTCGTGGAGGTATTTTCGCGATGCGCGCTGAAACCCTAACCACGGTCCTGGTGCAAACTGCCTCACAATTGGTGATCTATTTACACAATCAAGAAAACCTACTCTGATACCACTTGATGAAGGGTGCTCCCCTTAATACCACAAACACATGACAGAAATAGAGAAATAACAACAATATGCAAGAGCAGAAAATTGGCTTCTTATTATCTCCACAAATGTGGAATTACAAACTTTCAGAATTACAATATGCAAAGCCACATGGGCATTCCCTTACAATATTTTGTAGGACAAAGCCTCGAACTATTACCCAGATCTACTACCCAGAACTATTCTGAACTGCCTAAGACAATAATACAGCCTTCCTTATATAAGCAACTTTCCACCGCCTGGGAAGGTTCCATAATTTTAGCCAATAAGGCCGACCAAACTTAGAATTATTTTATTTTACATTTTATTACATCATAGTCGGCTCAAGATAACCTTTGAAACCCGAACAGAAATTTTGAAGAAAATTATTTTTTTCCATTTCGGGTGGCCCAACTTCCGAACACCATAAGTCATCACCAGTTGACCTGATCAGCTATTATAACCCCATTTCAGAAATGCCACGGAGCGCTCTACAGGCTTGACTAGCGCAAGCGCTCGTCCCCAAATTTTCAACCTCATTCGGGGCCTCTAAAGCCTTCAAAACTGAGTTGAAAGTTTCTGTACCCTGTTGCAATACCGAAAATCTTCAATATCTGCCAATATACACTTGATCTGGCAATGAAACTTTACTGGCAGACTTATATGACCAACATGAACCTCCAAGAAAGAAATCAGATCATTCTGAGCACATACAAAAATTATGAAAAATAATAACTTTCCATAAATAGCAGCTCTGCACAAAATAGCCCTTATTAAATATAAAAACAGAAATATTTTTGGGTGATGCAAGATTGCTCTTACACCCAGGATACTCCTGCATCAAACACCCAGGGTAATTTGAGAAGTGACCCTGTCACAACTCAGGTGTGCAGAGGAAAACCAACACGGTTAACCTCCACCCTTGTTAGCCATGATGAATCTTCAACAGGTCATCCTTTTCACTTGACCAGACATTCTTCATATGTCCTGTTCCTTGTGCTTCTGCCAACACGACTGTCCAGTATATCCTCGATCTCTTTAGTGTCTGAACTAGTTGCTGGAATACTCCACTGTGCTGCTGTGATCTCATCTTCAACACCTCTTTCATGATACTCTGTCAGATCTGAAATTTTAAACACTGGTGAAATATTTAGCTTAGTAAGCAATTCTACCTCATATGCATTTCTTGAATCATGTTTCTTCAGTATCCTACATGGTCTGAACTTCTTCATTTTCAGCTTGTTATATGTACCAACTGGAAACCGCTCCTTCCGCAAATGAACCATGACTTCATCACCGACCTAAAATTCCTTATACCTCCTTTTCTCATCTGCCTTAGCGTTATACTGTGCATTCATCTTGGTAATATGCTTCCTCACCTCCCCATGGATGTTCTTCAAGTGTTCTGCAAAATCCTCAGCTTCAGCACTACTTATTTCTAATTTATCTATCTTCCTCAATTCAGATGCATTTCTTGGACTACTTTCATATACAATATGGAATGGTGATTTACCAGTGCTCCTGTTGACAGAATTATTATATGCAAATTCTGCTTGTGGTAAAATCAAATCCCATCCTGTTGGCTTATCTCCAACCAAACATCTCAGCAAATTTCTCAAACTTCTATTCACCACCTCTGTCTGTCCATCAGTCCGTGGATGATGTGATGAACTGAACTTCAAATCTATCTTCAACTTCTTCCACAATGTACACTAGAAATATCCAACAAACTTTGTATTTCGATCTGAAACTATGGTCTTTGGCAAACCATGTAGTCTCACCACTTCTCTGAAAAACAATTCTGCTACATGAACAGCATCATTAGTCTTCTTGCAGGGAATGAAATGTGCCATCTTTGAAAATCTGTCAACCACCACAAAAATTGAATCATGTCCCCGCTGTGTCCTCAGTAAACCAAGAACAAAGTCCATACTGATATCCTCCCAAGGCTTCTCTGGTATAGGTAATGGCTGATACAACCCTGTATTCTGCTTCACTCCTTTCGCCATCTGACGTACTCTGCAACTCTGTACAAACTTCTTCACATCTTGCTGCAATTGTGGCCAATAATAATTCTCACCAACCAAAGCAAAGGTTTTATCACGACCAAAATATCCAGCCAATCCTCCACTATGCTTTTCCTTGATGAGATTCTCCCTCATAGAACTTCGTGGAATGCACAATTGACTCTCTCTGAATAGCATATCATCCTGGATGATGAAATCCAACCATTTCATCCTGTCTAGAGTAACAGGTTCTGTACAAGCTTTCCAAGCTTCACCAAAATCAGGATCCTCTGGATACAAATTCTTGAGTTCCTTGAACCCAACCACTTCAATCTGCATTTCTATCAGCAATAGATGCCTTCTGCTAAGAGCATCTGCAACCCTATTAGACTTTCCACTCCTGTGTTTTAAAATAAATGTATAACTCTGCAAAAACTCAACCCATTTCAAATGCCTTTGATTCAATTTTCCTTGACTATTCAAATATTGCAAAACTTGATGATCAGTGTACAAAACAAACTCCTTAGGAAGTAGATAATGTCTCCACTTCTTTAATGCCTGAACTATAGCATAAAATTCCTGATCATAAACAGAATATTTCCTCTTGGCATCATTTAACTTCTCACTGAAATAAGCAACAGGTTTACCTTTTTGGCTCATAACAGCTCCTATTGCAGTACCACTAGCATCACAATCTACTTGAAACACCTTATTAAAATCTGGAAGTGCTAAAACAGGTTGTTCTGTAACTTTTTGTTTCAACAATTGAAAACTTTTTTCTGCCCCATTAGTCCACTTAAACTCTTTTCTATCCCCTCTCATTGTTTCAGTCAAGGGTCCACAAATACTGCTAAAATTTCTGATAAACTTTCTGTAAAAGCTAGCTAGACTATGAAAAGATCTTACTTCAGTAGCACTCCTTGGGGTAGGCCATTCAATGATAGCCTGTACCTTCTCTGGGTCCATTTTTAGACCTTCTGCTGAAACTACAAATCCCAAGTAAACTAACTCTTTCTTTACAAAATTGCACTTATTCAAATTAATCAACAATTTCTCTTCTCTCAACTTCTCAAATACCATACGAATATGCATCATATGCTCATCCAATGTCTTACTAAAGATCAAAATATCATCTAGGTAAACAATGACAAACTTACCCAGAAATTCTTTCAGAACCTCGTTCATGAGCCGCATGAAAGTGCTTAGTGCATTGGTTAGCCCGAAAGGCATGACTAACCACTCATACAGTCCTTCCTTTGTCTTGAAGGCAGTCTTCCATTCATCTCCTTTTCTGATCTGAATTTGATGATATCCACTCTTCAGATCTATCTTTGAGAAATACACAGCTCCACTCAAACAGTCCATAATATCATCCATTCATGGCAATGGAAACCTGTACTTCATTGTGATCTTATTTATTGCTCTGGAATCTATACACATCATCCACTCTACATTCTTCTTTGGTGCTAATACCGCTGGTACAGCACAGGGACTCAGACTCTCTCGAATCAACCCCTTCTACAATAACTCATGTACTTGTCTGTTCAACTCTTCACTTTTTGTTGGTGTCATTCTATGTGCTGCCTTGTTTGGCAAACTAGCTCCTGGAATCAAATCCATTTGATGACTGATCTTCCTTACCGGTGGTAATCCATTAGGTACATTATCAGATACAATATCCTGAAACTCATTCAACAAATATGCAACCTCTACAGGTACATCTTCTACTTTCTCTTTACCAGCTTTTGGAATTAAAGAAAAACATACATGCTCATGCCTCATACCATCTAGGAAATTTCTTCCATCAACAAAAGTTATCCTTGCATTACCACATACCTTTTCTTCAGTCTCCTTCAATGGTTTTAGCTTATGCCGCACTCCATCCTTTGTCAGGGAATAAGTATTCGCATGACCATCATGTACAGCACATCTGTCAAA
The DNA here is from genome assembly GCA_027943335.1 of Chamaecyparis obtusa. NCBI lineage: Eukaryota > Viridiplantae > Streptophyta > Pinopsida > Cupressales > Cupressaceae > Chamaecyparis > Chamaecyparis obtusa. Next base: position 69,216 of record BSBK01005901.1, read on the forward strand.
CTGCCACGGTCTACCCAATAACATATGACATGCAGCCATAGAGATGATATCACATAGTACCTCATCTTGGTACCCGCCGATCTTGAACTTTACTAGGCACTGTTCACTGACCATGACCTTGTGGTCATCCTGCACCCAGGCAATCCGATATGGATGTGGGTGTTTCTATCTCTTGAGCTTCAACTTTGTCACCATCTCTTCTGACACCAAATTGTCAGTGCTTCCACTATCGATAATCACATCACAGCATTTACCCTCACACTTGCATCGAGTGCGAAACAGGCTCCTCCTTTGTTCAGGTTCGTTCTCACCACTTAGCAAGACTCTTCTGTTAATTAGCGTTTCTCCTCTTTCAGCATCTTCAAAATTTGATGATCTAGCATCTTCATCTACATGTGCAATTCTGGCCTGGCCTTCATTTCTTTTGTCTGTTCTGCCTTGGCGCTGAGGACATTCAAATGCCTTATGACCTTCTTCTCCACAGTGAAAACATGTTCCACGGAAGCCTCCTCTTCCAGATCCTTGTCCTCTTCCTCTTCCTCTCTGATCTCTATTACTCTGATCCTGGAAACGATTGGAATTATTTCCTCTCTGATTCTGACTGCTACTAGCCTCATCCTTCTTTTTCAGATCTTCATTTCAGCCACCATATGACCGTCCGCCAGATCTTCCACCACGACCTCTTCCATTTTGTCTGCTCTCAAACTTCTTGTTCAGCTTTTCCTCTACTTTTAGGGCAAACTGGTATGCCTCTTCAATACTGTTCATTCGAACCAGATTCAGCTCCTCCTGAATGCTTGGCCTTAACCCATTAAGGTATCAGGCAACTTTCTCTTTATCAGCTTCTGCATGGCCTGTTCTGATGAGAAGTCGATAGAACTCTTCTGTATACTCTTGAACAGATCTTCCTGCTTGCTTCAAACTTTGCATTTTCTTTAGTAGATCAAGCTCATAATCAACAGGAATGAACTGTCGCTTCAATTTATCCACCATCCGATCCCATCTTGTGATTTTATCTTTCCCTCTTCTATTTCGCTCCAATTGAATTTCTTGCCACCAAATTTTTGCATGACCTTTCAGTCTGGTCTTCACAAATTTGACCCTATCAGGATCCTCAACATCTTCATACTCAAAATATTCTTCACATTCATTGATCCAGTCGATCAATTCCTCTGGGTTATGATTTCCAGAAAATGTAGGAACCTCAATCTTAGGTCTTTTCCCAATCTTGGAAATTGCTCGAAAAAGTCTTTCTTCCTCCTGGTTCACAATTTCAACTTCTCCTTCTTGATATTCTTCTTTGGCTTCATCTTCGCTTTCGTCTCTAACATTAAGATTCATTCCTCTGCGAATCTCTTCTTGCAATGCTCGCACTTGTCTCTACAGCTCTCTAACCTCAGGTGTCACAGTACCAGCTCTTCCGCCACGTTCTCTTCGTGGAGGCATTTTTGCGATGCGCGCTGAAACCCTAACCACGGTCTTGGTGCAAACTACCTCACAGTCGGCGATCTGTTTACACACTCAAGAAAACCTGCTCTGATACCACTTGATGAAGGGTGCTCCCCTTAATACCACAAACACATGACAGAAATAGAGAAATAACAATAATATGCAAGAGCGGAAAATTGGCTTCTTATTATCTCCACAAATGTGGAATTACAAACTTTCAGAATTACAATATGCAAAGCCACATGGGCATTCCCTTACAATATTCTGTAGGACAAAGCCTCGAACTATTACCCAGATCTACTACCCAGAACTATTCTGAACTGCCTAAGACAATAATACAGCCTTCCTTATATAGGCAACTTTCCACCGCCTGGGAAGGTTCCAGAATTTTAGCCAATAAGGCCGACCAAACTTAGAATTATTTTATTTTACATTTTATTACATCATAGTCGGCTCAAGATAACCTTTGAAACCCGAACAGAAATTTTGAAGAAAATTGTTTTCTGCCATTTCGGGTGGCCCAACTTTCGAAGACCATAAGTCATCACCAGTTGACCCGATCGGCTATTATAATCCCATTTCGGAAACGCCACGGAGCGCTCTACAGGCTTGACCAGCGCAAGCGCTTGTCACCCAAATTTTCGACCTCATTCGAGGCCTCTAAAGCATTCAAAACTGAGTTTAAAGTTTTTGTACCCTGCTACCAATACCGAAAATCTTCAATATCTTCCAATATACACTTGATCTGGCAATGAAACTTTACTGGCAGACTTATATGACCAACATGAACCTCCAAGAAAGAAATCAGATCATTCTGAGCACATACAAAAATTACCAAAAATAGTAACTTTCCATAAATAGCAGCTCTGCACAAAATAGCCCTTATTGAATATAAAAATAGAAATATTTGTGGGTGATGCAAGATTGCTCTTACACCCAGGATGCTCCTGCATCAATTAATCATATGAATCCTAAAGCTTATAACATGGAAGAAATATATATCTCTAAACTGTATCATATGGAAAACAAAACAAACATTGTTTACACTCCACACTTAAATCACATCATAACACTTATTAAGATGATTAGTTTTCATCTATTTGTTTGTTTTTGATAGATAAAAGCAGCAAGAGGGTGCTGGCTCATAACAAAGACTAGAGGCACATTAACAACATGTTAATGGCACAAGCTGAAAGATAGTTTCACAAATAAGCATTACAACATTGAAGCATTGAAGCCTTGACTCTAAACATACTTTCCCCTATCAAAAACAAAAATCACGATGCTAGCAAGCCAAAAAACAAAATCAGACCTACAGCTAATAGTGTTCAGATTGTAAGCAAACCAGAGCCACACCGGGCTAGTCTTAAAATAGTAGCAATTGACAAAACCCCCAAAAACAACACTGGGGGAATCCGACCAGTATGTGAGCAAAATAAAGACCCCCATAATTAACTACTTTTACTCCCCAGCTACTTAGACAGCAGCGTATTTGACCACTCTTCCAACAAAAATTGGAAGAGATCCTTGTTGTCTTCATCCTCTGGCAGCGCTCCTCCAGCAAGCTTCTCCTGCATAAGACACAAAGTAGTGGCCGAACTCCTCATGATTTTGAGGGAAAATTTGTTGGTCAGCTTGCAGTGGTCTTCAAGCCTCTGGACCTTCCTCCTAAGGTCATCGATGTCACTATCCATCTCCAAAATTTTTTTTTTGAAAATGCCTTTGAAATTAGTCACCCTAGAGGGGGCTCTATCAACATTGGGATCATCCTCATGATTATGTGGTTCCCGGGTGGGGCTCGGAGGGGGGGTGGGGTTGAAGGAGAGATTCTGAGTATGCTGGGGACTGGAATGGGGGTGGGGGTCACCTCTATGGGCACTAGTTAGATGATCAGAGGAGTCATTGAGGGACTCATGGGATGGGGAATCTTTTTTAGAGGCTTCATGGGTAGTAGCCTTCTTAAGTCTAGACTTGCATTGCTCATTAGCAATCCTGCTAGAGCATCTATGCCTAGTGCCACTAAGGTCCACCTCAATAATACCCAAGCCCTCTAAATCTTTCTTCTTGGGGTCGGTTATGGGGGTACTTTCATAATCAATTTTGAGGTCAATAAAGTTGGATATATAGGAGTCCTCATGGTCAGTCTGCTTCTTATGGGTCTTCTTCTGTATTTTTCCTCTGACCATATCAGTCTCAGAAGTCTGAACAAATTGAAGGGATTGAGAGGATTGGGTGGCTTTAGCAACTTCAACCAGAGGCACATTTTGGCTAATTTCCTGGATAATAGGGGGTTGGGGGGTAGGACAGAGGGCTTTGTGGAATTGGAAGAGGTAGAGGAGGAGCCCCTAGTGGAGAATGGGGGTGGGCTTGTCCGGATTCTCCTTAATATCAGCAATATTATTTTCAATAGAATGAAGTAGATAAAAAGGAATAGACATCAAATCTTTATTCCTAATATGGTTCAAAAATGGCAGGTAATAGTAGTAGTAAACAGTAAACTTACCCTCCATAGTAAAGTATTTCATAATAATCAGATAGATTTTAGGCCAGAAGTTAGGGAGCTCCTCTCTGTTGAACCCTCCTTTCTTTTTCATAGGCTATTCCCCCTCCCAAAAAAACTGATTGAGGCTGGTGGGATCCAGGGTCCTGCTCATCTTCTTGTATTTTCTACCAGTCATGGGGAGACCAGTCGCTTTGGCAATAACTTCCTCATTCAGATGGAAATGAAAGCCTCCCACCGAGACCTTATGATTATTCCAAGTGGAGACAAACTGCTTCAAGATCCTCTCATCATGTCCTCCTCTCATGCACTCCATAAACCCCCAAATCCCACCCTCTTTACAGTAGTGAGTGACGAGCGCATCACTAGAAAAGGCTTCATCAATCTTATCAGGTTCAATACACAAAGTATTGCCCCCCATTTCAGATTTAGGATTAGCCAGCGTCGGAGGAGTAGAAAAACCAAAGAGCTGAGTAGGGTAGTAATTTTTAGCAGACCACATAAAATGGAAAAACTTTCCCTGAAACCTTTTAATGTAGCGTTTTCTTTGAGAAAGTCTTTGGGAGGTGCGCATCATACCAACCAATCTAGTGGATCTGTAGGTGTTATTAATGTAAATAATGCCAAGGATATGCCTGTTGTTTAAAATTGCCAAGTAGGCAGCCTAAGTCATTCCACCATTACCTCACACGTATGGGAGGTGATTATCAAAATGTATGGGGTGAAGAAACCACCTTTTACAATTCCCAAAAATCTTATGGACACATGGGCACATGATCCAACACAAGTTTGAATTAATCATGATAACGTGTCGCAACATTCAAATTCTTCTCCTCCTCCATGATATGCTGAGTCATCAAGGGCAATTTTGACACCTCATTCCAAGTGGTGAGTCTTTGTTAATGTAGGCCCGTCGCAGCCAAAGAATCAGCGGCCTGGTTCCCTTCTCTGTACGTGTGTTCGATAGTAAAATGCTGAAGGTTATTTAGAAGCATTTTTATTTCCAGCAGGATGGGGTTGGCTCTCCATCCGACACTAGTCCCCCCTTTAACAGCCTAGATTATGATTTTGGAATTCCCTTCAATATCCATATGTCTTATATTAAAACTCATAGCGGTGTGGATTCCCCATAACAGAGCCATACTCTCAGCTTGAGTCACAGTGCCGTTAAAAATGGGTCCAGCATAAGCAGCTACGCAATTGCCATTGTGGTCACGAAGGATCCCTCCTCCATCTTGGCCCTTAGCATTAGCAGCACCATCAAAATTTAATTTGATCCACCCCTTGGCAGGAGCCAACCATCTAGTGGCTTTTTGATGAAGGGTGCTCCCCTTAATGCCACAAACACATAACAGAAATAGAGAAACAACAACAATAATATGCAAGAACAGAAAATTGGCTTCTTATTATCTCCACAAATGTGGAATTACAAACTTTCAGAATTGCAATATGCAAAGCCACATGGGCATTCCCTTACAATATTCTTTAGGACAAAGCCTCGAATCAATACCCAGATCTACTACCCAGAACTATTCTGAACTGCCTAAGATAATAATACAGCCTTTCTTATATAGGCAATTTTCCACCGCCTGGGAAGGTTCCAGAATTTTAGCCAATAAGGCCGACCAACTTAGAATTATTTTATTTTAGATTTTATTACATCATAGTCGGCTCAAGATAACCTTTGAAACCCAAACAGAAATTTTGAAGAAAATTATTTTCTGCCATTTCAGGTGGTCCAACTTCCGAAGACCATAAGTCATCACCAGTTGACCAGCTTGGCTATTATAACCCCATTTTGGAAATGCCACGAAGCGCTCTATAGGCTTGACCGGCGCAAGTGTTTGTCACTCAAATTTTTGACCTCATCTGGGGCCTCTAAAGCCTTCAAAACTGAGTTCAAAATTTCTGTACCCTGCTGCCAATACCGAAAATCTTCAATATCTTCCAATATACACTTGATCTGATAATGAAACTTTACTAGTAGACTTATATGACCAAAATGAACCTCCAAGAAAGAAATAAGATCATTCTAAGCACATACAAAAATTACCAAAAATAGTAACTTTCCATAAATAGCAACTCTGAATAAAATAGCCCTTATTGAATACAAAAATAGAAATATTTTTGGGTGATGCAAGATTGCTCTTACACCCAAGATGCTCCTGCATCAGACACCCGGGGTAATTTGAGAAGTGACCCTGTCACGACTCAGGTGTGCAGAGGAAAACCAAGATGGCTAACCTCCTCCTTTGTCAGCCATGATGAATCTTCAATAGGTCATCCTTTCCATTTGACCAAATATTCTTCATATGTCATGTTCCTTGTACTTCTGCCAACACGACTGTCCAATATATCTTCGATCTCCTTAGTGTCTAAACTAGTTGCTGGAATACTCCACTATGCTGCTGTGATCTCATCTTCAACACCTCCTTCATGATACTCTGTCAGATCTGAAATGTTAAACACTGGCGAAATATTTAGCTCAGTAGGTAATTCTACCTCATATGCATTTCCTAAATCATGTTTCTTCAGTATCCTACATGGTCTGAACTTCTTCATTTTCAGCTTGTTATATGTACCAACTAGAAACCGCTCCTTCCGCAAATGAACCATGACTTCATCACCAACCTAAAATTCCTTATACCTCCTTTTCTCATCTGCCTTAGCCTTATACTGTGCATTCATCTTGGTAATATGCTTCCTCACCTCCTCATGGATGTTCTTCAAGTTTTCTGTAAAATCCTCAGCTTCAGCACTACTTATTTCTCCTTTATCTATCTTCTTCAATTCAGATGCATTTCTTGGACTACTTCCATATACAATCTGGAATGGTGATTTACCAGTGCTTCTATTGACAAAATTATTGTATGCAAATTCTACCTGTGATAAAATTAAATCCCATCCTGTTGGCTTATCTCCAACCAAACATCTTAGCAAATTTTTCAAGCTCCTATTCACCACCTCTGTCTGTCCATCAGTCTGTGGATGATGTGATGAACTAAAATTCAAATCTGTCTTCAACTTCTTCCACAATGTATGCCAGAAATATCCAACAAACTTAGTGTCCCGATCTAAAACTATGGTCTTTGGCAAACCATGAAGTCTCACTACTTCTCTGAAAAACAATTCTGCTACATGAACAACATCATTAGTCTTCTTGTAGGGAATAAAATGTGCCATCTTTGAAAATCTATCGACTACCACAAAAATTGAATCGTGTCCCCGCTGTGTCCTCGGTAAACTAAGAACAAAGTCCATGCTGATATCCTCCCAAGGCTTCTCTGGTACAGATAATGGCTGATACAACCCTGTATTCTGCTTCACTCCTTTTTCCATCTGACATACTCTGCAACTCTGTACAAATTTCTTCACATCTTGCTGCAACTGTGGCCAATAATAATTCTCACTAACCAAACCAAGGGTTTTGTTATGACCAAAATGTCCAGCCAATCCTCCGCTATGCTTCTCCTTGATGAGATTCTCCCTCATAGAACTTCGTGGAATGCACAACTGACTCCCTCTGAATAGCATATCATCCTAGATGATGAAATCCAACCATTTTGTCATGTCTAGAGTAACAGGTTCTGTACAAGCTTTCCAAGCTTCACCAAAATCAAGATCCTCTAGACACAAATTCTTGAGTTTCTTGAACCCAACCACTTCAATCTGCATTTCTGTCAGCAATAGTTGCCTTCTGCTAAGAGCATCTGCAACCCTATTAGACTTTCCACTCCTGTGTTTCAAAACAAATGTATAACTCTGCAAAAACTCAACCCATTTCAAATGCTTTTGATTCAATTTTCCTTGACTATTCAAATATTGCAAAGCTTGATGATCAGTATACAAAACAAACTCGTTAGGAAGTAGATAATGTCTCCACTTCTTTAATGCCTGAACTATAGCATAAAATTCTTGATCATAAACAGAATATTTCCTCTTGGCATCATTTAACTTCTAACTGAAATAAGCAACAGGTTTACCTTCTTGGCTCATAACAGCTCCTATTGCAGTACCACTAGCATCACAATCTACTTGAAACATCTTATTGAAATCTGGAAGTGCTAAAATAGGTTGTTCTGTAACTTTTTGTTTCAATAATTGAAAACTCTTTTCTGCTCCTTTAGTCCACTTAAACTCTTTTCTATCCCCTCTCATTGTTTCAGTCAAGGGTCCACAAATACTGCTAAAATTTCTGATAAACTTTCTGTAAAAGCTAGCTAGACCATGAAAAGATCTTACCTCAGTAGCACTCCTTAGAGTAGGCCATTCAAGGATAGCGTGTACCTTCTCTGGGTCTTTTTTAGACCTTCTGCTGAAACTATAAATCCCAAATACACTAACTCTTTCTTCACAAAACTACACTTCTTCAAATTAATCAACAATTTTTCTTCTCTCAACTTCTCAAATACCATACGAATATGTATCATATGCTCATCTAATATCTTACTAAAGATTAAAATATCATCTAGGTAAACAATCACAAACTTACCCAGAAATTCTTTCAGAACCTCGTTCATGAGCCGCATGAAAGTGCTCGGTGCATTGGTTAGCCCAAAAGGCATGACTAACCACTCATATAGTCCTTCTTTTATCTTGAAGGCAGTCTTCCATTCATTTCCTTCTCTGATCTGAATCTGGTGATATCCACTCTTCAGATCTATCTTTGAGAAATACACAGCTCCACTCAAACAGTCCATAATATCATCCATTCGTGACAATGGAAACCTATACTTGATTATGATCTTGTTTATTGCTCTGGAATCTGTACACATCCTCCATTCTCCATTCTTCTTTGGTGCTAATACCGCTGGTAGAGCACAGGGACTCAGACTCTCATGGATCAATCCTTTCTGTAACAGTTCATGTACTTGTCTATTCAACTCCTCACTTTCTGCAGGTGTCATTCTCTGTGCTGCCTTATTCGGCAAACTCGCTCCTGGGATCAAGTCCATCTGATGACTGATCTTCCTGACTGGTGATAATCCATCAGGCATGTTATCGGATACAATATCCTGAAACTCATTCAACAAATCTGCAACTTCTACAGGAACATCTTCTACTTTCTCTTTACCAGCTTTTGGAATTAAAGCAAAACATACATGCTCATGCCTCATACCATCTAGGAAATATCTTCCATCAACAAAAGTTATCCTTGCATTACCACATACCTTTTCTTCAGTCTCCTTCAATGGTTTTAGCTTATGCCGCACTCCATCCTTTGTCAGGGAATAGGTATTCGCACGACCATCATGTACAGCACATCTGTCAAACTGCCATGGTCTACCCAACAACATATGACATGCATCCATAGATATGATATCACACAATACCTCATCTTGGTATCCGTCAATCTTGAACTTCACCAGGCATTGGTCATTGACCATGACCTTGTGGTCATCCTATACCCAGGCAATCTGATATGGATGTGGGTGTTTCTATCTCTTGAGCTTCAACTTTGTCACCATCTCTTCTGACACCAAATTGTCAGTGCTCCCACTATCAATGATCACATCACAACATTTACCTTCACACTTGCACCTGGTGCGAAACAGGCTCCTCCTTTGCTCAGGTTCATTCTCACCACTCAACAGGACTCTTCTGTTAATCAACGTTTCTCCTCTTTCAGCATCTTCAGAATTTGATGATCTGGCATCTTCATCTACATGTGCAACTCTGGCCTGGCCTTCATTTCTTCTGTCTGTTCTGCCTTGGCGCTGAGGATATTCAAATGCCCTATGACCTTCTTCTCCACAGTGAAAACATGTTCCACGGAAGCCTCCTCTTCCAGATCCTTGTCCTCTTCCTCTTCCTCTCTAATCTCTATTATTCTGATCCTAGAAGCGATTGGAATTATTTCCACGCTGATTCTGACTGCTACTGGCCTCATCCTTCTTTTTCAGATCTTCATTTCGGCCACCATATGATTGTCCACTAGATCGTCCACCGCGACCTCTTCCATTTTGTCTGCTCTCGAACTTCTTGTTCAGCTTTTCCTCTATTTTTAGGGCAAATTGGTATGCCTCCTCAATACTGCTCATTCAAACCAGATTCAACTCCTCCTGAATGCTTGGCCTTAACCCATTAAGGTATCGGGCAACTTTCTCCTTATCAGCTTCTGCATGGCCTGTTCTGATGAGGAGTCGATAGAACTCTTCTGTATACTCCTGAACAGATCTTCCTGCTTGCTTCAAACTTTGCATTTTCTTTAGTAGATCAAGCTCTAATGAAGGATACTCCCCTTAATACCACAAACACATGACAGAAATAGAGAAACAACAACAATATGCAAGAACAGAAAATTAGCTTCTTATTATATCCACAAATGTGGAATTACAAACTTTCAGAATTACAATATGCAAAGCCACATGGGCATTCCCTTACAATATTCTGTAGGACAAAGCCTCGAACTATTACCCAGATCTACTACCCAGAACTATTCTGAACTGCCTAAGACAATAATACAGCCTTCCTTATATAGGCAATTTTCCACCGCCTGGAAAGTTCCAGAATTTTAGCCAATAAGGCCGACCAAACTTAGAATCATTTTATTTTACATTTTATTACATCATAGTCGGCTCAAGATAACCTTTGAAACCCGAACATAAATCTTGAAGAAAATTATTTTTCGCCATTTCAGGTGGCCCAACTTCTGAAGACCATAAGTCATCACCAGTTGACCTGCTCAGCTATTATAACCCCATTTCGGAAACGCCACAAAGCACCCTACAGGCTTGACCCGCGCAAGTGCCTGTCACCCAAATTTTCGACCTCATCCGGGGCCTCTAAAGCCTTCAAAACTGAGTTTAAAGTTTCTGTACCCTGCTGCCAATACCAAAAATCTTCAATATCTTCCAACATACACCTGATCTGGAAATGAAACTTTACTGGCAGACTTATATGACCAAAATGAACCTCCAAGAAAGAAATTAGATCATTCTGAGCACAGGCAAAAATTACCAAAAATAGTAACTTTCCATAAATAGCAGCTCTGCACAAGATAGCCCTTATTGAATTCAAAAATAGAAATATTTTTTGGGTGATGCAAGATTGCTCTTACACCCAGGATGCTCCTGCATCAGACACCCAGGGTAATTTGAGAAGTGACCCTATCACGACTCAGGTGTGCAGAGGAAAACCAAGATGGCTAACCTCCTCCTTTGTCAGCCATGATGAATCTTCAATAGGTCATCCTTTCCATTTGACCAGATATTCTTCATATGTCATGTTCCTTGTGCTTCTGCCAACACGACTATCTAGTATATCTTCGATCTCCTTAGTGTCTGAACTAGTTGCTGGAATACTCCACTGTGTTGCTGCAACCTCATCTTCAACACCTCCTTCGTGATACTCTGTCAAATCTGAAATGTTAAACACTGGTGAAATATTCAGCTCACTAAGCAATTCTACCTCATATGCATTTCCTGAATCATGCTTCTTCAGTATCTTACATGGCCCAAACTTCTTCATTTTCAGCTTGTTATATGTATCAACTGGAAACCGCTCCTTCCGCAAATGAACCATGACTTCATCACCAACCTGAAATTCCTTATACCTCCTTTTCTCATCTGTTTTAGCCTCGTACTATGCATTCATCTTGGTAATATGCTTCCTCACCTCCTCATGGATGTTCTTCAAGTGTTCTACAAAATCCTCAGCTTTTGCACTACTTATTTCTCCTTTATCTATCTTCCTCAATTCAGATGCATTTCTTGGACTACTTCCATATACAATCTGGAATGGTGATTTACCAGTGCTCCTATTGACAGAATTATTTTATGCAAATTCTACCTGTGGTAAAATCAAATCCCATCCTGTTGGCTTATCTCCAACCAAACATCTCAGCAAATTTCCCAAGCTCCTATTCACCACCTCTATCTGCCCATCAGTCTGTGGATGATGTGATGAACTAAACTTCAAATCTATCTTCAACTTCTTCCACAATGTACACCAGAAATACCCAACAAACTTAGTGTCCCGATCTGAAACTATGGTCTTTGGCAAACCATGAAGTCTCACTACTTCTCTAAAAAATAATTCTGCTACATGAACAGCATCATTAGTCTTCTTGCAGGGAATAAAATGTGCCATCTTTGAAAATCTGTCAACTACCACAAAAATTGAATCGTGTCCCCGCTGTGTCCTCAGTAAACTAAGAACAAAGTCCATACTGATATCCTCTCAAGGCTTCTCTGGTATAGGTAATGGCTGATACAACCCTATATTCTATTTCACTCCTTTCACCATCTGACATACTCTGCAACTCTGTACAAACTTCACATCTTGCTGCAACTGTGGCCAATAATAATTCTCACTAACCAAACCAAGGGTTTTATCACGACCAAAATGTCCAGCCAATCCTCCGCTATGCTTCTCCTTGATGAGATTCTCCCTCATAGAACTTCGTGGAATGCACAACTGACTCCCTCTGAATAGCATATCATCCTGGATGATAAAATCCAGCCATTTCATCCTGTCTAGAGTAACAGGTTTTGTACAAGCTTTCCAAGCTTCACCAAAATCAGGATCCTCTGGATACAAATTCTTGAGTTCCTTGAACCCAACCACTTCAATCTGCATTTCTGTCAGCAATAGTTGCCTTCTGCTAAGAGCATCTGCAACCCTATTAGACTTTCCACTCGTGTGTTTCAAAACAAATGTATAACTCTGCAAAAAATCAACCCATTTCAAATGCCTTTGATTCAATTTTCCTTGACTATTCAAATATTGCAAAGCTTGATGATCAGTATACAAAATAAACTCCTTAGGAAGCAGATAATGTCTCCACTTCTTTAATGCCTGAACTATAGCATAAAATTCCTGATCATAAACAGAATATTTCTTCTTGGCATCATTTAACTTCTCGTTGAAATAAGCAATAGGTTTACCTTCTTGGCTCATAACAGCTCCTATTGCAGTACCGCTAGCATCACAATCTACTTGAAACACCTTATTAAAATCTGGAAGTTCTAAAACAGGTTGTTCTATAACTTTTTGTTTCAATAATTGAAAACTTTTTTTTGCCCCATTAGTCCACTTAAACTCTTTTCTATCCCCTCTCATTGTTTCAGTCAAGGGTCCACAAATACTGCTAAAGTTTCTGATAAACTTTCTGTAAAAGCTAGCTAGACCATGAAAAGATCTTACCTCAGTAGCATTCCTTGGAGTAGGCCATTCAAGAATAGCCTGTACTTTCTCTGGGTCCATTTTTAGACCTTGTCCTGAAACTACAAACCCCAAATACACCAACTCTTTCTTCACAAAACTGCACTTCTTCAAATTAATCAACAATTTCTCTTCTCTCAACTTCTCAAATACCATATGAATATGCATCATATGCTCATCCAATGTCTTACTAAAGATCAAAATATCATCTAGGTAAACAATGACAAACTTACCCAGAAATTCTTTCAGAACCTCGTTCATGAGCCGCATGAAAGTGCTCGGTGCATTGGTTAGACCAAAAGGCATGACTAACCACTCATACAGTCCTTCCTTTGTCTTGAAGGTAGTCTTCCATTCATCTCCTTCTCTGATCCGAATCTGATGATATCCTCTTTTCAGATCTATCTTTGAGAAATACACAGCTCCACTCAAACAGTCCATAATATCATCCATTCGTGGCAATGGAAACCTGTACTTGATTGTGATCTTGTTTATTTCCCTAGAATCTGTACACATCCTCCATTCTCCATTCTTCTTTGGTGCTAATACCGCTAGTACAGCACAGGGACTCAGACTCTCACGGATCAATCCTTTCTGTAACAACTCATGTACTTGTCTGTTCAACTCCTCACTTTCTGCAGGTGTCATTCTGTGTGCTGCCTTGTTCGGCAAACTCGCTCCTCGGATCAAGTCCATCTGATGACTGATCTTCCTGACTGGTGGTAATCCATCAGGCACGTTATCAGATACAATTTCCTGAAACTCATTCAATAAATCTGCAACTTCTACAGGAACATCTTCTACTTTCTCTTTACCAGCTTTTGGAATTAAAGAAAAACATACATGCTCATGCCTCATACCATCTAGGAAATATCTTCCATCAACAAAAGTTATCCTTGCATTACCACATACCTTTTCTTCAGTCTCCTTCAATGGTTTTAGCTTATGTCGCACTCCATCTTTTGTCAGGGAATAGGTATTCATATGACCATCATGTACAGCACATCTGTCAAACTGTCATGGTCTACCCAACAACATATGACATGCATCCATAGATATGATATCACACAATACCTCATCTTGGTATCCGCCAATCTTGAACTTCACCAGGCATTGTTCATTAACCATGACCTTGTGGTCATCCTGTACCCAGGCAATCCGATATGGATGTGGGTGTTTCTGTCTCTTGAGCTTCAACTTTGTCACCATCTCTTCTGACACCAAATTGTCAGTGCTTCCACTATCAATAATCACATCACAACATTTACCTTCACACTTGCACCTGGTGCAAAACAGGCTCCTCCTTTGCTCAGGTTCATTCTCACCACTCAACAAGACTCTTCTGTTAATCAACGTTTCTCCTCTTTTAGCATCTTCAGAATTTGATGATCTGGCATCTTCATCTACATGTGCAACTCTGGCCTGGCCTTCATTTCTCCTGTCTGTTCTTCCTTGGCGCTGAGGACATTCAAATGCCCTATGACCTTCTTCTCCACAGTGAAAACATGTTCCATGGAAGCCACCTCTTCCAAATCCTTGTCCTCTTCCGCTTTCTCTCTGATCTCTATTATCCTGATCCTGGAAGCGATTGAAATTATTTCCTTGCTGATTCTGACTGCTACTGGCCTCATCCTTCTTTTTCAGATCTTCATTTCGGCCACCGTATGACCGTCCACCAGATCGTCCACCGCGACCTCTTCCGTTTTGTCTACTCTCAAACTTCTTGTTCAGCTTTTCCTCTACTTTTAGGGCAAACTGGTATGCCTCTTCAATACTATTCATTCGAACCAGATTCAGCTCCTCCTGAATGCTTGGCCTTAACCCATTAAGGTATCGGGCAACTTTCTCCTTATCAGCTTCTGCATGGCCTGTTCTGATGAGAAGTCGATAGAACTCCTCTGTATACTCCTGAACAGATCTTCCTGCTTGCTTCAAACTCTGCATTTTCTTCAGTAGGTCAAGCTCATAATCAACAGGAATGAACTGTCGCTTCAATTTATCCACCATCCGATCCCATCTTGTGATTTTATCTTTCCCTCTTCTATTTCGCTCTAATTGAATTTCTTGCCACCAGATCTTCGCATGACCTTTCAATCTGGCCTTCGCAAATTTGACCCTATCAGGATCCTCAACATCTTCATACTCAAAATATTTCTCACATTCATTGATCCAGTCAATCAATTCCTCTGGGTTAAGATTTCCAAAAAATGTAGGAACTTCAATCTTAGGTCTTTTCCCAATCTTGGAAATGGCCCGAAAAAGTCTTTCTTCCTCCTGGTTCACAATTTCGGCTTCTCCTTCTTGATATTCTTCTTTGGCTTCATCCTCGCTTTCGTCTCTGACATTGAGATTCATTCCTCTGCGAATCTCTTCTTGCAATGCTCGCACTTGTCTCTACAGCTCTCTAACCTCAGGTGTCACAGCACCAACTCTTCCGCCACGTTCTCGTCGTGGAGGCATTTTCGCGATGCGCGCTGAAACCCTAGCCACGGTCCTGGTGCAAACTGCCTCACAGTCGGCGATCTGCTTACACACTCAAGAACTCCTGCTCTGATACCACTTGATGAAGGATACTCCCCTTAATACCACAAACACATGACAGAAATAGAGAAACAACAACAATATGCAAGAACAGAAAATTGGCTTCTTATTATCTCCACAAATGTGGAATTACAAACTTTCAGAATTACAATATGCAAAGCCACATGGGCATTCCCTTACAATATTCTGTAGGACAAAGCCTCGAACTATTACCCAAATCTACTACCCAGAACTATTCTGAACTGCCTAAGACAATAATACAGCCTTCCTTATATAGGCAATTTTCCACCGCCTGGAAGGTTCCAGAATTTTAGCCAATAAAGCCGACCAAACTTAGAATCATTTTATTTTATATTTTATTACATCATAGTCGGCTCAAGATAACCTTTGAAACTCGAACAGAAATCTTGAAGAAAATTATTTTTCGCCATTTTAGGTGGCCCAACTTCTGAAGACCATAAGTCATCACCAGTTGACCCGCTCGGCTATTATAACCCCATTTCGGAAACACCACGAAGTGCTCTACAGGCTTGACCGGCGCAAGCGCTCGTCACCCAAATTTTTGACCTCATCCGGGGCCTCTAAAGCCTTCAAAACTGAGTTCAAAGTTTCTGTACCCTGCTGCCAATACCGAAAATCTTCAATATCTTCCAACATACACCTGATCTGGAAATGAAACTTTACTGGCAGACTTATATGACCAAAATGAACCTCCAAGAAAGAAATTAGATCATTCTGAGCACAGGTGAAAATTACCAAAAATAGTAACTTTCCATAAATAGCAGCTCTGCACAGGATAGCCCTTATTGAATTCAAAAATAGAAATATTTTTTTGGGTGATGCAAGATTGCTCTTACACCCAGGATGCTCCTGCATCAAGCTCATAATCAACATGAATGAATTGTCGCTTCAATTTATCCACCATCCGATCCCATCTTGTGATTTTATCTTTCCCTCTTCTATTTCACTCCGATTGAATTTCTTGCCACCAGATTTTTGCATGACCTTTCAGTCTGGCCTTCGCAAATTTGACCCTATCAGGATCCTCAACATCTTCATACTCAAAATATTCCTCACATTCGTTGATCCAGTCGATCAATTCCTCTGGGTTAAGATTTTCAGAAAATGTAGGAACCTCAATCTTAGGTCTTTTCCCAATCTTGGAAATTGCCCGAAAAAGTCTTTCTTCCTCCTGGTTCACAATTTCAACTTCTCCTTCTTGATATTCTTCTTCGGCTTCATCCTCGCTTTCATCTCTGACATTAAGATTCATTCCTCTACGAATCTCTTCTTGTAATGCTCGCACTTGTCTCTGCAGCTCTCTAACCTCAGGTGTTACAACACTAGCTCTTCCGCCACGTTCCCTTCCTGGAGGCATTTTCGCGATGCGTGCTGAAACCCTAGCCACGGTCCTGGTGCAAAATATCTCATAGTCGGCGATCTATTTACACACTCAAGAACTCCTGCTCTGATACCACCTGATGAAGGGTGCTCCCCTTAATGCCATAAACACATAACAGAAATAGAGAAACAACAATAATAATATGCAAGAACAGAAAATTGGCTTCTTATTATCTCCACAAATGTGGAATTACAAACTTTCAGAATTACAATATGCAAAGCCACATGGGCATTCCCTTACAATATTTTTTAGGACAAAGCCTTGAATCAATACCCAGATCTACTACCCAGAACTATTCTGAACTGCCTAAGACAATAATACAGTCTTCCTTATATAGGCAATTTTCCACCACCTGGGAAGGTTCCAAAATTTTAGCCAATAAGGCCGACCAACTTAGAATTATTTTATTTTACATTTTATTACATCATAGTCGGCTCAAGATAACCTTTGAAACCCGAACAGAAATTTTGAAGAAAATTATTTTCTGCCATTTCAGGTGGCCCAACTTTCGAAGACCATAAGTCATCACCAGTTGACCCACTCGGCTATTATAACCCCATTTCGGAAACGCCACAAAGCGCTCTACAGGCTTGACCGGCGCAAGCGCTTGTCACCCAAATTTTTGACCTCATCTGGGGCTTCTAAAGCCTTCAAAACTGAGTTCAAAGTTTTTGTACCCTGCTGCCAATACCGAAAATCTTCAATATCTTCCAATATACACTTGATCTGGCAATGAAACTTTACTGGCAGACTTATATGACCAAAATGAACCTCCAAGAAAGAAATAAGATCATTCTAAGAACATACGAAAATTACCAAAAATAGTAACTTTCCATAAATAGCAGCTCTGCACAAAATAGCCCTTATTGAATACAAAAATAGAAATATTTTTGGGTGATGCAAGATTGCTCTTACACCCAGGATGCTCCTGCATCACTTTTTGAGCAACTTTCTTAGTGTCATCAAACTGGGAGAACCCCTGTAGGATATTCCAATTATCAACAATTTTAACCTTCCAAGCCTTGGGGGTTGCAGAGGGGAGCTTCCAGTTGGCCACCCGAGTATTCTCACAAAGCAATCTGGTACCAAGCTGGAAGCAAGTTCCAGCAAGGGTACACTCATCTCTAAAGGTCCGGTTGTTCCTTTCCTTCCAGATCATCTAGCAGACATGTGGGGGGATCAGCCGCTAGAGCAGTTGTAGTAGCGGATGTTTAGAGGGAGAATTCCAGAAGCTGAATTGGTGAACCTCCCTACGGAAGACCCATTGGACCCCCAGTTTGCAAATGACTTCATGCCATATATTACTAGCATATTCACAGTGTATAAACAAATGATTTATTGTTTCTTCCTCTCTCAAGCAAAGGGCACATCTATTCACCATGGAGAAGCCCCTTTTAACTAGGTTGTCTTGAGTTAGAACTTTTCCATGCATGAGAGTCCACCAAAAAAAGTTAATTTTTGGTGTGAGTTGAGGGATCCAGATCTTCTTCCAATCCTCCGAGTTACCATTTTCCTTTAATAATAGATTGTAAGTAGATTTGATAGAGAACCTCCCCAATTGGGTGGGGGCCCATAGGATGATATGAAATAGATGGGGGCCCATCTATTTGTTTTTTATAATGCATACAATGATATGAAATCTCATTATAATTCTTAATTAATATATTATATATGATTAATCCTAAAAATTAAATATCAATTACAAATACACAACTAGAATACTTAGCATGGATGAAAAAAAATGCATATTGTAGAGTATGAAAAGTGAACTATTGCATAGGATAATCAAACTCTTGAAAAATTCATATTTGAACCCTCCACTCAAGTAAACCTTCACGTGATCAATACCTTCAAGTTAAGCTATGAATCAAATACAAGTGTATTTAATGAAATACAAAAAATGTTTAGACTCACGATTCTAAAAGATTAGAAGGTTGTTGAATATTTCTCTCTAATTTAAGGCCTATTATGATTGTCAAAATTTTGTAGATGGTCAAAAGTTTCTCTATAATTTATTGCATTTATTTGAGGCTATCAAGGACACTCCTAGTTTCAAAGGGTGGTAGGTAAAACTCTATATTTGAATGGTGGAGATTTAGAAACTTGAATTATTAAATAATACAATAGAATAGAGGTATGGCAATTAAGATGTTAAATAGTGCAAGTTTGAAAGGGTCTAGAGAACTAAGAGTCAAGATATTGGCTTTAATATTTTGAAGCATCAAATTTGGGGGTTCATGGAATATGATGCATTCATGCTAGGATATTAGGGGATGCAAAGTTTCATGGGCCCGAGAATAAAATGTGGTAGGACATCAAGGAATCAAATAGTAAGATACTTGCTAACAACTATTATACAAGGGATGATTGTAGGTGAACCTGATGTTCAAGTAAATATAATTTTCTCACAAGCTTATGTTTACTTAGGTTAATTATCATAAGGTTAGGTAAATGTCACTAATATTTTATTGTTTACCTACACTATTATTTGTGCCCAGTAGTTGCTTGGTATTTACACCTACCCTCACACCTCATTAGTTCTTGCATTCTCACTCGTGCCTTTATAATTAGAACTTTTATGCATTGTTAATCATCTCAAATACATCCATTTTTTAGTGAAATATCTATCTTCTCATTGCGAAGGTTATTGCATCTTGTAGGTGCTAGATTGGCAAAATGCCCCAACATAGTATCGTAGCTATTAAACTTGTATTTCCTTCCATATTTGAGAAGTTGTCATCAAATGTTTTTGAGAACCAACATTGTTCTCCTCATTATTGGATCATTGTCTTGTATTTTTCTAGGGTTCAATTCTCCTTGGTTGATGGTCACATGTGATTTGATATGTCAATTTTGAGCCAAAGTTTCCTATTTTACCAAATCTCATATTATTTTATTGTGTAGGCAGTTAATGTTGACCCCTAGTTAAAGTTTCCTTATGTTGAACATGAACTGATGTGCAAGAAATTCATGTTGGAGCTCATTGATCACCATGCTTAGTTCTATTTTGAGACTATTATCTTAAATATATTTTTCATGACTAATTGGTAGTTTAAAAGAGTTGTATGAATAATTAATTTTAGATGCATTGAATGATAGCACCACACTAGGTGCACAAATCTATCTTGTCAGGATCACTAAGATTCCATACTCTCCAACTACCCAATGGTTTGATTAGGGGTTCAAAAATGTTCCTCCTTGTCTTCTAAGGACCTCTTTAATGTCCTCCAATTGAGTGAGCTACTCTCTAACTCTTAGGTGATCTATCACTTATTGAATGCTCCTTCTTTACTCATACTTACTTCTATCCCTCCAAGTGTACCTTACCTCCTTAGCAAGTGGTAAGTCTTGAAGGGGTGTGGAGGTAACCAAAATCTAGTCTTATTTTAGTTCTTGACATATTTTTTCAAGATCCTCTCAAATCGTCCTTACCGATCTCATCAAACTCTTTGATTAGGCCTTGGAGCCCTAGAGCCCCCAATTAGGTCTCCTAGTCTGAGTTTTTAGGACTTTCTATAAAACACTAATAAAGGAAATCCAAAATAAACTTTGGATTCTTGGTTCATGTTGGACAACCTAATGGATTTTGTTGGTTCTGGGGTCTTTTGCATATGTACAATTCCCTAACTCAAATAGGAGATTTTAGAAAGGGTTTTAGTGGCTTCTAAGAGCTCACAATATATAGTAAGGTTATGCTTTCCAAATGAATTTTTCAAGCCTCTAGCTATCCACCATAACTCTTTCTGATCATTATATTCATCTCCAAATTCTTGGAGTGCATTTTCTTGGTCACCCCTGAAAGCAATTTAACAATTTCACCTCCTTGTCCCTAGTCAAGCAATGACTATTCTTAGCTAGCAAAAGGTTACAAAAATAGCCATGCTTAATTCCAGACCTCCAAAATGGCTATATACACTATACATAAGCTCCACTTCCATGACCCAATTGGTCATGATGAATAGATAGTGGGATTTCATGGGGGATCCATATTTACACACTGAACTATTTGCAAGCCAGTGAACTGGCTAAATCAAAAGAATTAAACCTAAGATAAAGAAACACAACACAAGCACAAATAAAAATGTAGAATGGAAACAAAATGATATTTCTCAATTGATTCCTTCTCTACAAACAAAATATAATCCATTAACTTCTACTGTTGCATAAAAACTAAGGACTGTGTCCTAAAATGACTATCACAGTGTCTAAAGACTTAATACTAGAAATTACAAAGTTAACCAACCTCTGTGTTCGAGCCTTTTAGGGATTATATAGCCTCTAGCCATGATTTTTGGGTGGCTAGGACCTTCATTTGACCTAAATCAATGGTCATTCCCCTTAAGAAAAAAAATTGTCATGCAACTTTGCAAAATTACAAAAGTTGTCATGACAACTTTTTAGCAACTTTTGCATAGTTGGTCACCTCACTTCCCAAAACAATTTTGGGCTCCTAATGTGTTATAAAAACATATTTAAATCTATTTTGGGCTATTTTAGACCACAACTAAATATTAAGATAACATTCATCTGACCATACTTTCATCCTTTTGCCACTTCCTAGGATCAAGCTAGGTCCTAAGGACACCCTAGCTTTCAAACTAGACTCAACTAACTCAACCTAAAATTGTCTCAACCAACTAACCTCCTATCACTCCTAGGATATCTTGGAGCCTTTATTAACCTCTTGGTCTAGCTAGGACCAGTAGAATCCAAAACAAGGGAAGAAATTCTTAGGTAAGTCTTAGATGGTCCTGTACCATTCTCCTATAAACAAAAGAAATTAAGTCCCATTGGTGGGGATTTAGTCAAGATCAATGCCCAACTTTTTCAACTCTTCTTTAGAGAGCCATATGGCCTGTTCATTTTCTTTTCCTTTCCATTTGATAATGTACTCCATTTATGTCTTATACCTAGTATTCTTGGTGACCCAAGAACTTAAGACCTTCTCTACTTGGGGTCTTGGAGTGACTGGTAACTTCATGGTTTCAAGATCCTCTACAATAGAAACATGGTCCTAGGTCTTCTGGAAAGTGTAAAATATTGAACACTGGTGATAGTCCTAGGTCTTTTGGCAATTCCACCTTGTAATCATTACTTCCATACTTAGCTAGGAGGGCATAATGGTAAATCCTTCTCATTTAAAGATTTTTAGGGATCCCTTTCTGAAACCTGGCCTTGTTCAAATGAAACATCACAAGATCTCATACTTTGAAGTCTAGTTCTCTCTTCCTCTCATCCACTTTACTTTTTTTCTTGGTGGTACTGTCTACAAGAGCTTGTTTGATTATATCATTTACCTCCTTCATGGACTGAGAAAAGTCCTTAGCATACCTACTCCTTGTTACTACATCTCCAAGTTCCCCAAGTTCATGAATATCCCTTGGGTATATTCCATAGACCACCTCAAATTGACTTTTGCTAGTGGTCCTATTAATGGTGTCATTATAAGGAAACTCTTCTTGTGTAATGATTTGGTCCCATGTCTGACCATATTCCTTAGTTAGGCACCCTAAGAGGTTTCCTAAGCTTCTATTATCTACCTCGGTATGTCCATATATTTAGGGATGGTATGTAGACCCAATGGATAAGTTGGTACCAAGCTTGTGCCACAAAGTTTTCCAAAAATGACTCATGAATTTGGAGTACCTATCAGATACAATACTCAATAGAAACCCATGGATATGGATTGCTTCTCTGAAGAACAAATTTTCTATGTGGAAAGCATCATGAGTGGTTTTACATGGTCTAAAGTGGGCCATATTACTAAACCTATCAACAATCACATAATTCTATCAAATCCCTATTTAGTCTTGGGAAACCCTACAAAAAATTCCATGCTAAGACATTCCCAAGGTCTATTGGGTATTGGAAGGGGTTGATGCAATCCTGCATTGGGATGAAGTGCCTTTTTCATTTTGGTAGACTATACAAGTCTCCACATACCTTTTTATGTCTTGATTCATTTTAGGCCAAAAGTAGAATGTTTGAACTAGTTCCAAGGTCTTATGAACTCCAAAGTGTCCACTCAAAGATCCATTCTATTTCTTTTGAATGAGGTTCTCTCTCATGGAGCCTCTAGGAACACAAATTTTTCCTCCCCTAAAAAAAAGACCTTCTTTTATAATGTAGTCAAAATATTCACTATGAAAATGTTTTTGGAACTCCTTGCATACCTTATAAGATGGCAAGAAATCTTTATCCTCCAGATAAAATTCCTTGAAGCTATTTATGCCAATGATTCTCAATTGGATTTATTGGACTGTTAAGTATGTTTAGCTCAAAGCATCTATCACTTTTATTTGGTGCCCCTTCTTGTGCTTTATTATAAATGTGTAGGCTTGATTGTATTCTACCCACTTCATGTGCTTGTTGCTTAGCTTTTCTTGTGAATTGAGAAAGCTTAAAGCCTTGTTAATAGTGTACACCATAAATTATTTAGGAAGGAGGTAATGCCTCCACTTCCTTAGGGCTTGAACCAATGCATATAACTCCAAATCATATGAGGAGGACTTATTTTTGGCTTCACTCAACTTCTCACTATGAAAGGCTACTGGTTTATCCTCTTGGCGTATGACTGATCCTATAGAAATGTTGTTAGCATCACATTCAATAGTAAATAACTTATCAAAGATAGGTAACAACAAGATTGGTTGGGTTTCTATTGCCCTCTTCAAGGTTTCAAAACCATTGTTAGCTTGCTCATTCCATTTGAATTTGGCTTTCATGCCTCCCTTAATAGTATCTAGGACTGGAACACAAATCTCACTGAATTGTTTGATAAACTTCCTATAAAACTATGCCAATCCATGGAAGGTTCTTAGTTCTATAATAGACTTATGTGTAGGCTAATTCATGATTGCTTCTACATTTCTAATGCTCATTTTAAAGTTACCTTGTGATATTGAAAATCCTAAATACACCAATTATTGTTTCATGAATTCACACTTGTCTAGCTTGATGGTGATTTTCTCTTCATGCATCCTTTGCAACACAACTTGTAAATGCACCAAGTGATATCCTTGGTCTTTCTAAAGATGAGGATATCATCTAAGTATACCAAAACTCATTTACCTATGAAGTCTTTAAATACTTCATTCATTAACCTCATGAAGGTGCTAGGGGCATTGGACAACCCAAAGTGCATAACTAACCATTCATATAGGACTTTTTTGGTCTTGAAAGAAATTTTCCACTCATCTCCCTCCTTAATCCTTATTTGGTGGTATCCACTTTTAAGGTTAATCTTTGACAAGTATTTATCCCCTCCTAAGAAATCCATCAAGTTTTTAATTCTTGGAATTGGGAACCTATACCTTATGGTAATCCTATTAATGGCTCTAGAGTCAGTACATAACCTCCAAGTTCCTCCTTTATTTGGTGCTAGGATAGTAGGGACTACACAAGGACTTATTCTTTTTCTTATGAGGCCTTGGTCAAGTAGTTCTTGGATTTTCTTTGCAATTTCATCATTTTGTTGAGGGGTCATCTTGTATGAAACTTTATTAGGCAGGAATGCTCCTGGGATGAAATCTATTTGATGGCTTATGGCTATTCTAGGAGGTAGGGTGGATAGATTTCCATAACTCACTATTTCTTTATATTGTTCCAACAACTATTGAACCTATATGTCTACCTCATGATTATTGAATTCCTTCTCCTCTTTAGGCTTCAACACCAAACCATAACCCACTCCTTCACCTTCCTCCAAGGTGTTTAGGAACTCTTTTTCCCCTAGTAAGAGACATTAGGACTAGTTGACTTCACTTCTTCTTTTAGGATGGACTGAATTCTGAAAGTGACTCTAGATCTTTCTTGAATGAGTAGGAGTTTGTGGCTCCATGATAGAGAACCTACCTATCAAATTGCCATGGTCTTGCCAATAAGAGATGACAAGAATCCATGGGAAAGACATCACACAACACCTTGTCCTTATACCTCCCAATGGTGAAGTCTACCCAAGCTTATTCATTTACCAAGACTCAATGATCCTTATTCAACCATGTGACTCTATAGGGATTGGTGTGTAGGATCCTTTGAAGATTCAACTTACGAACTGCTTTATTGGAGACTATAATGTCTATGGAGCTAAAGTCTATGATAATCTTGCACACTTTGCATAATATCTTGCACTTTATTCTAAATAATGACCTATTTGGCTTGGATCCTCTCTAATTGGTTCTTTAATCAGTGGCCTCCTTATCATAAGGTTATCTCCCACTTTAGAATCTAAGGCCACTTCTGTAGGCTTACTACTTGAGGATTCTTCTCAAATATAATTCACCCTCTTTTCTCCACCTTGAGATGTTTAACCTTTCTCAAGGAACCCATATGATGTATTTACATATTGGTGACAATTATATCACTTCATTGAAGAGAAGTAGGATATTCCTCTTCCTTGGCCACTTGACCTTCCTCTATAATTGCTTCTTGATCCTCTACCTCTATTATTGTAGCCTCCTCTACTTCTATGGACTTATCCTTGCTTCTTAGTAAGTTTTACCTCACTTTGACTTCTTGGTTATGAGGTTCTTCCTCCATAACTACCTCTATGACCCCTATTATCTCTACCTCTTCCTCTACCTCAGCTTCTTGAGTCATGCATCTTTTTGAGCTTCACTTCTACCTTGGGAGATAACTAATAGCATTGATGAACTATTTTTGGGCTCAAGAGAATTATTTATTCTTGAATATTCCACCTTAGATCATCTAGGTATCTATCCAATTTTAGGCTTTCCTCCTCCATCACATGTGATCTAAGACACAATATATGGAACTCCTCAGTGTAGGCACTTGCTTCTAGGTCCTTTTGCCTCCAATTTTGTCTTTTCTTATGTAATTGCATATCATAATCATCAGGTAGGTAGGTTTCCCTAACTTTTTCCACCATACCTTTCCAATTTTTAATAGGGTTCTTTCCTTCCTTCACCCTTTCATCTTGCACAAATTTTTGCCATGTGAGGGAATCTCCTCTCATCCTTGATTTTTCTAGCTTGAATCTTTGAGCTTCACTGATCATGCTTTCACACTCAAAGTGGCTCTCCATGCCTTCAATCCATTCCATAACTAAATTTTCCTCCATCTTTCCACTAAAGAGTGGTATTCCTTCCAAAGACTTTCCACTCATGGATTTTAGTGCTTTCAAGAAGGGTTTCTCTTCTAATATAGGGTCTGGTTCAGGGACCTTGTCCTCCTTAGCCACCTCTTTACTCTTGTCTTCTACCTCTCTCACTTTCTCTCTAACCAATTAAGTCTTTGTTTCCACCACACCAAGTTTACTTTATATCTCTTCCAACATTTCCCTAAGGAGTGTATTCTCCTCCTCTTGGTCTTCCACCTTCTTAGCCAATTATACATTTGTCACCATCCTTCAAGAATATACTGATTCAGTTGAATGCAATGTCAACTATACACTAGCCCAATCTATTTTATGATTTGATACCAATCTAATAGGACCATGTACTAGGTACACAAATCTCTCTTGTTAGGATCACTAAGATTACCAAGTCTCCAACCTCCCAATGGTTTGATTAGGGGTTCAAAAAGGTTCCTCCTTGTCTTCTAAGGACTTCTTCAATGTCCTCCAATTGAGCAAGCTACTCTTAAAATCTTAGGTGATCTATCACAAATTGAATTCTCTTTCTTTCCTCATACTTAATTATATCCCTCCAAGTGTACCTTACCTCCTTAGGAAGTGGCGAATCTTGTAGGGGTGTGGAGGTAACCAAAATCTAGTCTTTTTTCACTTCTTGACACATTTTTTCAAGATCCTCTCAACTCCTCCTTATTGATCTCATCAAACTCTTTGATTAAGCCTTGTAGCCCTAGAGCCCCCAATTAGGTCTCCTAGTCTATATTTTTAGGACTTTCTAAAAAATAATCATAAAGGACCTCCCAAATAAATTTTGGATTCTTTTTTCATGTGGGATACCCTAATGGATTTTTTGGGTATTGGGGTCTTGTGCATCTATGATGAACTAAAACTAATTGAATATCTCATAAACTGAAGAAATAGTGATTAGAGATCAATGAGCTATTGATGTGATATGTAAGATGATTAAATCAGTCAATATGTTGTCATTGATGTTGACTAGTTTTGACAGTACATCTAAACATCTGTTGAAGGGAGAAAAGATGAAGAACTGAGATATCTACATAAAGAAAAGATGGATATGATAGATAAGGATAAGGTAAACATTGGGTAACTTATTGATGAGTCTATGACTTTATATTTTTGACTTGAGCATGTTACATTAATCTATTATGAGGAAGAGATTTGAAATTGAACAATTCAATGTGGTCGGTAATTTATGATTTTTGTATACACCGAGCCAGCGTGGTGTATACTGAGTGATAGTATAACTGAGCTAGTTATCACTGACGTATTTCTATATTGATCGATTATGTATGTAAACATTAAATGCTAAGAACATTTGAATGAATTTGATGAGAGAGAAATTGTTATGATTTCGAGGTTAATGATAAAGTTATTAATGAGATCCTTGTCTTTCAAAATTCAGAGATGATCTAAATGATGAGATTGAAATGTGTTAATGACACATCTGCTGAGGAAGGATTAAGTGAAAAAATGGATGAAGGAGATTAAGAAGAAAAATATAATGGTTGATATGAAAATAGTTTACTTGTCTATATAATAGATATGTGTTTGATTATTGAAACATGCAAGACAAAATGAGACTGCAGAGATTTCACATGAAGATTGTATTCATGCATTCTTGATCAAACTGGTTATTAAAAGAACCGAGCTAGAGATATTATCGAGCGTTAGAGAACTATTTACTGAGTGAAAGTAAGTTGAGAAATATTGAGGAAGTGAAACTAATTAATGATCAGAGGACTTTATGAGCTTAGCATAGATCTAAATATTTGTAATTGAGTTGTATTTGAATCAGATCAGTACTATATCACTTTATCCATTGATTCAAAAAATCTCTTAACTGAGTGGACTTAACAGTCTTATTTTACTACCCTACGACATTCATTGAATGTAAAGTGTTATTTTGTTGACCCCATAGTGAATGATAGTCAAAAGTTAACTATTAGTGATAAATCCTCTAACCGGGTCACACCTAATAGTGTGCATTGTAACCTTTAACAAGGTTGGCTCTTTATTGAGCTCACTTCAAAAGACTGAATTATTTTGGGTTACCGGTCCCAGGTGGTTTTTCCCTTAGTGGGGTTTCCACATTAAATCATTATGTTATGTGTTATTTGTTATGATTGTTTTTCTATCATACTTTACATATTGTATCAATGATTTAGTTGGTAATCATAGTTTGGATAATTATTGGTAATTGGTAAAGTGGACAGACAAATTGATATTTTATGTTACCGACCTGTATAATTTGTTGGAATTATTTCAGAAGATACACCTGCATGTTTGGGTTTATAGGATAACTGATCTAAGTGATTCACCCCACCTCTCAGTTATTCTAACAATTGGCATTAGAGCGTGTTGGTTTCTTGGAAGAAAGTTTTAAGGACTTAAGAAGAAAGATCACAAGATGTATAAGAGAGAAGTGTTGAAGTTGAAAAAAGATAACTTCACCACATGGAAAAGCTAGATGAGGCTTCACATATTTGGAATCAGATAATTTGCTATAACTTTACTTGACAATGGATACATACAACCAAATGTTGGACCTTTAACTATTGATCATTTGAAAGACTGACATGAACACAATATTAGTACTATGATAGAGATTATTGCTGCTCTATCTGATGTTGAATTTGAGGATGTCAAGGATTGCACTACAATGAAGAAAATGTGGGAAAAACTTTCTCTAGTTCATGGTGGTGATGTGAATTTGATGAGAGCCAGGGATGAAAGCTTGAGAGGTAGATTTGATGACATAAAGATGAAAGAAGGAGATAACATCACATAATATTCAAACCAAATCAAAGAGGTAGTCAATGCTATCCGAGGAGTAGGAGGTATTATTTCTAAAGATACTGTGGTAAGTAAGATACTAAGAACCTTGTTTCTTGTCTACACAATCAAAATATCTACTATTCATGAAATGAGGTCTGTACCTAATAGAACTTTTACTCTTGATAGTCTAATTGGAAAGTTAACAACTTTTGAGCTGAATAATTTTGACAATAGTGTTGTACCAAGTGTTGAGTCTATTTTTATGTCATCTCTTAAGATTGGTAAATCTCACAGTAAGCATAATATAAAGAATGAAAGTGACAGTAACACTGAAGATGTGGTTGATGATCTTGAAGCACTTATGACCCAGAGACTACAAAAAGGTAAACGAAGATATAAGGGAAAGTTAACTTTAGCTTGTTTTAACTATAAAGAGGTTGGCCATATTGGTGCACTAGATTTCCTAACATGAAAGAGGAAGATAAGGACCAATTTGGTGATGGAAAGTTTAGCAGAAGGAATAATAGAGGAAACCGACACTACAACAGAGACAACTGAGATTACAAAGATAAAGGAAAAAAGGCATGTTACCTTGTTGGAGAATATTACATTGACACCGACATTGATGATGATATTGAAGTAGTATTTATTGCAATGAAAGATGATTCAAAAGAGGAGGAAAGGTATGTAGAAATAACACTTATTTCTAATGTTAGTAAGAATGATACTTGGATCAGTGATAGTGTCCATACACATCACACGACTGGAGATGAAGATAATTTTGATCATCTTGAGAATTATAATGGAGGATCAGTCAAAATGGGAAATTATTCACCTTGTATGGGAAAAGGAAAAGGGTCTATCTTATTGAATGATAGAATTAGATGTGATAATGCATACTGGGTAAAAGGACTTAACTACAATTTATTGAGTGTAGCAAAGCTGAATAACTCAGGTCACCGAGTTCCATTTGAAAGAAAGAAGGTGAAAGGGTGGCTGCAAGAAGTTGCGTCCCACTTTTGGGCAAAAAGTGGAAGTGTTTTCCCTTTTTTTCAAATTTCTTGTTAATTGATGTCTAAATTTAAGGCACTTAGAGATTGAATCTCAAAAAACCTTAGTAATATAAAGTCTATCTCTCAGAGTCAACTTTTCAAATATGCAATTTGTTTAAATACCCACTTGGTATAAATTTCTTTTTAGTAGGAATGTTTCAAACCCATCTTCCCAAAATGCCTATTTCAGGACCATACCATATCCTTGTACGACCACCATATTTTGATCTAAACAAATGAATTTTAGCAAATCATTCTGGGAAAATATACCTAAGACACAAAATATTGATGAGCATATTTTTCCTTATTTTTTAATTGAATATATATATATATATTTCAATTAATTTTCAATTGACTATAAAATGTATTTTTTAAACCTCTGGTGTACGACCAGCATAATTTGATGAAAATTTTGTATTTTTTTTTTTAAATTCTATCTTCAAGAGAATTGTATGTAGATTGATGTCATATAATTTATTTTCCAAAATACCTAAAAATAAAAAATTTATTAAAGTTTTAGTGAAACTCACTATTTTACATTTAGGTACCACTTTTAACTAATAAATAATGCAAAAATAGTAAAAATAATCACATCACTATGAAATTTACATTTTTGAAATCAAGACAGTGAGAACTCTAATGGGTTTTTATTTTGTAAAAAAATACGATCAGGAAGGCCATCAAAAAATTACGACAAGGAAGATATCTAGCACTCCATTGCCTTAACAAAAATTTTGTAGGTCAAGGTATAGGCTTGGTTCCACCTGTTGGCTTTTAAACTTGTTCCCACACGGTGCCAGGTTTACACTATGATTGACAAATTGGTTAGTCTGCACTCCAAAGTCTGACAAGGGAAAAAGTGCCAATTGATGAGGATAAAGAACATCCTCCTTCTGCTTCGAGCTCCACATTCACTTAGGTGGGTATTGCCTCATCTGAACACTCATGCCTCTTCTTGAGTTGATGAACAAAAGGCCTACAGATGCATTACTGTGGAAGAGTTTTCAGACCCCTGTAGGTATCTTGTACCCCAGTGAACCATGACCTCATGCAATAACTTGATCTGCATGCAATGAGTCTGAAAACTAGAAGGGACCTCCTACTACTACTACCAACATGAAGGGAAAGGATTTCATTTCAATGATTGATGCAGGGCTGAATAGACTCCTGAAGTACCCCAAGTCTCTCATAGACTATGAATGAGCAGCAGAGTCAAATACCTCACTGCAACAGGGCTATGAAACAAGAAGATGACACACTCACCCTGACCAGATCACACATTACCAAACCACCTGTGCACCTAGATATGCTATCACTTATCTAAAGAAAAGACCTAGGAACAAGAAATACATTAACCAGCATCCACTAGAAGACAAGCATGGTGCATCATTGATACCCCAGCCCATACATATCTGAACACTAACTCTGACCCAGTTATCCCTGCGAAGACAACTCCACTTGCAAACACTTAGGCAATGGAAACAAACAAATCAAACACCCTTGATGTATGATTAATGATTCAAAATTCAAATGGAGACAATCTGGAAGTAGAACAAATATATTGAAATCTGAGACATAAGACACTGTTACAATTTCATTATATTCCCATAGCTAGAAGGGACAGAGGGAACACCCTGTATGCAGAGAAGAAGGAAAATACATGGAAGGAAGAACATTCATGGAACCAGTCCCCACAATAGTGGAAGAGAGGAACCCAGAAAAAGATAAAAATTCAACACTAAATACCACTAGTTGCCTTGGAAACCCATGACAGGTTGCAACAAGCTATAGACAGCTAGGGCATAGCCTTCACCCACCAAGCCAATCAGAGATAGCCAAGAAATTTATTGCAAGGGTAGGAAACAAAGGCAACCTAGAGAAAGAAATCTCAAACAGATTCTGTAATTATGAGAACATTGAGATTAGGACAAAAAACTAGGAACTGCCATGAAACTAGTACAAACAGCCACCTACAAACACACCTCGAGAAAAGATTGCAATCACCCCACATGGTACAAATCCCTTTGCAAACAACTGCCAAGCACTCAGGACCACACTGCAAATCATTTCTCACCAAACAGTGTCTAATCTGGTATTCATTTCCATAAAAATATGGTACCCTCTATCGCTGGAAATTCACAGACATTCAAATTTGAAACTGCAACGGTCACTTTGCATCTGGCGGGCTTTATGTTCTTCAACATTTTACTCTTAGCCACGCAACTGC
Source organism: Chamaecyparis obtusa (assembly GCA_027943335.1). Taxonomy (NCBI): domain Eukaryota; kingdom Viridiplantae; phylum Streptophyta; class Pinopsida; order Cupressales; family Cupressaceae; genus Chamaecyparis; species Chamaecyparis obtusa. The sequence goes on from BSBK01005901.1 coordinate 101,442, forward strand.
GCTGTCATCAATTCTCATAGCCATAGGGAATGAGCCTCAATTCATGTTTGGTTGCATGATCGTATAGTCGAAAGATAGCCCTTGCGATCATGTGATGACAGCTTCCTAACCATACAAAGTTGACCACAAACTTTCCTGAGAAATCCTCAGCTCCACCACCGGCCAATCAAACATCAACACCTCAGCACCTGGAAGATGCCCCACCAGACTTAGTGAATTGGTGATAAAGGACCTTCGCCAATTCGCTAAACATTTCATGCCCTTGCTAAACACTTAGCGACTTCTCGACTACCGCTTGCGCAATCGCCAAACAAACTAGCGAATCACTAAAACTCCTTGCAAATATGCTACAAGACCACACTTTATCGGCACCGCCATCATTTTGTCCGGGCCACCAAAACCAAGACCCCACTTGGGCCCACCAGATGCCACATGTCACACCACCACTCACCGCAACCACTAAGAAATCCAAACCTGGGCCCGCATTCAAACTCACCTTCCCACCAGCACGGTCCAACCAGAAATCATGACGATAGCACCCTCCACCGAACCCACCAAATAGGTGCAGATGGGCCCACAAGGACACGTGGCACCCTGTCACATGATCACATAACCTGGGAATGGGCTATGCGAGCATGCGATAGCCCGCTATCATTAACCACCACCATTACTGCCAGCCAAAAGAAAACTAGCACCGCAACTGCCATGGAAACCATCATCGAAACCTGCCATGGCACAACTCCGCAACCACGAACAAGGACATGTGTCGGCCGGTCACATGATCACATAGCTAAAAGATGGGCTATGCGATCATGCGACAGCCAACCAAAGGCTGCCACATCACCACATCCGCTAGCGGGCCCCAAAGTGAACAAACCATCGGCACCAAATCGGACGGTGGGTGCATGATCGCATGGGCATGGAAGATTTCATGCGATCATTCACCAACCGTAGATCTTCACTCTCTAGCCCCACAACATCACACTTGTGCTATTAGAGAGGTAAACCGATAGGCAACTGCATAGGACTAGGACCCACACGGCCATGTGGCAAGTGGTCGCATGATCACATATCAGAAAAGTCTGACATGGAGCCATGCGAAAACCAATAGGGAAGAAGCTAGACCCATGACACGGTCGGACATGCACAGTTAGAGAAAAACACCATCAATCAGGGCAGAAGTGCGGTGTCAAAAACACACAGGGTTTTAACACAAGAATTTTTGATAGACCAAAAGGCAAACAAGGGAGCCGTAAACAACACAAGTTTTTGATGCCAAAAGATAAGTGAACCAAATAGGAAACACAAGGTTGAAAACAACACACAGGTCAAAAACAATGTGGATTTTTGAAAACACTGTGGGTTTTTGACACTGTGGCAGAATTTGACAATATTTCCAGCAAACTTTAGAATTTGAATATCTTTTGGGATTTTGCACTTTGGAGATGCAGTTTGGATAGGAGCAAGGTGACAACCAAGGAACACAGAGTAGGGCACAAACCAAGAGACATTTGCAGGGAGGAGGCCATTTTTAAAGGATTTGCAATGACAGGAAAATGGACTAATAGTGGCTCTGGTTAGGGACGATGGGTAACTTGTGCCCATGAGAGAATTCACATCTCTGGTAGAGCAAACAACCAATTGGACAAGAACAGGGCACTCATGGGCTGAAGAATGGGATTGTACTGATCACTACCCATGCTCATACTTCACCAAAATTTTGCAGAACTGCAACTCATATTCATTGAAGCATGCTAACCTCTCTATCACACCACATTCCTTCTCTTAGTGCTCAGATCACCTCATAAGGAAATATTTCTTATCTTTGAAAATATCATACTTGGAAGTTCTGCAGCATGCTAGTTGGAGGGTAGGGTAGATCTTGAGCTCACCCTATAGCTCCATCAGGTAACTTTGTTATGCAGAGCCACCACCTCCTTGAAGAGGAAAAATTTGCACTGACTTGTATCTTTTCCAACCAACCAAAACTTCACCAGGTAACATGCATTGCTTATCAGGAAACACACTGATCAAATAGAGACAATCAGAGTCGCCACTCGGCATGTAGTGAGAAGATTTTGCAAATGCTTATTTTGTATCTGACTCTTTGATCTTTTAACTAGACTCTGGGATGATCCAGCCAAGCAGAAAAACTTGCTATCTTTTACCTCTTCCCCAATAGAGTAGCCATTTTGTTGGCTTTTAAACTTGTTCCCACATGGTGCCAGGTTTACACTATGATTGACAAACTGGTTAGTCTTCACTCCAAATTTTGACAAGGGAAAAAGTGCCAATTGATGAGGATAAAGAACATCCTCCTTCTACTTTGAGCTCCACATTCACTCAGGCAGGTATTGCCTCATCTGCACACTCATGACTCTTCTTGAGTTGATGAACAAAAGGCCTGTAGATGCATTACTATGGAATAGTTTTCAGACCCCTATAGGTATCCTGTACCCCAATGAACCATGACCTCATGCAATAACCTGATCTACATGTAATGAGTCTAAAAACTAGAAGGGACCTCCTACTACTACTACCAACATGAAGGGAAAGGATTTCATTTCAATGATTGATGCTAGGCTGAATGGACTCCTGAAGTACCCCAAGTCTCTCATAGACCAGTGCCTTATCCAATGGGCAGCAGAGTCAAATACCTCACTGCAACAGGGCTATGAAATAAGAAGATGACACACTCACCCTGACTAGATCACACATTACCAAACCACTTGTGCACCCAGATATGCTATCACCTATCCAAGGAAAAGACCTAGGAATAGGAAATACATTAACCAGCATCCACTAGAAGACAAGCATGATGCATCTTTGATACCCTAGCCCATACATATCTGAACACTAACTCTGAACCAGTTATCCCTACGAAGACAACTCCACTTGCAAACACTTAGGCAATGCAAACAAAAAAATGAAACACCTTTGATGTATGATTAATGATTCAAAATTCAAATGGAGACAATCTAGAAGTAGAACAAATATATTGAAATCTAAGACATAAGACAATGTTACAATTTCATTATAGTCCCATAGCAAGAAGGGACAGAGGGAACACCCTGTATGCAGAGAAGCAGGAAAATACATGGTAGGAAGAACATTAATGGAACTAGTCCCCACAACAGTGGAAGAGAGGAACCCAGACAAAGACAAAAATTCAACACTAAATACCACTAGCTACCTTGGAAACCCATGAGAGGTTGCAATAAGCTACGGATAGCTAGGGCATAGCCTTCACCCACCAAGCCAATCAGAGATAGCCAAGAAATTTACTGCAGGGGCATGAAACAAAGGCAACCTAGAGAAAGAAATCTTAAATAGATTCTACAATTATGAGCACATTGAGATTAGGACAGAAAACTAGGAACTGCCATGAAACCAATACAAACGGCCACCTGCAAACACACCTTGAGAAAAGATTGCAATCACCCCACATGGTACAAATCCCTCTATAAACAACTGCCAAGCACTCAAGATGACACTGCAAATCATTTCTCACCAAATAGGGTCTAATCTGGAATTCAATTCCATAAAAATCTGGTACCCTCTGTCGCTGGAAATTCACAGACATTCAAATTTGAAACTGCAATGGTCACTTTGCATCTGGCAGGCTTTATGTTCTTCAACATTTTACTCTTAGCCACGCAACTGCGCTATCATCAATTCTCATTGCCACAGGGAATGAGCCTCAATTCATGTTTGGTCACATGATTGCATGGTCGAAAGATAGGCCTTGTGATCATGCGACGACAGCTTCCTAACCGTGCAAAGCTGACCACAAACTTTCTTGAGAAATCCTCAGCTCCACCACCAGCTAATCAAACATCAACACCTTAGCACCCAGAAGATGCCCCACCAGACTTAGCAATTGGTGACAAAGGACCTTCACCAATTTGCTAAACATTTCGTGCCTTCGCTAAACACTTAGTGACTTCCCGACTGTCGCTCATGCAATCGCCAGACAAACTAGCGAATCACCCAAACTCTTTGCGAATGTGCGACAAGACCACACTTTATCGCCACTACCATCTTTTTGTCCGGGCTGCCAAAACCAAGACCCCACTTGGGCTCGCCCGATGCCATGTGTCACACCACCACTCACCGCAACCGCTGAGAAATCCAAACCCAGGCCCACGTTCAAACTCACCTTCCCGCCAGCATGGTCCAACCAGAAACTGCCACGATAGCACCCTCCACCGAGCCCACCAAATAGCTGTAGACAGGCCCATAGGGACACATGGCACCCTGTCACATGATCACATAACCTGGGAATGGGCTATGCAAGCATGTGATAGCCCGCTAATATTAACCACCACCGTTACCACTAGCCAAAAGAAAATTGCCACTGCAACCGCCACGAAAACCGTGATCGGAACCTACCATGGCACAACTCCGCAACCATGAACAAGGACATGTGTCAGCTGGTCGCATGATCGCATAGCCAAAAGATGGGCTATGCGATCATGCGACAGCCAACCAAAGGCTACCACATCACCACATCTGCCAGCGGGCCCAAAGTGAACAAACCATCGGCACCAAATCAGACAGTGGGAACATGATCGCATGGGCATGAAATATTCCATGTGATCATACACGGACCATAGATCTTCGCTCTCTAGCCCCACAACGTCGCACTTGTTCTGTTAGAGAGGTAAACCGCCAGACAGCTGCACAGGACCGAGACCCACACGGCCACATGGCAAGTGGTCGCATGATCGCATGTAAGAAAAGTCTGACATGTGGTCATGCAATAGCCAATAGGGAAGAAGTTGGATCCACCACATAGTCAGACATGCGCAGTTAGAGAAAAAAACCATCAATCAGGGCAGAAGCGCAGTGTCGAAAACACATAGGGTTTTCACACAGGAATTTCTGACTGACCAAAAGGCAAACAAGGGAGCCGAAAACAACACGGGTTTCCGATGCCAAAAGATAAGTGAACCAAATAGGAAGCACAAGGTCGAAAACAACACACAGGTCAAAAACAACATGGATTTTCAAAAACACTGTGGGTTTTCGACACTATGGTAGAATTTGACAATATTTCGAGCAGACTTTAGAATTTGAATATCTTTTAGGATTTTGCACTTTGGAGATGCAATTTGGACAGGAGCAAGGCGACAACCAAGGAACACAGGGCAGGGCACAAACCAAGAGACATTTGTAGGGAGGAGGCCATTTTCAAAGGATTTGCAATGACAGGAAAATGGACTAACACCAACAAGCCTAAACCAAACCTATTTTGAAACTAAATCTTAGGCAGATTTGTGTTTCTCACTCATGTCTTAAGAAATGGGTGCCCGTTATTTAAATTAAAAAATAAGGCACCCCTTTTTTTAAAAAAAAAATTGAAGTGTTAAAAATGCATTTTTAGTAAAAAAATAAAAAATAAAAAATTGGAAATGGGCATCCATTTTGAAAAAAAATGGGTGCCCATTTTCTAAATTTTATATCGGGCTCCCAAACCTAAATCAGGTGCCCATTTTTTGAAAATGGGTGTGTGTGTGAAAATTGTACCTGATCGGTAGACACAACACTTTAGTAAAACATTAGAGGTTAGCTATAATCAAAATCGTGCAAAATTGAAATCTAATTTAACCAAGTGATTTACGGTCTTCTAGTAGGTGCGAGATCAATGTTCTCAGATTGTTATCGAGATCAGTGACCTAGACAACACCTAAATGAAGGATTTGAATGCAATTTATCTAGATATGAATTGAAAGCAATTAAGCTATTTTTTTAGATTTTCTATGCAATAATGAATGATAACTTGATAGGAATCTATGCTATGAAAAATGATATGAAATCTATCTAACAATGATATGAAATATGAATCTAAATGAATGCAAAACAAGATTGATCTCACAAAGGTGTCGATTCGTAAGAGCTTTGATTTTCCCAATTCCAATTCTCCAGTGTGATTGTGCAAATTTGTGGATGAATTATGAAGCCCTGAGCCTTAGTTTTATAGAAATCCAGGGCTTTGGAGGTGCATGAAAGAAAGCCATAAATCACTTAGATTAACTCAGCTTGATTTTTGAGTTATCTGATAAATAAAGATAATTTAATTCACAAAAACATGCAAAAGCTAAGTTTTAACTCAAAATAGAGTTTAGCTTTAATTCATAATTGATAGTTGTCTACTTTTATGATTGTGCATGTTTTATTTATGAATTAATAAATAAATAAAGTGATTTATTTCTAACTTAACTGATTTTTGAAAATAAATAATTGATTTATGGGTTAATCAATTATTTAATCAAACTTTTATTAAAATCTATATTATTAAATAATGACAACTTGCTTTAATTAATTAAATAAAAATTTAATCAATTATTCATAGGATATTGGATTTATTGTCAAAATTAAATAATACAATTAATAATAGATAGAATTAAATTTAATTAAATAATTAAGTGGCAAGATATTAAATCTAATTAATTAAATATGAAAATATTCAATTAATCAAACTTAGGATAAATGTGATTTATCACCAAATAATCATTAAATTAAAGATAATTAAGATAATTAGGAATATTACTAGGAATATTCCCTAATGCAGAATGTAAGATAATCAATTATGATTCAATGATGTTTAGATGTGCCTTAGATTAGGACTTCGATGTTGATTTCATTCGATTTGTAGATGTAGGAGGTTAATGAACTTATAGCCCATTTTTGGGGTATTACAATGGGTGCTCGTTTTGAGTGACATCTTCCAATTCTACAAGACTTCTGCCCAATTGGTAACCAACTTCTTGCACTTACCCAAAAATCTATGGTGAAAATGGAAAGCTTGTCAGAACTGGAGGACAATCAAAAGGTAATTTATTCTATCTTGACAATGCTGAAACTTCTTGTTTACTGGTGGAAAATGAAGACGCATGGTTATGTCATGTAAACTTTGATAACATGATTAAGATCAGTAGAAAGAGAAAAGTTAGAGGATTGTCGAGTCTAACCAAACCTAATCATGTTATATCACATCAATGTCAGAAAGGAAAGATGACCAAATCTAGTTTTAAAAGTAAGGACTATTCCTAAAGGTATTTTGGAGTTAGTACACATTGACTTATGTGGTCCTATGAGAACTCAAAGCTACTATGGTGATAAATATTTTATTTTGTTTGTTGATGACTATTCTAGATTGATGACAATAATGTTCTTGAAATAAAAATCTGAGGCATTCAAATTGTTCAAATGGTATAAGGATAAAGTTCAAAAAGAAACTAGAAAATAATTGAAATGCTTAAGGTCAGATAGAGGAGGTGAGTTTGTTTCTAATGAATTCACTAATTTTTGTAATGAGCATGGAATCAAAAGGCGGGTTTCTGCACCTAGAACACCGCAACGGAATGGAATTCCTGAAAGGAGGAACTAATCTATTATTGATTGTGATAGAACATTGATGATTGAGAAAAATATTGCATAAATGTACTGGAGAGAGGTAGTTAGCACAACAATATACACCCTAAACCAAGTTCAACTAAAGAAAGACACAAACAAGACACCTTACGAGTTATGGTTTGGATACACACCGAGTGTAAGTTACTTCATAATCTTTGGTAGGAAGTGTTATATTATAGAAGATTATAGGAATGGTAAATTTGACTCTAAAGCTGATGAATGAATATTTTTAGGATATTCTACTAAGAGTAAACCTTATAAATGTTTGAACAAGGTTACTAATAAAATGATAGAAAGTGCTAATGTAAGAGTTGATGAGTTTGCTGAAAAGAATTATGAAGAAAGCATGAAGGAACCAAAAGACTATGGTAGGTTTACTTATGTTGAGTATCCAACTTATCTACCAAAGCCATAGGCTGAGTCTACCGAGCATTAGGAAAATACTACCAATAATCAACAAATGCACACCGAGAATCAGGAAGAAGCTACCGAGTAGGAAAATTAACCTAAATGAAATAATGAGTAGGGAAGAGATCAAGTGCTAGAAATATTTATTATAAGACAGCATCCAAAGAATCAAATCATTGGAGATAAGAAAGATGAAATGATGACCCAAAGTCAGTTAAGACAAAACACATACTTATTTTGTGAGTTTGAACCTAATAATGTTAATGATGCACTTGCAAATTAGGAATGGATCAATGCTATGAATGAGGAAATTGAACAGATTGAGAAGAATAAGACATGGACATTAGTACCCAGACCAAAAGATAAAACTGTTATTGGTACTAAGTGAATTTTCAAGAATAAGTTAAATGAAAATGGTGAGGTCACTAGGAATAAGGTAAGGCTTGTATGCAAGGGATATGCACAAGAAGGTCTTGATTATGGAGAGACCTTTCTACCTATTTCTAGACTTGAAGGAGTCCGCATATTACTTGCATATTCTTCACATAAGCGATTTAAAGTATATCAAATGGATGTGAAATTAGCTTTTCTGAATGGAATTCTTGAGGAGGAGGTCTACACAGAATAACCATAAGGTTTTGTTGATCCAAATCAGAAGAACATGGTATGTAGAATCCACAAAGCTTTGTATGGATTAAAGAAAGCATTGAGGGCATGGTATGAAAGACTACATGCTTATCTTATCAGTATTGGCTTTATAAGAACTAGTGAAAATAGTAATTTGTACATGAAAGGACAATTTGATGATAATATTTTGATTGCTGAAATATTTGTTTATGATATAATCTTTAGTGGACAAGATTTGATTTGAAAACCTTTTTCTGATGAAATGAGAAAGGAATTTGAGATGTCTATGTTTGGAGAGATTAAATTCTTCCTATTTTTGTAGATTATACAAAAGAATGATGGGATTTTCGTCACTCAATCAAAATAAATTAAAGAAGTGTTAAAAAATTTGCATGGAAGATGCAAAACCAGTAGGAACATTGATGGTAACTGAATGTAATTTGAGAAATGATGATGAATCTATAGAAGTAAATCAAACACTGTACTGATCTATGATTGGAAAACTGATGTATGTTGTACACAATAAGATTGATATTGCACATGCAGTTGGGATTGTGGCTAGATTTTTTTCCAATCCTAAAGATTCACAAGTGGTTGTAGTTAAAAGAATTTTGAGATACCTAAAGAAGACAAAAGACTATGGTTTATGGTACACAATGGAAGGAAAATTTGAAATTTGAGCTTACAGTGATCCAGATTGGGCTGGAAACATAGATGATAGAAAGACCACAACTGGTGGAGCATTCCTTTTAGGGGAAAGGCTTGTGACTTCAATAAGAAAGAAACAAGCATGCATTTATCAGTCTACTTATAAAGAAGAGTGGTGCAGGAGCACCCTTAAGAGGGCCCTCACCATCACATTTTGGTGTGTTTATCTTTAGTGATGAAGTTTGTAATTAAAATAAGAGTCAATAGGAGTTTTGCCTCATTTTTGGTGTGTCTAGGCATTGTCCAAGTCCTAGAAGTTCAGGTGGTCTTCCTATTAGGAATGGAACATTGACTCAAGGAATGTTGTCATCTTGAGATCTTTGTTTTACTTTGAATTAGAGGTCTAGGAGTTAGTGTTTGGTTGAGATATGAGCACATGAGTGCTTAAGGAGGCCTAGCAATGGTCTTTTGTAATGAGTGAGTAAAGGCTGCTCAAGCAACTAAAAGTTGCTCAAAAGTTGCTAAGAAACTTTTCCCTTTGTGTTGCCTAACTATGCTAAGAGGCTCAAAAGCCCTAACTAAACACTCACCCCAAGGAGAAGGATATAAAAGACCTGGAAAACCCTAATATGAGGGTTGGATGTCATATTGGTATGATTCTATACAGAAGTGACAGTCTGAACTATGAAATCTGTGAACAGACAGTGCTATTTTTAGCTTGTTTGAATGTGAACAGGAAGATACTATTGAATCTTTGCAATGTAGGATGAGCTAGTGTTTTGTTTTTCATATACATGTGTGTGGTTTGAATCTTGTAGGTGTTATTAGACTATTTTGTTACTTTATTGTTTGTAAATAGTTCTCTGCCAGTTTGGAGAGACATGTACATATAGGTTTGTAACTTTCATTTTCACTATGGAATCACCATGGATCCTTGGAAACTGAAAGTATAGACCCTACCTTGGTTTTATATAAATGCATGGCCCTTGAAAGGAAGTGAAAACATTTGTCTGTAGAAACACTAGGAGAGCTATGTACAGTCCGGCTAGGGATGTTCAGCAGTGGGAGAACTCTCCAAGATAGTGAAGGGAGTTCCAAGAAAAATCCCTTTGGGGAAGTGAAGGAGAGTGTTAGAAGGTGTAGTGGTGTGAAGGAGGAGGTTTGGAGAGTTATGGAAAGGTGCTGTTGAAGACCAGGATAGTGAGGAGTCCTCCAAACCCTTGAAACCCTCTAAATTGCCAAAACCACTGTACGACCCAATGGGCACCTAAGACATCAAAAATATTTGAGTGTGAGGCATTTCTAATGGAATTCCTTTAGGACAAGAATTTTCATTTTGTACAAAGGAAGAGTTATAGGCCCTACAAATCTGGAAGGAGGCCTAATTGGGACTTCCTTGTAGCCCTAAAATACAAAGCAACTCCTAAATCGGGTAAAGACCAAACTAGGCCAATGCCTTGAATAGGTGCAAAATGCCTTAAAAACATCTTGGAACTTATAAAATTCACTTTTGGAGTGTGGGAAATATTTGGAAGCCAAAAAGACCCTTATTGAGCCTATGTAAGGGATAGTGTCTAAGAGCTAAGCTTGATATGTTGGTAGATGAGCTAGTTTGACTTGGTGGATAGGTTAGGTAGGTCAGGGGGTCGTTGGAGAGATAAGGAAGCCTATAGACCAATAGGGGTGATAGCAGAACACCTAGATCCTAGAGAGGATCGGGGGCATAGACTGAGCTAGTCTATCCTAGCCTCCCCATCAGATTGGTATCAGAGCTACTTAAGGCTTGGGAAGTGAATAGTGGATGTTTCAACCATTAGAAGAATCAGTTGGATCATCACACAAGAAGAAAATGGTGACTAATGCAGAGCTTGCTAAGAAGGTAGAATATTAGGAGGAAGCTAATAGATTCCTGCCAGAAAGATTGATGAAAATGGAGAAACTCTTGGATGATGTCCAAGCAAAAGTAGATAAGGTGAAAGATAGGATGGAGGATCAGGATGCCAAAGAGAAAGAGAAGACCATTGATGATGATGTACCCACACCTGATCCTCCAAATCAAGATGAGCAATTTCTTAAAGCCCTGAAGGCTATCATAGGCAAGGCACTTGAAGGTGTCCCATTATTGACTAGTAGGATGGATACAAAGCTTGTGATGCAATGGATTGAAGGCATGGAGAATCAATTCGAATGTGAAGAGATCTTAGAAGCACAGAAGGTCAAAGTGGCCAAGTCTAGGTTGAGAGGACAAGCTTTAACCTAGTGGAACTACTTGCAAGATGAAAGGAAGAAATAGGGAAAGAACCCAATCTCTAATTGGAAAGAAATGGTCAACAAAGTTAGAGAAGCATACCTACCAGATGATTATGAAATCTAGCAGCATAGGAGGAGATGGATGTATCCACCTACACTGAAGAGTTCCACAAGTTGAGCTTGAGATCCAAGATCAAAGAAGAAGAAAGCATCAAAGTGGCAAGGTACCTAAGTGGTTTGAAATTGGTCATAGCAGATGAGATGAGTTTGTTTATTCCCACCACCATACTTGGATGTCAGCATATGGCACAAAATATTGAAGATAAACAAAGAAGAAATCAAGAACCTAACTCCAAGAATAGGGGAAGAGGTATAGACTCTAGAGGAGGTCAAAGAGGAGGTTCTATTAGAGGTGGTGAATCAAGAAGTCAAGGGGAGAGTAGACTCTTGGAAAAAAGTTCAGAAATTAGTACAAGAGGATCTTTTGGTAGAGGAAGAGGTTCTCAAGGAAATAGAGGAAGAGGGGTAGGAACAAGCAGCTCTTACTTTGCCACCATGAAGTGCTATCAGTATGGACAGCTTGGACACCCTACCTATAGGTGTCCTGATAAACCATCAGCCTCAAATAATGAGAAGAGGGTAGCCTATAACCAAGAGGAAAACAGCAGCTCATGCACTAATGAGGTCAGCAAATTGGAATAAAAAATGGGTGAGAACCTAATGTTCAGGAGGGTACTTATAAGGCAGCCTAATCAAGGTGAACCCAAGCAAAGGAGGGCTCTTTTTAGAGTCAGATGCAAGATAAAAGGAAAAGTATGCAAGGTTATAATAGATTCAGGGTCTACTAATAACATCATAGAAGAGGAAGTAGCAAATAAGCTAAAACTTACAAAGGCTCCCCATGAAAACCCCTACAAGGTGACTTGGTTGAGCTAGGAGCAAAGTGTACTAGTTAATGAGTAGACATGGGTAGATTTTTCCATTGGAGGCTATAAAGACAAAGTTCTTTGTGATGTATTACCCATGGATGCATGCCATCTTCTATTGGGAAGACCCTAGCAATTTGATAGGAAGGTGATCTATGATGGAGAAGAGAACTCCATTTCTTTCAAGAAAGATGGAAGAACATTTAAAATTCAGTCCATAACTGAGAATGAAGAAGGAACTTGTCAAACACCTAGTGTGTTGCTTAGCATTGGTAAGGAGTTTCTACATGCACTACATGATGAGGAGACCATAGGATGTGCTATCACAGTGAAGCCAAAGGAGGATGACAAGAAGTTGCAAGCTGAAACACCATTGGAAGTGCAACAAATGCTGGAAGAATTCAGAGATATAGTAAGTGATGGAACCCCTGCCACTTTACCTCCAAGAAGAGCTATAAGTCATCAAATTGACTTTGTTCCCAGTGCATCTCTACCTAACAAAGCAGCCTACAAGCTTACCCCAGACCATAATAAGGAAGTGGCAAGACAAGTACAAGAGTTATTGGATCAAGGGCTAATCAAGAAAAGTATTAGTCCATGTGCATTCCCAGTGGTCTTAGCATCCAAGAAAGGAGGAAAACGGAGACTTTGCACAAATTCAAGGGCTATCAATAGGATCACTATCAAGTATAGGTTCCCAATTCCAAGATTAGAAGATTTGATGGATTGCTTAGGTGGTGCTATGTATTTCACCAAGCTAGATTTAAAGAGTGGTTATCACCAAATCAGAGTTAGGGAGGGTGATGAGTGGAAGACTGCTTTTAAGACCACAGATGGTTTGTATGAATGGATTGTGATGCCATTTGGGATTACCAATACCCCAAGCACCTTCATAAGGTTAATAAATGAGGTCTTGAAGGACTTCATAGGCAGATTTGTGGTGGTGTATCTAGATGATATAATCATCTATAAAAAAACAAAAGCAGAGCATCTTGAGCACTTAAGGTTAGTTCTAATGAAGCTACATGAAGAGAAATTAGCCACCAACCTAGAAAAGTGTGAGTTCATGCAGCAAGATCTGGTTTACTTAGGATTTGTGGTGTCCAAGGGTACTCTAAAAATGGACCCAAGCAAGGTGGAGGCAATCTTGAATTGGCTTGCCCCTAAAACAGGGACCGAAGTTAGAAGTTTTCATGGCTTGGCACAATTTTATAGAAATTTTGTGAGGAACTTCAATGGGATTTGTGCACCAGTACTAGACACCATCAAAGGACTGAAAACTAAGTTCAAGTGGACTGAGGTAGCTGAGAAAGCATTTCAAACATTGAAACAAGAGGTAGCCACAAAACCTATCTTACTCTTGCCAACTTTTGATAAGTTGTTCACCATTGAATGTGATGCAAGTGGTGTAGTAGTAGGGGGTATGTTGAGTTAGGAAGGAAGACCTATGGCATTCTTCTGTGAAAAATTCAATGAGGCAAAGAAGAAGTATTCAACTTATGACATGGAGTTGTATGCATTGGTACAATCTCTCAAGAAGTGGAGGCATTACCTTTTGCCAAAAGAATTTGTGGTGTTTACTGATAATCAGGCTTTAAGCTACATAAAAATTCAAGAGAAGCTTAGTAATAGGAACTTGAAGGGGATGGAGTATCTCCAATCCTTTACCTTCACAATCAAGCACAAGAAAGGGCAGCTAAACAAGGTAGCAGATGCCTTGAGTAGGAAGTTATTGACTGTCCAAGAGGTACAACTACAAAGCATTGGAATAGCAAGTTTTAAAGACTTATATGAGGAGGATGAAGACTTCTCACAAGCCTATAAGGTGTGCTTCGAGTTTGAGAACCATTTCCATGGTGAGTTTGTAGATTACACCCTTCAAAATAGATTGTTGTTCAAAGGTAATCAGCTTTGTGTACCTAGAGGATCCATGAGGGAAATTTTGATCCAAGAGAAGCATAATGGCAGCTTAAGTGGTCATTTTGGCATAAACAAGACATTGGAGTTAGTACAGAGATACTACTTTTGGCCTAAGCTAGCAAGGGATGTCAGGAGGTATGTTGAGAAATTTGGAGTATGTCAAAGAGCTAAAGGAGGTTCAAGAAATGTGGAACTCTATCAACCTTTTCCAATTCCAAATAGGCCTTGGGAGTCTGTAAGTATGGAATTTGTGGTTGGAATCCCTAAAACCAAATCAGGTATGGATAGCATCTATGTTGTAGTAGATAGGTTTTCTAAAATGAGTCATTTCATTCCTTGCAAAACTACTCATGATGCAAGCTATGTAGCACATCTCTTTTTCAAGGAGATAGTTAGGATTCATGGACTCCCTTTGAGTATTGTGTCAGATAGGGACAACAAGTTCATGGGCCATTTTTGGAAAACCTTATGGAAAAGGCTGGGAACTAATCTCTCTTTCAGTTCAGCATACCATCCTCAAAATGATGGCCAAACTAAGGTCATCAATAGGGTGCTTGGCAACTTGTTAAGGTGTTTGACAAAGGAGTATGGGTAGACTTGGGATCTCATGATATCTCAGGCTGAATATGCATATAATGACAGTGTCAACAGGACCACCGAAAGAAGTCCTTTTGAGACAGTTTATGGAAGACACCCTAGAGGAGTGTGTGAGTTGAGGGATTTAGGTTCTATGGAGTTGAAGAGTGGACAAGCTGAAGATTTCACTCAAACTATCAAGGAGATGCAAGAGTAGGTGAAGAAGTCTATTTTGGAGTCTACTCAAAGACTCAAGGCTAAAGTGGATGAAAAGAGGAAAGAAGTATAGTTTCAGATTGGGGACTATGTTATGGTCCATATTAGCAAAGAAAGGATGCGAAAGGGCATGCCCACTAAGCTATAGATGAGGAGAGTAGGCCCATGCAAGATTCTAGCCAAATATGGAGAGAATGCCTACAAAGTGGACTTTCCATCAGAGTTAGCCATCTCATCGGTGTTTAATGTTGCAAACCTGATCAGATTTAAAGGTGATATCAGTCAGCAAGGTACAACTCCACCAAAGGTACTACACGATATAGACACCAATGCAATGCCCAAGAAGGAGCCAGCCAAAGTAGAGAATATCTTAGAATCCAGGGTGAAGGAAACAACTAGACATCAAGTCTACATGGAGCATCTAATCAAGTGGATAGGTCAGCCTGAATCTGAAGCCACCTAGATTGAGGAAGGATAGTTCAAAAAGTTTGGAGTTGATCTAGCTCTGTTAGATCCCAAAGTGCCTTAGCTTGTGCTGAGGGGGAGTATGGTGTAGGAGCACCCCTAAGAGGGCCCTCACCATCACATTTTGGTGTGTTTATCTTTAGTGATGAAGCTTGTAATTAAAATAAGAGTCAATAGGATTTTTGCCTCATTTTTGGTGTGTCTAGGCATTGTCCAAGTCCTAGAAGTTTAGGTGGTCTTCCTATTAGGAATGGAACATTGACTCAAGGAATGTTGTCATCTTGAGATCTTTGTTTTACTATGAGTTAGAGGTCTAGGAGTTAGTGTTTGGTTGAGATATGATCTCATGAGTGCTTAAAGAGGCCTAGCAATGGTCTTTTGTAATGAGTAAGCAAAGGTTGGTCAAGCAACTAAAAGTTGCTCAAAAGTTGCTAAGCAACTTTTCCCTTTGTGTTGCCTAACTATGCTAAGAGGCTCAAAAGCCCTAACTAAACACTCATCCCAAGGAGAAGGATATAAAAGACCTAGAAAACCCTACTATGAGGGTTGGATGTCATATTGGTATGATTATGTACGGAAGTAACAATTTGAACTGTGAAATTTGTGAACAGATAGTGCTATTTTTAGCTTGTTTGAATGTGAACAGGAAGATACTATTGAATCTTTGCAGTGTAGGATGAACTAGTGTTTTTTTTTTCATATACATGTGTGTGGTTTGAATCTTGTAGGTGTCATTAGACTCTTTTGTTACTTTATTGTTTGTAAATAGTTCTCTACCAGTTTGGAGACACATGTACATATAGGTCTGTAACTTTCATTTTCACTGTGGAATCACCATGGATCCTTGGAAAATTAAAGTATAGACCCTACCTTGGTTGTATATAAATGTAGGGCCCTTGAAAGGAAGTGAAAACATTTGTCTGTAGAAACCCTAGGCGAGCTATGTACAGTCTGGCTAGGGATGTTCAGCAGTGGGAGAACTCTCCAAGACAGTGAAGGAAGTTCCAAGACAAATCCCTTTGGGGAAGTGAAGGAGAGTGTTAGAAGGTGTAGTTGTGTGAAGGAGGAGGTTTGGAGAGTTATGGAAGGGTGCTTTTGAAGACTAGGACAGTGAGGAGTCCCCTAAACCCTTGAAACCCTCTAAATTGCCAAAACCATTGTACGGCCCAATGGTCACATAAGACCTCACAAATCTTTGAGTGTGAGGCATTTCTAATGGAATTCCTTTAGTATAGGAATTTTCATTCTGTATGGAGGAAGAGTTATAGGTCCTACAAATCCAAAAGGAGGCCTAATTGGCACTTCCTTGTAGCCCTAAAATACAAAGCAACTCCTAAATTAGGTAAAGAACCAACTAAGCCAATGCCTTGAACAGGTGCAAAATGCCTTAAAAACATCTTGGAACTTATAAAATTCACAGTTGGAGTGTGGGAAAGAGTTGGAAGCCAAAAAGACCCTTATTGAGCCTATGTAAGGGATAGTGTCTAAGAGCTAAGCTTGATATGTTGGTAGATGAGCTAGTTTAACTTGGTGGGTAGGCTAGGCAGGTCAGGGGGTCCTTCAAGAGATAAGGAAGCCTATAGACCAATAGGGGTGTTAGAAGAACACCTGGATCCTAGAGAGGATCAGGGGCATAGACTAAGCTAGTCTATCCTAGCCTCCCCATCACAGAGTATGTTACTCCAGCTGCAAATTGTTCAAATATTTCTTGGAATTTAAAAGTGTTGGAAGGAATGAATGAGGTAATCACTAACCTGGTGATTATATATTGTGACAAAACTAGTGCTATAAATATTTCCAAGAATCATGTGATGCATTAAAAAATAAAGCATATATCTATTAAGTATCACTAATTAAGGGAAAAAGTTCAAGAGAAGCATGTTAAACTAGAATTTGTAACATCTAAAGAATAACTTGCTGATATCTTTACCAAACCCTTACCAAAGGACACATTTGAATATTTGAGGACTAGACTTGAGGTCCATCCCCTATCTATCAATCACTAAGGTGATCAAGAGGTTGCATCAACCTATACTAATAAGAAGATCATTCATGTTGATGCACATAGCTCACACTTTAGTTCTTCTAATTTTGTGAAAGATTCTAGAAGTTGGAACATAAATTTTTTTAGTAGTACATTGATGGTACTTGATATGAACTAAACAATAGAGAAATACTTGGCTGCTAAAGAGTTGTTTGTATATTTTCTTTGGAATTGTTGTCAAAGGGAGAGAGAATGAATATGGAAAATTAGTTAGTGATAACACAAACATAGAGAGAGACTTCATACCGAGAATTGGAAAAGATCAAATCTACATGGAGAGTCTGCATGGGATGCTATTTTGTTTTTTAGTGATTAAAAATATTAAATATCAAGCTAGGGAGAGCTTACCGAGATACAACTTTACTTACATAGTTTTAGAAGATATGTTGGGTATGTACATGGCATATTTTCATATTGCTTGTGTTGCCATAAATGCCAAAGGGAGAGATTGATGAACTACAAATGATTGAATATCTCATGAAATGAAGAAACAGTGATTAGAGATCACTGAGCTACTGAAGTGATATGTAAAATGATAAAATGAGTCAATATGTTGTCATAAATGTCAACTAGTTTTGACAATACTTATCATGTTAGTTACAAATATCTAAACATCTACTGAAAGAAGAAAAGATGAAGAACTGAGATATCTACATAAGGAAAAGATGGATATGATAGATAAGGATAAGGTAAACATTTTATAACTTATTGATGAGTCTATGCCTTTATATTGTTGACTTGAGCATGTTACATTAGTCTATTATGAAGAAGAGTTATGAAATTGAACAAGTCAATGTGGTTGGTAATTGAAGATTTGTGTATACACCAAGCCAGTGCAATGCATACCGAGTGATAGTATAATCAAGCTAGTTATCACTAACACATTTCTATATTAAACAAGAATGGATGAAAACATTAAATGCTAAGAACAATCAACTGAATTTAATGAGCTAGAAATTGTTATGATTTCAAGGTTAAGGATAAAGTTAGTTATGAGATCCACGACTGAAAAAATTTAGAGATGATATAAAGGATGAGATTGAAATGTGTTACTGACACATCTGCCAAGGCAAATTTAAGTGGCAAAATGGATGAAGGAGATTAAGAGGAAAAATCTAATCACTGTTATGAAAATAGTTTAATTGTCTATATAAGATATATGAGTTTCATTATTGAAACATGTCAAACAAAAGGAGACTACAGAGATTTCATTTGAATATTGTATTCATGCATTCCTGATCAAACTGGTTATTGAAAGAACCAAGCTGTAGACATTACCAAGCATCAAAGAACTATTTACCGAGTGAAAGTAAGTTGAGAAATATTAAGGAAGTGAAAATGATTAATGATCTGAGGATTTGATGAGCTTATCATAGATCTGAATATTTTCAATTGAGTTGTATTTGAATGAGATCACTACTGTATCAGTTTAACCATTGATTCAGAAAATATCTTAACCGAGTGGACTTGACAGTCTTATTGTACTACCCTATGACATTTGTTAAATATAAAGTGTTATCTTGTTGACCTCATAGTGAATTCTAGTCAAAAGTTAACTATTAGTAATAAATCCTCTAACCAGGTCACACCTAATAGTGTGCAATGTAACCTTTAACAGGGTTGACTCTTTACCGAGCTCACTTCAGATGAGTGAATTATTTTGGGTTACTGGTCCCAGGTGGTTTTTCCCTTGGCAGGGTTTCCATGTTAAATCATTGTGTTATGTGTTATTTGTTATGATTTTTTTCCTATCATACTTTACATACTACATAGTTGATTTAGTCGGTAATCATAGTTTGGATGATTATTGGTAATCGGTAAAGTGGACAAATAGATTCATATTTTATGTTACCAAGATACATAATTTATTGGAATTGTTTCAAAAGATAAATCTACATGTTTTAGACTATAGGATAACTAATCTAACTAAGTCACCCCCCTCTTAGTTATTCTAACAATCTGTACAATGCCCTACCTCAATTAGGAGGGTTTAGCAAGGGTTTTAGTGGCTTCTAAGAGCTCACAGTACATAGTAAGGTTATTATTTCCAAATGGATTATTCAAGCCTCTATATCTCCATCATAACTCCACCTTGTCATCATCTTCATCTCCAAAGTCTTGGAGTGCATTTCCTTGGTCACCCCTGGAAGCAATTTAACAATTTCACCTCCTTGTCCCTAGTCGAACAATGACTGTGCTCACCTAGGAAAAGGTTACAAAAATGGACATGATTAATTCTAGACCTCCAAAATGTCTATATACAATGTACATAGCCTCCACTTCCATGTCCCAACTAGATACAATGAACAGATGGTGGGATTTCATGGGGGAGCCATGTTTACACACTAAACTATTTGTAGGCTCGTGAATTGGATAAATCAAAAGAATTAAACCTAAGATAAAGAAACACAAAAAAAGCACACAAAAAAATTCATAATGGAAAAAAATGATGTTTCTTGATTGATTCCTTCTTTAAAAACAAAATCTAATCCATTAACGTTTACTATTGCACAATAACTAAGGACTGTGTCCTGAAATGATTGTCACAGTGTCTAAATATTTAATACTAGAAATTGCAAAGTTAACCAACCTTGGTATTCAAGCCGTTTAGGGATTATATAGCCTCTAACCATGATATTTGGGTGGTTAGGACCTCCAGTCAACCTAAATAATTGGTCAGTCCCCTTAATAAAAAACTTTGTCATGCAACTTTGCAAAATTGTAAAAGTTGTCATCACAACTTTTTAGCAACTTTTGCATAGTTGCTCACCACACTTCCCAAAACACTTCTAGGATCCTAATGTGTTATAAAATCATATTTAAATATATTTTGGGCCATTTCAAACCATAACTAAATATTATGAGATCATTTCGATAATTGGGTCATTTTGGCACTTCTTAGGACCAAGCTAGGTCCTAAGGACACCCTAGCTTTCAAACTAGACTCAACTAACTCAACCTAAAACTGACTCAACCAACTAATCTCCTATCACTCCTAGGCTCTCTTGGATCCTTTATTAACCTCCTGGTTTGGATAGGACTAGTACAATATAAAACAAAGGAAGAACTTCTTAGCCAAGTCCTAGGTGCTACTGCACCATGGAATGATGCATGATATATTAAGTCCAGTTCTAATTTATATTTAGGGGTTATTATTTATATGTAGAAATTGCCTTGTTTTTAATTTTGTCAAGGAAAAGGAAAGACATCTACATTGATTCATGATGTAAGGAGAAGCTAAATGAATAAAAAATTCATTTGTATTTGTATAAAATCATTCTGATTTTATTGTCTATGTATATTTATCTATTTGTTTTTTATGTTTCAACAACATGTGTTGGTTTTGTTAATGCCTTTATTTTAGATTTCAAAAATCTTATTAGAGTCTCAAAAATTTCTTGGGTATAGAACTATAGATATCCTATGGATTTACCCAATGGCATGTTAGTCTGTGGTAGTTAACTTTATGGTAGCTATAGTTTTCATAGGAAAAGTGTTGATTATTTAAGTTGTTCGAAGATTATTTTTTATCTTCTAAAAGGAAAATTTTTCAACAATTTCAGGTAATTTATTTATGTTAAAAAATCATTTAACTTAATGGGGAAATTATGTAGTTAAATGATGCTCTATTTTTTGGTTTTCCCCTTTTTCACAATTCAAAAGTGGTATTTGAGCATGAAAAAGGTCTTGGCATAGAACTATAAAAGGAGATTGGTTGTGTATGGTCAAAGTATCTTATCACTGGTGCTTGAGGAATTTGTTCAAGATTAATTAAACAAAAGGAAACTGTAAGATCACATCTTTTTGTAAAGATTCTATTTTGAAATGAATAAGGGAAAAGAGAAAATAAAATATGACATTAAATAGGAGATCTTTGTTTATTTTTAAAGGATACTACCAGCACATTGGAGAGGATTGCAAAATACCATGCAAGGGAAGGAAATATAATTTGGAGCTAGAAGAAATAAATTACTACATTATGAGGTTCCACCAAACGAGGAGATTTTGTCTATCTGTATTAGCATTGCCAATTTCAAAGGAGATATACCCTTATTAAGGGGAGATTATAAAGATGAAGTAAACTTGTTAGTTTAATTAAATAATTTATACTTAGGATTTTAATCCTACTTATTCTTCCATAGCTATTTGACACTTTTCTACACAATTCTTCATCCTTCAAGAGTCTACTAGAGATGTATCAACTTCGTTTAAACCCATTATCCTAGTCACTTGGCTAGTTTGGCCACTACTTTAGTTCTTCCCTCCTTTCATGGTTCGAATTTTTTGCACTTAGGGTCTATATGTACTCTCTTCATTTTTATTTTTTAGTAGCATATTTTTGCCATTATGTTGTGCTTCATTTTTATCTTTTATATCTTATTGTTTTTTTATATGGTATTAGACTAGTTATTTATATTTTAAAGCCAATAACATAGATTTGGAAGGTTACATGTATCATATTTGTGGTATTTTTAGGTAGTCAAGGATGAAACCCTATAGAGGCTAAGGAAGGCTCTTTACTTGCTAAGCACGAGGGTCATATTCAGGTCCTTCTCTGTATAGTCTGCGAGGATGATAACCATCTCCAGTTTAACCCTTGACATTTGGGCTCATTCATCTGTATGTCATTACAACACACATATTTGGTTCAACCCTTAGTTTTTGGATTCATTCATCCATCACTACAGCCCCTGGTCAGCTTAGCTCAATCATCCATCATCCATATCTGACAAGAAGTGCAACTGTGATGCCCATCAAATTTAGAAGTGGGGATATTTTATCTAAAAAATCATCTTTACCTATGAAAGGATGGGACGACCATTAATCTTAATGTAGGATTTTTGGGTACTAGTTATTTCAAAATGCACTTTTGGGATGATAACATAAGAAACTCAAGGGGCGGGGCTGATGTCATGAAGGGGGGGTGAAATTTTTCAAAGTTTAACCCTTGGTTACATGGTTTTTTAGCCATTGGTTCTTCCTTACCCTAGGGGGATTAACTTTATCCCATCCTATTTATTTTTTGTGCAAACATTATTTGGTGATGTATTTTTTTCATTACAATTTTTTATGGAGGAAAATTTTGTAAGAATGAAACTTTGATTTTCCCATAACTTGTTCTCATCATCTCAAAATAGTGTTCTATTTTTTGAAAACGTGCATTTTTTTCCATTACAAATCTAACATAACCACTCATGCACTATCATTATAAAGTACCATTTTGAGGTTTTTTTTTGGGTTTGATTACAAATTTCTTATTCTATAAAGTGGGAAAATAAGGAGGGAAATATAATCAAGGGGGTGTTGTGTCTTTTCTATTTTTCACACTTCCTCACAAAGTTTTCTTCTTTTCAGTATTCTACAAGAACAAAATTTGAAGTATAGAAGCAAGGATCCTAATGTGACTATAGAACCTCTAACAGATATCAATTATTATGATTGGAAGTTAAAAGCCATTCCCGTAGTAAAGAGTAAAGGTTTTTATAGGTTAAAAATGGGAACATAAAAATAACCTAATACATCTAAGGATAAATATTTTTTTTTCAATAAGTTTGATCAACCATTTGGATTTCTATGTTTAAACCTATGTCCTAAATTAAGTTATTTCATGTTGAAAAATTGAAATCACTCAACAAAGTTTGGGAAACTCTTAAAACACTATTTAGGGATGTGTTGATGAACTTAGAAGTCATGAGTTGGGAAATTAACTCTTAGGTCTTAGTCCTTCTATTTTTTCGACTTTAGAGGACTTCTTTGCTGCATTTAAATCTTTGAAGTTATAATTTAAAGATTTTTCAATTGACAAGAAAGAGGATCAATTTATCCTTTATGTACTTTCCAAAATAGGTTATAAATTTTTTGTGTTTGTCTCTACCTTCTATTCTACTAAAAGAGCCCTTGGTACCTCATGGCCTATGTCATCACTTGATAGATTTATTTATGATATGACAAGGGAGATAGAAAATTCAATTAAAATGGATACTTTTGACACAAGGGAGGAGGAGGAGAGGGGCCAAAGGCACAACCTAACAAGATCCACCTTGCACAATCACATGTAGAAGAAAAGAACACACCAGTGATAGAGAGAGAATCTAAATATCTTCTTATGTTACTTCAAATTGATTCATACATACCATGTTGTAAGGCCTTCCCAGTTAGGCCAAATATTATAATTCAAGTACAGAAGTCCTCCAACATGCGAGGATCTAAAACTATCTTCAATCTTCTTACTTCTATCTTCTATCCAAAATTGACTCCCTAAACTATAACCAAATATTACAATATATACAAGATGCTACCGAATAAGTCACCTTCAGATCCACCATGAACAGGAGGAAAGACCAGATCTAGGTCCACATGCTTCCCAATGATATATACTAGCATTAAATCTATGACCATAATTAATTACACAAGTTGGCCTCAATAGGAAACTAAAAAAAACAACTCAGTAAGAAAGGATAACCGAGCACTAGGAAGAGATAACTGAGTGCCAGGAAAGCTAACCAAGCCCTAGGGAATTAACCGACCAACTTGGTTAACAAAGGAAATCGAGCAACTATCGAGAAACACAAGAAAATACAAACTTATTTTTGGTGACACGGGATTGCCAAGGACCTGAGATGCTCTTGCATCAACTTAGAAATATACTATGCACAATCTCTAATTGCAAAAGAGAAAAGCATCAAAATGATCAAGGAGAGAAAGAAATCACTAAAAGGGACAAGGAAGGGAAGAAAGAAGATAAAATAAATAACTTCAAGAAGGATAACTCATCTCAACAAAGTAAATCAATTACTAGGAGAGTTAAATGTTTCTTTTATAACAAAATTGGTCATGAAGAGCTTCAATGCATGAAGAAACAAATTGAACACCTCACTTTTCTACTCAAAAAGAATAATATTAAGGTAATTGATTTTTTCAAAGCATCTTCTCCAAATCAATAAATTACTAAGGAAAAAGAGGAATTGAAAGGTAGTGTCTTATTTTCTCTAGTGATTATATATTTTGGTGCTACACATTATGTGGACTCTCATTCAGATCCTAATTCTTTCCCTCATATATCAGATCATTCAGTATATGACATCCATATTCATGAATATTTTTAGTAAGGGCCACATGCTCTTCTTGGTGTATACTCTACATCAATAGTATCATCATCCTTTGTAGGGGCCATGTAGGCTTCTTCTCTTATTATCTCATTTTTGTAGGATAGTTTTGTTCCCACTGGGTTTTCTATCTTTCTCCTTTAATGAGATATTGCAATGTACATCGGTACCTAACATGGCTAGTATGCGTGACTCATTTTTATCTTGTCCCCCTAAGTTATGTGTAAGGGAAGGTGTTATTTTAATTAAATAATTTAGACTTAGTATTTTAATACTACTTAATCATTCGTATTCATATGAAACTTGTATACACAAGTCATCATGCCCCAGGTGTCTACTAAAGATGTGTCAACTTTATTTCCACACATTATCCTAGTGCCTTGGATGGTTTGGCCACCACTTTAGTTCATCCCTCCTTTAGTAGTTGGACTTGGTTGCACTTAGGGTCTATATGTACTCTCTTCATTTTCATTATTTAGTAACATATTTTTTCCCTTATATTGTGCTTCATTTTTATCTTTCAGAATTTCTTCTTTTTAATAGAACTCATTTTTTTATGAAACTCTTATTATTTGATGGTTAAAGATTACAAATATTGTTAAAGTGTTATTTGAAAGGATTTCCCTACCACAACATGTGGAGGTAAAAGATATTTTTCTTGTTTGTGTAGACATTTAATCACTATGGTATCAACCAATTAAAAGAAGCTAACTAAAAAATGACCATCTATGTCTGTCATTAAGAAAGGCAAGATTGTTTGCAGTTGTCAAGAAAGTTAGAAACATAGATTAAATTATCAATTTAAAGATTGTTTAACACTATCATATTTCCACAATCTATTTTTAATTCAAATTTGTTTCTAAATTTGATTGTGTATATTTTTTAGTATCAATGTTTTGGATCACACTTTCTGATCCATCATCGGGATGAGAGAGACATAGGATTTGAATTAAAAAAATCCTTCACTCCCTCATCTTAATGATGGATCACAAAGTGTGATAAAAAATTTTGATGCTAAAAAAACATATACAATCAAATCCATAAATAAATTTGCATTTAAAATTTTAGTCAATTGCCAACTACTAAAAAGGCCACAAAGGATGGGATTTTTTTATGCTAGATAGAGTTTTCATAAGAATTTTTTTTATTATCAAAGATATTTTTATGGTTTTTAATCTTGTAAAAGGAAAGTTTTGTTATTAATATCAGGAAATTTAGTTGTGTTAAAAAAACTTATTTAATTCAATCGGGAAAATTGGGAAAAAGTTAAAAAGAAATATAAATTTGATTTGTAAGAAGGATTGTTCGAAAGTTGGATTGATGAAATTAAAAATTTCAAATTTAGAATTAGCTATTTAACTATAAAGAATTGAAACTAAAAATATATTAAAATTCTTGTGAAAAAGATACTCTTGAAAAGGAATGCTTGAAAGTCAAGAAGATGAATGGACAATTAGAACAAAAGGTTAAAATGTTGGGAAAATAAAAAGGGTATAAAATAAAAGAATTTGTTTGTGATGTCGCATATAATACAGCTGATTTGTGTACACTCAGTGAAAATGATGTAGCCAAAGTTTATTTAGGTAAAAATTTCAAAATTTAAGGCAAGGATGTGTGTGAATCTTTAAATTTTAGAGGTACTTGAATTGTGTTATGTTTTATTAGGGTAAAAGTAGGTATTGAATGGGCCATGAAACCCATTATGAGAATATTTTGAAGGGGATGAGGAAACCCATCATGATTAATAGCTGCAATTAATAGAGAATTAGAAAAGATTAGTCTAGAACTATCAAGAAGAAAATTATATTACAATATAGATCATACAACATTCAAGCTACCCAAAAGGACCCAACGGAAGACGTATGTCTTGCATCAAAGGACTAATATCTCAAACAAGATCCTTGGGATTTTGGAGGAAACCACAAAAATTGACATTGGGATTTAATATGGCTCCCAAAACCATTATTATAACAACCTCACAAAATTGATATTAAAAAAACTAGCTAAAACTATGGGGTTTTGAAAGCCTCCCCTAACCACCAGCATGGCTCCCAAGACCATAATTACAAGCCCGTTAAAAATATTCATCATCGTAATCGACCTATTGATTCTATAGGGTTTTGAAAGGCTCCCCAAGCCACCATGGGTTTTGTCTTAGCTCGCATAATTGTAAAAAACTAATGTAATAAACTAACTCACAAGATTGATCATCAAAAAACTAGTAGAAACTATGGGGTTTTTAGAGGAACCTTGCACCACTATGGGATATAAATTGGCTACCAACATCAAAATGGAGCTTTGAAGGCCTCTTAAAAACCTCTCTAAGGGATTTTTATGGCTCCCATAACCATCGTAATTTTTCTTAAAAGATAAAACATTTGATAACTAACAGTAAAGAGGACAACCTTATTGGAAATTTGGGTGTTTTTTCATTGATGTGAACATGTCTACTATGATGTTTGGATGTTTTAATATTTATTATGCAGTTTGTATGTTAGATGTGTAGTTTTGCTAGTAATACAATATGTTCAAATAAATGGAAAAGGAAGGTTGCTGAATATTAGGAGTCATGCACCTCATGGGATGATTTAGAACTTATCAATATGGTTCATGTCAAGTTTAAGTTTCTAAAATGATGATTTGATCAAGTTAGGGTATTAGAGATTAAGACTACTTATTTTTACAAAGTTGTAGATATTGGTTTCGCACATGTTCTCAAGGTGATAGCTGTGGTTGTGCATCTGGGAATGTGTTAAGAACATATAAATATGTCTACCATTGAAAAGGTTTGTGATTTTGATGGTTCACAAGCCATTTAAAAATATTTTAGTCAAGGATACCAACGTTCTTGAAGTTTATTATAAGGAGCTGCTAGATTTGATGGGTGTGACATATTTGATTATTTGTTTGAGCTTAATGATGCCTTGGGATGATCTTGTGTTATGTTCTTGATGATTTGACATCTTACATTGATTAATGTGATCAAGTTCAATGGATTTAAATTATGTTTTTGAGTCCTTAGATGACATGTTAAAAAAAGTTGATAAAAATAGTTTATATGAGATCAATAAAAAAATTTAGTGTTATGGTAATGATATCGATGTGTTATTGATAGATATAAGGAGTGTCTAACAAGTGTGTAGTGATCCTGATAGTTGTTTTTGGTACTGATATTTGCATATTTAAAGATTAGTTTTTTTCAATATATTTCTTAATAAACATTGTGAGTTAGGGTTTGATTTAAGTTATCGCATGTATGTGCTAGTTTTTGGAGGATTGTATATGTAAGAGGTTTCTAGTGAAGAAATTTTACAAATCTATTGAGGGAAAAATTAATCATTAATGTGGTAGAGATAATTTTAGAAAGGGATCTAATTTTACTAAAATGGAACTGACCAAGGTATAGGTAGATGCTCTCATACATTTCATGAATTCTTAAGTTGGTTCCAGAATTGTGATTCTAAGTCAATGAAACTTCCTCAGGGTTGTAACCAAAGGAAGATTAAGTAGTAAACTCTAGGAAGTATTCTTAAATGCATATGAATTCTCTAAATTGTAATAATTCTATACTTGTAACAATGTATTATTCTTATTTTGGGTTTCAGCCCCATTATGGTTTTTACCCATTTGGGTTTCCATGATAAAAAAAACCTAGTGTTATGTGATGTTGATGTTTTTCAAATTGTGCTTACATGCTTTACATTCTATAAATTAGTAATAATAGTTTAAGTAATTAAGGGTTTCATATTTTAAGGGCTTAAATATTTAAAGTTTTAAGTTTTTTGGGAGTAACTAATTCATCCCCCCCCACTCAGTTACTTGCTGCCTATTTCCTACAACTAGTATTAGAGCCTTGTCTCTTGAGGAAAGCCTAACAACTTGAGGGGTATCTAGAGATGGCAGCATTCAAGAAGGATAGTCCAATCTTTGATTGAATCAAATATGCATTGTAGAAGAACCACATGATTGTATAGTTTAGATGTATTGATGAAGACTGTTGAAAGATTACATAGAATTCATAAAACCCTCCATTAAACCCTACAACTCCTAATGAGATCAATGAAGAAAAGGTGAACATTAGGGGAAATGAAGGTTTTTTAAGTTCACTAAATGATGTGGAGATGACCAATGTCATGGTATTAGAGACAAATAATCAGATATGGGAGAATTTGGAGACTCTTTTTTATGGAGATACAATAGTAAAGATGACCAAGATACAAATCTTGAAAGGAAAGTATGTAGCTGTGAAGATGAGTGAAGAGGATAAAATTTCATCCTATGTACAAAAGATCAATAGAATGGTGTTTTCTATCCAATGTGTCATAGGTAAACTTGATGAAGATGGGATTATTTCAAATATTTTCAGAACATTGCCTCCTTCCCATGACAAAAAGGTTTCAACTATTGAAGAAATAAGGATAGTAACAAATGTGACTAGAGATAAGCTCATGGGGAAGCTGACAACCTTTGAATTAAGTGCATTAGGTGGTGCATGACCCAAGATTAAGACAACATTCAAAGCCATAATAATAGGAAAGGACATTATGTATATAGGTTCCCTACTATAATTTCTAAGTTTAAGTATAAGACTAGGGAAAGAAGGAGTTATTATGCTCTAGATGATGATGGTGTTATTAGTGATGAATATGATCAAGCTTACAATTATGATGATGAATTAAAATTCATTTCCATTATCGAAGATTATGATCCCAAGACTAATATTTTAATAAGTTCTAGTGTCTCTAATTATATTATTGAAGAGAAAAAAATAGCCTCTCAAGTTGTCAAAGAAGATAATTGGTTGTTTGACAATGGATTGTCTTACCATACGAATGGTAACAAGAGTAAATTTATAATCTATGAGAAGTGTGATGGTGGTGAAGTTAAATAGGGTGTCAAACCATGTGGTAAGATCAAAGATAGAAGTTCAATTACTTTGGATGGAAAAAATAACACTGATGATGTAAAACATGTAGAAGGTTTGAAGCATAATCAGATTCTTAGTTTTGGTTCTAGTTGATGGATAAAGGCTATGGATTGAATTTCAAGGATGACATGTGTAAGATCTTGAATGACTATGGAAATGAGATTTCTATTGGATCCAAAATAAGAGGTAATATATCTCTCTTTAATCATTTTTAGGAGACTTGTTTAATAGCTTAAATAGATAAAATCTAGCTATGACATAAGATATTGTGTCATGTGAACTTTGAAAACATTATTTCTAAAAGTTCTACTTCTATTGTTAGAGACATTCCTAAAGTGAAGAAGCCAGTCAATACTACTTGCAAGGAATGTAGATTAGGTAATAAAACAAGGGTTACTTTTCATTCCAAATATGAAAACTCTAATGGTTAGCTAGATCTTGTTCGTACTAACTTGTGTGGTCTTGCAAGAATAAAAATTTTGTGAGCTGATATATATTTTATTTCTCTTACTAACGACTACTCAAAAATGGTATGGGTGACCTTTTGAAAGGAAAATTTAGAAGCCTTTCATAAGTTTAAGGTTTTCATGTCCATGGTGGAAACTAATACATGAATAAAATTGAAGTGCTTGAGATTAGATACGAGAGGTAAATTCACATCAGGTGACTTCAATTCAATCTATGAGATGCATGGCACAAAAAGATAGTTTTTTCTTTGTGGACCCCATAGTAGAATGGTGTGGTAGAAAGAGAGAATATATCAATTCTAGACACAGTTAGAAACATGATGCTTGAAAGAAATGTTTTGGAGATATTCTAGAGAGAAGCGGTCGAGACTAAAATGTGTACTCTTAATTGAGCACACATAAAAGGAAACAATGGTAATACACCTTATGAAATTTGGTATAGAAAATTTCTTAATATCAAGTATTTTAGAATTTTTAGTTGTAAATGTTACATTAGGAGAGATGAAGATATAGGAAATTTTGATGTGTACAAGGAGTGATGAAGGCATATTGTTTGGTTATTCCACCAAGAGAAAGACATATAGGTGTATAATAAGAGGCTAAAGAAGTTGATAGAAAGAAAATAAAGTTAAAGTGGATGAAAGTCTTGAGAATTTCCCAAGGACTAAATGTAAACATTAGAAAGATAGTAATGATGACACACAACATCAAAAAGTGCAAAACAAAAGTCCAAGTATGATAGAAAGTGCATAGGAAGAGGCCTACACAAGTGGAGAAGATGAAAAAGTTCAAAAATCATACAAAAGAAAAATGACACCAAGGTATGTGAGATTGAATCACAATTAAGAACATAATATTGGTGATAGAAAAAAGGGATTTTAGACAAGAAGGATTGAAAAAATCATATTTTCCTAATATCAGAGGTTGAGTTAATTGATGATACATTGTCTAGGTCTATTATGGAAGAAATTACATCTACAAATGATCACATAGAGAAGCTAAAGCTCAGAGAAACCATAGTGGAAGCATAACTTGAAAGAGACAACAATGGTGTTAGAATTTTTAAAGAGGAATTCTCCAAATTTGGTCAAGACAAGTCTAAAGATGAAAATCAAATAGACAAAGCCTAGAAGAACAAAGCTAAACAAAAAAATCCTACAACTAAAGTACAAAAGAAAAAAGATAAAGGATATAAATCCAAAGATAAACAATAGAAGGTCAAAGACAAAGGATAGAAGAACAAAGGTAGAGGATAGAAGTCCAAGGGTAGGAAGAGAAACAAGACCAAGAATACTATGGTAAGATGAAAAAAATCTTAGAGCTTCTATGTAAAATGTTTTGGTTGTGGGCATTTTGGATATACAGGCTTGGAATGTAGAGGGAAAAATAATTTTCTTAGATATAAAAGGAGTAATGATATCCTAGGGATATGTAGTGATAGAAGAATAATAAATGATACTATCAAAAGGAAAGTAGGAATATTTCCATGTGTTATGATGAGTAATGAAGAAAATAAATAGAATAATTTCATATGTCTAAGATGAAACATGTCTACACAAATTTCTAGACACTATAGAGACAATGCTAGCAAGGAGCCCAGTCTTGAAGACAAGTTAGGGGTAATAACACCTCTTGATCAGAACTACTATGTAAGAGATTTAATTAGACTATTATGCTCTAAATAATAATCTTACAACTAGATTGATGTATGGAGGATACTACTTAGGGGGAGTAGTAATCATGGTAAGATAAATGTATGTAAAGAGAACTACAAGTAAATTAGGTTCCAACTACTGATTAAGAATCTAAGGTCTAAGATGATTGGATGTTTTTAGTGGCCTAGACTAGGTGATAAAAATTTATTATTGGTGTCAAAGGGGGAGAGAGAGAAGATGTGAAAAAAATATTAGGAAAAGAAAAATAAAGTTTGAAGAGCAGATGTGCAAATGTTAAGAGTAGATGTGAAGAATAGAATAGCAGAAATAAAAAGAAAGTTTAAATACTTGCACATAGGAAAGAGTTTTAGAAAAGAAGAATAATACATATCCAAGGGGAAGAAATTAATGGAAAGAAGAGTGCATAATCATACTGGAACCTAGGATACATTATTCTTAGGAGGAGTAGACATATAGAAAAAGGTGAGGAAAGAAAGAGAAGTTAATGAGACTCCAAAAGAGATTGTGGATATTATTGGTAGTACTGTTGGTTTCTAATTGTATTATTAATTTATTGTGTTTCCCATTACATGTTTCCACCAATACCAAAGGGGGATATTTTTGGAAATATTGATGTGTTGTTGGACCATTGATGTCTTGACATGTCTACTGTGATAGTTTTATGTTTAAGTATGATATTTAGATGTTTTGATATATGTTATGTAGTTTATATGACAGATTGTAATTTTACCAGTAATAGATTATATACAAATGAATGGAGAAGGAAGGTTACTAAATATGAGGAGTCTCACACCTCATGGGATGATGTATAATTTTTTTACATGATTCATGTCAAGTTTGAGTTGCTGACATGATGATTTGATCAAGTTATGGTGTTATAGATGAAAACTAGTTTTTTTTTAATTGCCAATATTATAGGGTTATACAGTTGTAACTTAGCCTTAGTTATTACAACATCTCCCACATTTCCTAGTTGAACCATTTATTCAAATAATTCTTCCTCATTTACAAAATGGAATGGGGACTGAGAGGGTGAATATGCATCTTCACTTGATTGGGTTATCTCTTCAATTCTTGGCCTTTTAGGGGAGGGATCATTTGGATATTCTATTGTAGGTTGTTTGTATACCTTGTGCTCCTTAGGTGGTGAGGGCCTTTCTTCTAATTTCCTTCCCTTATCATCCACTTCCTTCCTAGATCTTACCACACTATACCCTTCTCTTTGTTGCATAGTATAAGCTCCTGGAGATATAGTTGGGATAGGTGTAATCCTTTTCATCATAGTGTTGGCCCAATCATGGTTAGTTTCAACCACTTTAGCCTTTTTATCATTTAAGACACCCATTATTGCTTCAAAATGTATCGTAAGCTTATATATATTTTCTCCAAAAGGCCTTATATCTCCTAAAGGGTTGTACTTACTATCAAAATGATTTACAACATCTAAGGTCCTTTTGTACACTAGCTACTTCTCCCTTTTGATCTCCTACTCTTGAAGAGAAAAATCATTTTTGATGATATCATCAGGGAAGTGGAACTAATGTACGATGTCCCCGAACATTACCCTTAATCTGAACAATTGATAAAACCCCTTTGGGTCTGAAAATCTTTCCACTGATGTCCTCATCATGAAAGGCTTCAAAATATTTCCTAGGTGCATCCAACCACCTTTTACAATGAAAAAATGGTTGGGCATAATGAAGGTTAGAAAAATACTTCCTCTCCCCTTTCCTGTTAGTTCCCTTTCTTGGAGACATCTAATCTGCCACAAAATTTTAGTGTGGCCAACCCTGAGGGGAACCTGGTATGAAAATATATGTGGTGCACCCCTAAAACCATATACTCTAAAGACTATGGAGGTTGGGTATAGAATGATGTCACCCCAATTGTGCACAATTTTTAGCTCAAGAGAAAAATCCTTGGGTCTGATGAAATCTAACAAGGCCTTTGGGATCCTAGATTTTTCATGTGCAAGAAGTGACCTCAAATCTAAACCAAACACCTTATCAAATCTCATGAAACTAGCTTCAGCTCTATCCTAAGAAAAATCCATACTCTACAACTCTACTGGAAGCTCCTCACCATCCTTGTGTTTTACTAAATTCATTTCTTTCTCAAAGAAAGATTCTCCTTTAAATAGGAACATATGCATTAATAAAGAATACCATCCAAAAGGCTAATCTACCTTAGCCTTTTCTATGCCAATTAAACTGTTGTGAATACACTTAGCCAAATAGGGTGCAGAATCAAAATTTACTACTATCACAAGATGAAAGATTTGGATCATCATAAACATAAAGTAGATGGGCTTGAGATTAGTCTCATCCTCACCAAATTTTTTGCATAGGGACATGTACACACCTATGGCACGGGAATTGAAGTAATTCTTCAGAAAAGGCTCTAGGGTTTTTGGTCTTGCAAGTATTAGTCCTCCGATTACTGGAAAGTGTTCCCTCAATGGACCATTTCTGATAAAAACCCTTTGAGCCTCATAAGTCTCTAAGATATCTTATCGAAATCAATTGGCTCATGAAAATCTGTAGGAGCACTCAATTTGAAAACTAACCTAATCTCATATGTAGTGATTGAAACAAGAGAAGTCCCAACCTTACTTTTGATAACCCTAGCCACTAGGTCATAAAATTTTTCAATAAAAATCAACAAGTCCATATCCATAAATACTCCTGGGACAACCAATTTGCCCATGTCTAGCTCCCACACATTACAATGCGGAGTATATGAATTTCTTTGGCTGACCCAAATTTTGAAGATGTTAAAGTGACTTACAGTTGTTTGGGTGACTCTCAACCAATTAATTTTTTCATAGAACCCCTCATAAACCTTCAACTAAGGTGCAGTTGGCATAACTTTCTTCTCGACAACCATATCATTTGTGTAATGGTCTAACTGTACCAGAAAATCATCATATACTGCCCTATCTTTGTATTCAATTTTTCCCATGAAATCCCTTTGTGGTGCCATGATTTCTACAACTAGGCTTTTTGTTCTTAATATTATCTCACATGGTGTAACGCCCTGCCAGGGGACCCAAGAGATTAACACTAAAAGCTATGCTAAGTTATGCAAAAAAAAAATTTTTGTTTACTAAAGTTAACAAGCACATTGAACATAGACTCACAATGATTTACATTCATGAATTTGAATAAACACATCAGTTCATTTTCATTCTCAAGGGTCCCTGACGTAGTATTACGTTGACTAACAAACACTACGCTAACATGATCCGATGCTAAAGAACAGTTAAGTACATACTAAAAGAAAGTTCATTTCTCTAAATCAAACTACATTACATCATATGATCACCTACATCCCCTACACATGTCATAGGGTATGTGGTGATATTTAATACAATTACATTTATCAAATGTATCCTGGATCCACGCAGGGATCAATAATAATCAAATAAATCTCCTACAAGTACAAGATAATAACATCTGACATTTGATACATGAATCTACAACAATGGTGGTAATCTGGTCCAAGTAACAATCAGGTGATGGAGGATATCCGCAATAGTCTCAATGGAGAAGTACACTACCTCCCGACCATGTGGAACCCAGAGGTCCACCCCACCGTGCTAGGGAGATAACACCAGGCCCACGCACATACTAAGGACCAATCCCAATCACCACCTAGAAAGATATCTCTAGAACAAGAGTGTAAACAGGTTACCAGAGGTACTGACCTATGTAGGATATCTAGGGTGTGAGTAGGAAGGTGTCATCACGTAGATCCACCCTTGAGTTTAGTCCTGAAGGTTCCTCACTAAACTGACGGTACTCAAGTGATCATACGTGGCATCGATATCTCTCAAGAAGACAAGTATATCGATGATCCACCCTTGAGTTTAGTCCTGAAGGTTCCTCACTGAACCGACGGCACTCAAGGCATGGGCAAAGTATCACAAATTATTTTTTTAATGTTTTCCTAACTAGATCAATTTTTTTATAATGTTATCACTAGAATTAAGAAACTTGTCAATGGATGATCCGTCAGCCACTTGTGGGCCTCAGCGATCCACTACAAGCCACCCCCTACATCACATCTAGATAACTACCCTAGTTTCCCAATCAATACCCATCCTGGTTTGTGGCCACATAAATCATATTAAGTTCCAAGTAAACCGATAAACAAGTAAAACATATTCCCATTTCAAAACATAAATCCACTTGGCCACTAATTTAAATTTAATCCACCAGGAGGAAAATAGTAATAAGGATCAATTTGACATCCCAATCAAAATTTCACATTGAAACATCTCAAAATCAAACAACAATAGATCATAGATATGCAAATCATCATTAACATCAACAATCATAAAGATCAACTTACATCCACGACACATACCCGACCTCTGGATTTCACCCCCTAGTTGGTCATCTAATCCCGTATGCAAAACCACTATAGCAAAAATAAATTTAACTTGCACAAACAATATATGTAAGAGAACATCTTACACAAGTAATTAACATGTCATAAGATAAGAAATGACATAAGGATCATGTTAACATGTAATTTTCTCACACTAATTCATCACACCAATCAAAATATCCACTACAATAAAATGACCATATTGTTAACACTAACAATGCCTATTATAACTTGAGTTAATGAGAACATTTAATTATCTAATGAAAAGATTATATAATACCAACTTCAAATACGCACTCATAAAGTACAATTAAAGGATAAATCAATAAGTTTACTAATAATAATGCTATAACACCTATTGATAACATTCAATTACTAAGGCTAAACTAAATACCAAAACAATAATGAATTGACTAATAAGATTAAATTAATGGTTAATGAAACATTCACATTATAGAAACTATTATCCCAAGGTTCAATTAAATATCAAGTCCAATTTATATTGCACTAGTTTCAAGAACAATTGAATACAATGTTTAATGTGAATTAAATACAATCTTATTAAATCCTAAACAACCCTATTATAAGCCATCCCCATATTTATTCTTAATAGAAAACATCACATCACCTAATCATCATGAGACAACAAGTGGGCTATCAAATATAAAATTGTTAAGTTAATTAGGCCCTAAAAGATTTGCTTAGAAATTTAAGGGAAAGCAAGACATAATGAGGATACATAGGGTCCCACCAAATCCCAAGTACTTCATAAAAGTACCAAGCTCAAAGGTGGCACCCAAAGATGGCAAGTTGTTTGAACAAGAAAATAAAATAATCAATAAAAAGGCATGGTGCTAGAAACTCACGCCACCCCACAAGTTATGAAGACTTGACAAGTACCTGCCAT
The DNA here is from genome assembly GCA_027943335.1 of Chamaecyparis obtusa. Lineage (NCBI taxonomy): Eukaryota > Viridiplantae > Streptophyta > Pinopsida > Cupressales > Cupressaceae > Chamaecyparis > Chamaecyparis obtusa. The sequence continues at coordinate 138,416 of BSBK01005901.1, forward strand.
GTCATGGGTAAAGGACATGTGGTAAAGTGCATGAAGGAGGCGTTGGAAAATTTGGGAGATTGTTCCCAAACACAATTTTAATGCATTTCCATTGTTTATTTCAAACAATATAAAGTGCCTCCCCAAAGCCTGTTAAATACATGGAGTTGGTAGGCTGATGTCATCACCTAAAAAGTGGAAAAAGAAACCATTTTCAATGCCATTAATTACTTGGCATGGGGGAGTGCGAACTTGGAAGAAGTTGGGGTGTTTAAGTGGGTGAGGGAACATAGGATTTGACCCCTCCCCATCCCCTAATAAATTAAGTCAGTCTAGGACACTCATAGCTTGTCTTAAAACTTATAATATTTATTTATTTATTGTAAATTGAAATTACAATCCTTAAAGATGGCGTGGGTCCCACTCATTTGGAAAGGTAAGTGTTGCTTTTATCTAATTTTGTTATTTAATATATTCTCAATTTTATGGGATGGTTGTGGTTTTAGTACTTTGAACTATATTATATACTTTTTTTGAAATTAGGTGGCAAAAGAAATATTATAATAATGACTGTGTTTTTTGAAAGTATGGGAATTCTTTTCCTCATACATTTTCCAGAAAGCTGGAAGTGCCAATTTTATTAAAAACTTAGTTTTATTTTTTTGTGTGTGCTTTGTTTCTCCTCCAAGACTTAGTTAATTTTGCTATCCCATGTAAATGATGATTTGTTTCCAAATTCATTGTCAAGATGATACACTAATTCTTTCAATTTTTAGAATAATTATGTGATCTATTAAATGAATAATATGGCAAACATTGGATCAAAACATAACTAAGTTCCATTGTGTTATGGAATAACAAGTTCTTTTCTATTTCAAACTTGGATTCACTAATGGTAGAATTAGAAAGTTTTGGTATGTTTGTGATGTTAAACTTCCACGCTGCAAACTAAAATTTCATTGATTTCCTTGCCTCATATTACATTTTAGAAAATGAGTATAAGCTCTTGTTTGATGGAAAAATTAAAAAGGAAATTAGAGTATATTGAGGGAGCTCAAAACCTACCTGGTTCAACAAATAGGCGGATGAAGTCCAGCCCCTCAACTGCTATCAGAACTACTCCCACAAGCTCAGTCCCTTCTCCTCTTCCTTTCTTCTCTTCTTCCAAGCCTTCTCTTCTCTCTCTATCTTTTTCTCTTAGTTTTCATAAGAAAAGTAATGACAAGTCCTCTCTCTATTACCTCAAAATTGGCTTGAAAACTGGGGAAGAAATATTTTATTATTTCCCCCCTACTATTCAAGTCAACTTCCCATTTTATGGAAATAAAATAAAACAATTTTAAATTGTAAATTTCCTTTCACTTTATTTCCTTTTTATTTCTATTTATCTTAACAACTAGAATATCTCACTTTATTTTCTCAATTTATAAAATAGGTATGTAGTATCTATATATGTGTATTATTAGTGTAAATTCAAATTACTAAAAGTGACATAGGGTATACCTATATATATCTAATCATATTTTATCATACTAATAACAATATACTTACTAATACATAACATAACATAAACTGCTAACATGATTAACATATCAATCACCAACAACTAGATACGACACATGCAAGGAATAATCCTAGGATCAATATCATGCTCAATAGAGGAAAGGTATCAAATTCATTCTGCCAGAAGGAATTCGAATCGGGTAAGTCAAGTAGGTTTCTGTCCATTCCTATAGGATGATTAGGTTGGGATAGGGAATTGGCCTAAGTGCTAACTCCCCTTCTCCGCCATTGAGACATAATGAGGGCACGCTCATCCTGTCAATCCAGGGAAGTCGATGCCCGGTACCTGCAACCTACATAAAACCACTGCATGTACATGTGCATATATAAACATAATAGTAGACAATGGTAGGGATGGCTGGGATGTGTGGACCTGACTCAATGTAGGTAATTATGCCTCCTCCACTACCATACATGCACGTCAAACAGAAAAGAAGACATACATGAGAACAAACACGATACCATACACATGCGGGTATGGGGTAAGTACCAGATATGAATAATCATCTAAATTACATCAATTAATACATGCATATGAAATATCATATAAAATCCATCATTACTAAATTTAACCATCACATAATGTTTTTGGTTCAGATCTAAGCATGATAATCAGCATCAAAGTATAAATGTTTAATTACACACCATAATATAAATATGAAATATGTCTAGTCTAATCAGCTAAGGTAAAATAGTATCAGCTAAAACATAGTCTCAACAGTAATAAGCTGCGAGGGGTATTACATCCTCCCCCCCTAAGACTAGGCTTACTCCTGGAAGCCTACAAACAGATAAGGATAGGCATCCCACAATCGAGATGCATCCTCCCAAGTAGCTATGGTCTCATCATTTGGGTCCCATTGGACCCTGGCCTATGGAATAATGCGGCTCTGAGTGTGATATCCTGAAGCTCCAAAATGCGTACGGGCTCCAAAGCCAGCTGCTCGTCCTCGACCTGTAGTGCATTCCAATCAAGAACATGGGTCACATCTGGAATATATTTCCTAAGAACAGAAACATGGAATACATCATGTATGCAAGATAGGCTAGGTGGAAAAGCAAGATGGTAAGCAACTGGACCTATCCTCTCCAAAATCTCAAATAGACCAACAAATCGAGGTGCCAATTTAGAACCATTTCCATAACGGATTGGACTCTTCCTTGGACGCACTCTCAAGAACACCTTATCTCCAACTGAAAACTAAATATCTATCCTATGGGCATCTGCATATTTCTTCTGTCTATCCTGTGTCATAATCAAATGCTCCCGAATGCACTCTACGTGTTGCTCCATATCACGAAGCATCTCTGGTCCCAAAAGAATCCTGTCATCTAACCTATCCCAACTAAGGGGTGTACAACAAGGACATCCATACAATGCCTAAAATGGTGACATGCCAATGGAACTGTGGTATCCATTATTATATGCAAACTCCACCAGGTATAGATAATCCTCCCAATGTGTCTGCCTATCCATGACATACATCCTCAACATATCCTCTAGGACCTAATTCACACACTCTATCTTCCCATCTGTCTGAGGGTGATAGGCTATGCTAAAGTTCAACTGAGCACCCAAATCATGCTGCAAAGAAGTCCAAAATGCAGAAGTAAATACTAGATCCCTATCAGAAATAATCTTTCGAGGAATACCGTGCAATCTCACTATGTCCTGCATAAAGACTCTAGCTACTAATGAAGCTGTGTAAGAGGATCTCATGGGAGAAAAATGAGCTACCTTAGTCAACCGATCAATAGTGACCATGATAGCATCATGTCTACGGGGTGTCAAAGGCAAACCCACGATAAAATCCATCGATATAACATCCCATTTCCATGAGGGAATACTATGTGATTGTAAAAGTCCTACTAGATGCTGATGTTCTGCCTTAACCCTCTGACACTCTAAGCACCTAGCAACAAAATCAGCAATATCCCTCTTCATTGCTGACCAATGATATAGCTGTCGAAGATCTACATGCAACTTCTTGACACCAGGATGTGCCGAGTAAGGTGCACAATGAGCCTCAGATAAGTTCAATGAACGAAGATCATCCAATGGTGGTACATATATTTGGCTTGCATGATGCAACAAACCATCAGACTCCAAAACATACCCCTCAAATCTGCCTACTAGAGGTCTCCCAGACTCAATCTCTGCCTTCACCTCCTGATAAAAAGTATCTTGAGGAAGTGCTTGCAAAATCCTACTCCTCAAATCAATACCAAGTGTAGCCACAGCTGCAACTCGCCTCTTCCTACTCAGAGCATCGGCTACCACATTCTCTTTCCCCTAGATATACTTAACCTCAAAATCATACTCACAAAGGAACTCCATCCATCTCCTTTGTCTAGCATTCAGATTAGGCTGAGTGAAAACGTACTATAGACTGCGATGATTAGTATGAAGTTCAAATCGGTGTCCCAATAAAAAGTGTCTCCATCAGACCAAAGCATGGACTACCGCTACTAGCTCAAGAGCATGCGTGGGATAGTTCAACTCATGATCCTTAAGTTTGCAAGACTCATAAACAATCACCCGTCCTCCCTGCATGAGGACTGCTCCAATACCCTCCAATGAAGCATCTGTACAAACCACAAAATCACCTGTGGGATCAAGTACTGAAAGAATAGGTGCACTAGTCAACTTATGCTTGAGGGGTCTGAATGCCTCTTCACACTTCTCAGACCAAAAGAACTTCTTGCCCTTTCTCTGCAATGAGGTGATGGGATAAGCAACTCTAGAGAAGTTCTCTATGAACTTACGATAATATCCTACCAAACCCATGAAACTGTGAACCTCTGACACATTTGTAGGTGCCGGCCAATCAACTATAGCCTGAATCTTTGTGGGATCCACTGAAATACCATCACCCGAGATCACGTGGCCCAAGTACTGAATCTCTGTCTTGAAGAATTCACACTTGGCTAGATTAGCATACAACTGATTCTCTCTAAGGCACTGTAATACCAACCAAAGATGCTCTTTGTGTTCCTCCATGGATTTAGAATAAACCAAAATATCATCCAAGAAGACAACAACAAAGTGATCAAGATACTTACGGAATACCCCATTCATCAAACTCATGAATACAGATGGAGCATTCGTCAAGCCAAATGGTACCACTATGAACTCATAGTGACCATAGCGTGTCTGGAAATCTGTCTTGTGGATGTCCTCCTCTCTAATGCGCAACTGATGATAACCTGACTTGACATCTATTTTAGAGAACACCCTTGCACCTTTCACCTGATCAAAGAGATCATCAATCCGTGGCAAAGGATACCTATTCTTGACTGTTACTTTGTTCAATTGTCTGTAGTCAATGCACAGTCGTAATGAACCATCCTTCTTTTTGACAAAGAGAACTGGTGCTCCCCAAGGTGAAACACTAGGCCTGATACATCCCTTAGCCAACAATTCTTCCAATTGCAGCTTCAACTCACTCAACTCCTGTGTAGTCATCCTGTATGGAGCTCTAGATATAGGCTCTGCTCTTGGAATAAGATCAATAAAAAAATTGATATCTCACTTTGGTGGCATACCCGGGATCTCATCTAGAAAGACATTAATGAATTCCTGTAGCAGAGGGTGATCTAAGGACTTCTTCTCACCTTCATCATCCTCAATCTCACTGAAAGACACTGCAAACACTTGACATCCCTTTCTCATGCTTTCCTTCAACTGTATGGTGGAAATCATACAAAGAGAAATAGGATGTTGAATACCTACAATCTCAATGTTTTTACCCCAATCATCCTTGCACTTAATTATCTTCTTTCTACAATCAATGGTGGCTCCATGGGATTCCAACCAATCCATGCCTAATACAATGTCATATGACCCCAAAAGAATTTCTTCTCTATGAGTATTGCTTTAGTTACTGCTTCTCTAAGGGTCTTAGGCTCCAAAACTTTTACTTCCCCTCCAATATGGGCATTAAGCCCTCTAATAAAATGTTGAATCATGAGGGGTGATTCACTACTATAACCAACATACTATTTCAGCTCAATGAACTTCCACTCATACTCTTGTAGGGTCATATTCCTCTGTCTCAGGTAATGATACTCATCCACACGGTCATGCTTCCACTAATCTGATAAAAATCAATCTCTAAAGCTCTCAAGGAACAACTCCCAAGTAACTGTATCAATGGTGATTCCCAAAATGTTTAAGTTTTGTTTATGTTTTGAGTTTTCAACCAAACAACAGGTCTCATGATGTTCAAGTTTATTTCAGTTTAAGTTTTCGTGAGAGTTAAAGATTTTCACAAACAAGATGTTTTGATGTCTAAGTTTGGTTTTAACATGTTTACCTAATAAGACCTAATGGGCGCACATATTATCCTAGAGTTCCTAGTGTAGAACTTGTGCTCTTATACCAGATGTAACGCCCTACCAGGGGACCCAAGAGATTAACACTAAAAGCTATGCTAAGTTATGCAACAATTTTTTTTTTGGTTTACTAAAGTTAACAAGCACATTGAACATAGACTCACAATGATTTACATTCATGAATTTGAATAAACACATCATTTCATTTTCATTCTCAAGGGTCCCTGACGTAGTATTATGTTGACTAACAAACACTACGCTAACATGATCCGATGCTAAAGAATAGTTAAGTACATACTAAAAGAAAGTTCATTTCTCTAAATCAAACTACATTACATCATATGATCACCTACATCCACTACACATGTCGTAGGGTATGTGGTGATATTTAATACAATTACATTTATCAAATGTATCTTGGATCCACGCAGGGATCAATAATAATCAAATAAATCTCCTACAAGTACAAGATAATAACATCTGACATCTGATACATGAATCTGCAACAATGGTGGTAATCTGGTCCAAGTAACAATCAGGTGATGGAGGATATCCGTAATAGTCTCAATGGAGAAGTACACTACCTCCCGACCATGTGGAACCCAGAGGTCCACCCCACCGTGCTAGGGAGATAACACCAGGCCCACGCACATACTAAGGACCAATCCCAATCACCACCTAGAAAGATATCTCTAGAACAAGAGGGTAAACGGGTTACCAGAGGCACTGACCTATGTAGGATATCTAGGGTGTGAGTAGGAAGGTGTCATCATGTAGATCCACCCTTGAGTTTAGTCCTGAAGGTTCCTTACTGAACCGACAACACTCAAGTGATCATACGTGGCATCGATATCTCTCAAGAAGACAAGTATATCGATGATCCACCCTTGAGTTTAGTCCTGAAGGTTCCTCACTAAACCGATGGCACTCAAGGCATGGGAAAAGTATCACAAATTATCTTTTTAATGTTTTCCTAACTAGATCAATTTTTTTATAATGTTATCACTAGAATTAAGAAACTTGTCAATGGATGATCCGTCAGCCACTTGTGGGCCTCGGTGATCCATTGCAAGCCACCCCCTACATCACATCTAGATAACGTACCCTAGTTTCCCAATCAATACCCATCCTGGTTTGTGGCCACATAAATCATATTAAGTTCCAAGTAAACCTATAAACAAGTAAAACATATTCCCATTTCAAAACATAAATCCACTTGGCCACTAATTTAAATTTAATCCACAGGAGGAAAATAGTAACATGGATCAATTTGACATCCCAATCAAAATCTCACATTGAAACATATCAAAATCAAACAACAATAGATCATAGATATGCAAATCATCATTAACATCAACAATCATAAAGATCAACTTACATCCATGACACATACCTGACCTCTGGATTTCACCCCCTAGTTGGTCATCTAATCCCGTATGCAAAACCACTACAACGACAATAAATTTAACTTGCACAAACAATATGCGCAAGAGAACATATTACACAAGTAATTAACATGTCGTAAGATAAGAAAGGACATAAGGATCATGTTAACATGTAATTTGCTCACACCAATCAAAATATCCACTACAATAAAATGAACATATTGTTAACACTAACAATGCCTATTATAACTTGAGTTAATGAGAACGTTTAATTATCTAATGAAAAGATTATATAATACCAACTTCAAATACGCACTCGTAAAGTACAATTAAAGGATAAATCAATAAGTTTACTAATAATAATGCTATAACACCTATTGATAACATTCAATTACTAAGACTAAACTAAATACCAAAACAATAATGAATTGACTAATAAGATTAAATTAATGGTTAATGAAACATTCACATTATAGAAACTATTATCCCAAGGTTCAATTAAATATCAAGTCCAATTTATATTGCACTAGTTTAAAGAACAATTGAATACAATGTTTAATGTGAATTAAATACAATCTTATTAAATCCTAAACAACCCTATTATAACCCATCCCCATATTTATCCTTAATAGAAACCATCACATCACCTAATCATCATGAGACAACAAGTGGGCTATCAAATATAAAATTGTTAAGTTAATTAGGCCCTAAAAGATTTGCTTAGAAATTTAAGGGAAAGCGAGACATAATGAGGATACATAGGGGCCCACCAAATCCCAAGTACTTCATACAAGTACCAAGCTCAAAGGTGGCGCCCAAAGATGGCAAGTTGTTTGAACAAGAAAAGAAAATAATCAATGAAAAGGCATGGTGCTAGAAACTCACGCCACCCCACAAGTTATGAAAACTTAACAAGTACCTGCCATGTCATGGGTAAAGGACATGTGGTAAAGTACATGAAGGAGGTGTTGGAAAATTTGGGAGATTGTTCCCAAACACAATTTTAATGCATTTCCATTGTTTATTTCAAACAATATAAAGTGCCTCCCCAAAGCCTGCGAAATACATGGAGTTGGTAGGGTGATGTCATCACCTAAAAAGTGGAAAAAGAAACCATTTTCAATGCCATTAATTACTTGGCATGGGGGAGTGCAAACTTGGAAGAAGTTGCGTTGTTTAAGTGGGTGAGGGGACATAGGATTTGACCCCTCCCCATCCCCTAATAAATTAAGTCAGTCTAGGACACTCATAGCTTGTCTTAAAACTTATAATATTTATTTATTTATTGTAAATTGAAATTACAATCCTTCAAGATGGCGTGGGTCCCACTCATTTGGAAAGGTAAGTGTTTCTTTTATCTAATTTTGTTATTTAATATATTCTTCATTTTATGGGATGGTTGTGGTTTTAGTACTTTGAACTATATTATATACTTTTTTTGAAATTAGGTGGCAAAAGAAATATTATAATAATGACTGTGTTTTTTGAAAGTATGGGAATTCTTTTCCTCATACATTTTCCAGAAAGCTGGAAGTGCCAATTTTATTAAAAACTTAGTTTTTTTTTTGTGTGTGTGCTTTGTTTCTCCTCCAAGACTTAGTTAATTTTTCTATCCCACGTAAATGATGAGTTGTTTCCAAATTGATTGTCAAGATGATACACTAATTCTTTCAATTTTTAGAATAATTATGTGATCTATTAAATGAATAATATGGAAAACATTGGATCAAAACATAACTAAGTTCCATTGTGTTATGGAATAACAAGTTCTTTTCTATTTCAAACTTGGATTCACTAATGGTAGAATTAGAAAGTTTTGGTATGTTTGTGATGTTAAACTTCCACATTGCAAACTAAAATTTTATTGATTTCCTTGCCTCATGTTACATCTTAGAAAATGAGTATAAGCTCTTGTTTGATGGAAAAATTAAAAACTAAATTAGAGTATATTGAGGGAGCTCAAAACCTACCTGGTTCAACAAATAGGCTGATGAAGTCCAGCCCCTCAACTGCTATCAGAACTGCTCCCACAAGCTTAGTCCCTTCTCCTCTTCCTTTCTTCTCTTCCTCCAAGCCTTCTCTTCTCTCTCTATCTTCTTCTCTTAGTTTTCATAAGAAAAGTAATGACAAGTCCTCTCTCTATTACCTCCAAATTGGCTTGAAAACTGGGGAAGAAATATTTTATTATTTCCCCCCTACTATTCAAGTCAACTTCCCATTTTATGGGAATAAAATAAAACAATTTTAAATTGTAAATTTCCTTTCACTTTATTTCCTTTTTATTTCTATTTATCTTAACAACTAGAATATCTCACTTTATTTTCTCAATTTATAAAATAGGTATGTAGTATCTATATATGTGTATTATTAGTGTAAATTCAAATTACTAAAAGTGACATAGGGTATACCTATATATATCTAATCATATTTCATCATACTAATAACAATATACCTACTAATACATAACATAACATAAACTGCTAACATGATTAACATATCAATCACCAACAACCATATACGACACATGCAAGGAATAATCCTAGGATCAATTTCATGCTCAATAGAGGAAAGGTATCAAATTCATTCTGCCAGAGCGAATTCGAATCGGTTAAGTCAAGTAGGTTTTCATTCATTCCTATAGGACGATTAGGTTGGGCTAGGGAATTGGCCTAAGTGCTAACTCCCCTTCTCCACCATTGAGACATAATGAGGGAATGCTCATCCTATCAAGCTAGGGAAGTCGATGCCTGGTACCTGCAACCTGCATAAAACCACTGCATGTACATGTGCATATATAAACATAATAGCAGATAATGGTAGGGATGGCTGGGACGTGTGGACCCGACTCAATGCAGGTAACTACGCCTCCTCCACTACCATACATGCACGTCAAATAGAAAAGAAGACATACATGAGAACAAACATGATACCATACACATGCGGGTATGGGGTAAGTACCAGATATGAATAATCATCTAAATTACATCAATTAATACATGCATATGAAACATCATATAAAGTCCATCATTACTAAATTTAACCATCACATAATGTTTTTGGTTCAGATCTAAGCATGATAATCAACATCAAAGTATAACTGTTTAATTACACACCATAATATAAATATGAAATATGTCTAGTCTAATCAGCTAAGGTAAAACAGTATCAGCTAAAACATAGTCTCAACAGTAATAAGCTGCGAGGGGTATTACACATGGTCTACACAAAACCCTCATGAAAACAAAATCACATAGAGAAACTTACTTATTTTTTGTACTGTATTCATAATTTTGTAACCCTTGAAGCTTCGTCTCACTACCAATTGTTAGCTTTAATTGCGCTCAGGAAATTTTTTTATCTATGTGATCAATGAAAGATTTTTGAAAATAAGATCCCATCAAACAACTATTTACCCAACAACCACAATTCTCACACACTTTGCAATAAGTTTCTCATAAATTGAATTGAATGCAACCAATGGGTCAAAATGTTCCTTTTGAAAATTTGGAATTCTAGCTGTCGATGAAAAATTAATGCAAACGATTCCAATGACTCAGATGAGATATTTTAAGATCAGGTCCACTTTAAAAATCCAACTAGAAAGTTGACCAATAAGAAAGCACTACATGGAAGCCACTTGGCAAGAAAACATCAACACCCCTTTTACTTTTCCACCTTGGCTACGTATTGGTTAGTTGTGAAGCTTCGATGACTAAAGATCTTACAATTTCCCATTGCGCACTAGTGGAAACTGTCAAAACTTCCTAAATCAGACCCTTCTTTAAATGCCTTGAGGACCGAGCTGTGTGATATCATCATTGACATGCATCACACTATCATGAAGCCACAATGAGTAAAGACCTTTTAACTTTTAGTCATGGTTTCATGACAATCGTCAGATCTTCCTTGACTAACCATCCTTAACTTTCCATCTTTGAACACATGGCACCTTGTCGTGAAGCTGCAATGATAAAATTTCATGCATCTTTTGATCATGGGCTTGTGACAACTGTTGGATTTCCTTTGATCTAACTATTCAATTAACTTTATTCACAATTGTGATGTAACATTACCAGGGACACATGTCACAAAGTCACAATACTGTGAAGGATAAAGTTCACATATCTTTTCATAGTGGCAATACGATAGTAGTTAGATCAACCTTGATCTAACTAATGGTTATCTTTAACTTGAGCTCCACCTTGGGTCCACCATCCACCAGGTGTCACACTGTCATGATGCTGCAAATGATAAAGATCTCACATTTTCTTTAAGCGGGGATCATGAAAACCGTTAGATCTAAAAGAGATCATACACAATTTAACACTTGCCAAGACATAGGCAAATAAAATTCATTGGGAACTATAGACTTCGAAAAAATTAAAAAGGGGACCTGCTATGCGTAACAACTTAAAAAAAACTTGGCCTCACCTGAAAACTTAACACACGTGACTTAAGTGGCTTAGGTTAAAAAAAAGGTAACACAAAAATGGAATAAGGTAGGAATTTTCTAATTTAGAAAAAAAAAAATAGAACCCTTGGAATATTAATAAACCCTATTTCCAAACTAGGTCATTTTCACAAAATATTACATTGCAACATGAAAAATGACCAACATGAGGGGCTTCTGATTGTTGTTTGATAATCAAAGATATTCCATATGAACTAGGAGATAATGATAATTCTGTTATATAAAATATTTGGCCCAAAGTTTATTCCCCAATGCTTTGTTTCTTTATGTCTACCGTAATATCATTGGATCAAAGACGTTGATGCTACATTACTAGGATCAATGGGTATTGTTGTAGAAGATACAAAATGATTATATGGTACCAAATATTTAGGAGCCACCTTCATAGCATTACAATATTCAAAAGGATTAGGATCACCTTTGATGGTTATTTCTTGACCATTGTAGGGAAATTTTAGACATTGATGATAAGTTGAAAGTACAACTTACATAGAATGAATCTAGGGTCATCCCAAAATAATGTTAGATGAAAGTTCCATGTCAATCACTTGACAAAGAACATCTTTGACTATAGGACCCACTCTAATAGGTATAACCATCGAACTCTTGGATGACCTCTCCTCTTCATCATAAGCTTTGATTAAAATTTTGTTCTTTGGATCCACAACATTTTTCAGAAAATCCCCATGCAAGGACTAGTTTTAAAGTGCATATATTCAAGCCATCTCATCCATCTATGCGGACTCTTTTGATCTTATGATTCTGGACAAGGACTTCAATATGGAGTGGAACATTATGCGACTATTTATCGGATAGATCATCATATTCGGTAAAAGATAGGAAATGTGAAGTAGTCAAATGTCCCACCATAGCTTGTAATTGGTCCTGATCTAGATTAGTAGGGACATGAGTCTCCAATATAAATTTCTCAAGAATATCATTATGAGATGGTGACAAGCATAAAATCTCTAAGATGGATATTGGGACAAGTGTTTTCTTTAATTGATTCAAAAGATTGTATTGATTCAAAATATTTGGTGTGGAGTTTGGAACATAGACAAACTTGTTTTGTAAAGTGGAAGGTTTGGATGAGACACCTTGTAGAGTGACCTTTGATTGGGCTTAAGTTGTAGCATTAACTGGTTGACTGTCAGACTTTTTTTTTATAGTAATCACATTGGCATAATATTGAGAAGGATCAAATTATGAGATATGGTTAACATAATTATAAGATGTCCTATTATAATTGTCTTGGTTGTCACTCTTAGTACTGGAATAAATTCCCTTCTCATGTTTAGGAAGTGGATCTTTTAATGTTGTATGTGACTCATCTGAGGTATGTCCATCAACACTCATCTCAACACTTTATATCAAGTCTTTTACTATATGTTTAATTATTTGACAATAATTGGTTTTATGACCTTTCCCTCTATGAAAATCTCAATAATCATATTCATTCCACCAAGAAGGTTTCACTCTTGGTTCACATTCTCTAATTTTTGGAAGTACAATGTGTTTCTTTGTGATCAATTTTCTCAAAGTAGATTCAAGAGACTCGCCTAAAGGAGTAAAAGTCTTTATGCGAGGCATAAAAGGTAACGTTGAATTTGATGAATTATTTTTCATATTTTTTGATGTGTTTTAATTACTTTGATTAGGTTGAGTAGCATTGGCCTTTCTTGCAAGATTTAGGATAGGTTGTGTTAGTTTAACATGTCAATTATCAATAATTCCATCATTGACAATATTCTTATTTTTGTTCCAAAATTTTGATTTTTCATTGTTGTTATTATTGGAATTAGAGCTTGAAGATCCAACATTATCTTTAGTGTAGATTTTGATCTCACCTTTCCTAACCATAGCTTCCTTAATCTTGACTCCATTCTCAATGAGCATGTTGAAATTAGGAGAACATTTTAATTTCAACCTATAACTCATTTATGGTATAAGGTTGTGCACAAAAATATCCATCTTTTCTTATTTAGGAATTATTCATGGATATTTGGTAAATAGTTGATGCCATCTTTGTAAAAAGGTAAGGAAAGTTTCCCCATTATTTTTTTGTGAATTTCAAAGATCAAGCATAGTGACCTCATGTTTAATGTTGTATGAATAATGGGTCACAAATTTATCAATAAGATCATTGATTAATTTAATTCCTGGTGGTAATTTAGAGAACCATTCCATAGCTTGTCCTCCTATACTACGTGGTAATAATTGCATAAGATAGGTTTCATTGTGATAAATTTCAATACAAGGAGCAGAAAACTCACGTATGTGGTCTTCAAGATCTGAATTCTCTTTGTATTTGTCAAATTTAGGCGCCTCAAAATGAGGAGGGAATGTAATCATTGCTATATTATTATGAAAAGGATCAGGACATATATCATCTAAGGAATATTTCTTTGTAGAAGATCCAGTTTTCATATCATGAATCTATTGTTGAAGAAATCTAGATTTGTTGTAAGACAGGGTCCAAAGATGTTTTAGGTCCCTATGTATTGTGGGAAGCACTAGGTTATTTGTCTTCCATAGATCCATGAGCATGTGTTTATTGAGAACCACTAGGTTCTTCTTGATCATTTTTGTAGGTGGTTCTTTGAGAATCAAGACATCAAAATCAGTTGGTAATTTTACTCCTTTTTTAGTAAGCATGATGAATTATTTATCTTTGTCCATATCTAAGAGTCTTTCCATGACCTTGTGGAATCTAGGATCTTGCATGGATTCTTTCGATTGCAAATCTGTTGGTTCTTCCTCAGTTGTAAAAATTATATTGTTAGTAAAAAATTTGGACCAAGGGTTTCCATGATGTTGCTAGTTCCTGCGATTTCATCTCTAGATTCTAGATTCGCAGGTTCCCTTAGTTTTTGTGATCAAGTTTGAACAATAAAAATACGTTTGGTTCAATATGTGGATAGATGTAAAAATAAATCCTAAGATATTGAGATGAAATTAAAAATTGATAATCTAGGTCTATAGGAGGTATATAGCTCACTATTGTATGACAAAGACTATCAAAGATAAAATCTAAGTTTTTAGACAAGGATGATAGATCTTGATAGGTAAAAGTCGAAAAGACTTTTGGATGTTTAAGTGGTGATTATCAACACTAAGAGATTTGGTTTGGGAGAATATGAATAGATGATGAAAATTTTGAAAATGATGGTCAAACTAAGTAACAAAATCCTGAAGAGATAAAAAATTTCTAGAATTGGGTTGAAGACAAAATTGGGTATCTAAAAATGTATGTTTCAATAGGTCAAGATCCATACAATAGTCTTTGTGGTAAATGCACATGACCATATAGTTTAATGTATGCATAATTACACAATAACAATGCACAAGAAGTATGAGTTTATGCACAGGAGGAAAAATATATACACAGGACAGTTAAATATATACACAACAGTGTTGGATTTATGTGGATCTTTGATGTTTTTAGTTTTGGTTACAAATTTTGAGAGATTTTTAGTGTTTTGGTTTTTGTCTTTTCTAATTTTTCTGGCAAGAAAATGCATATACAAACACACACAGAATAAAAATAATTGATTTCTAAATTAATCTAAAATGAATGCACAAACACGCTTACAAATCCTAAGGTTGGAAAGGACAATATTTGTTGAATCCTCACCTGGATAAAATCCACCCACACTTATCTAAAGTGGATAGACTAGGAACTTGGAGGCATGGGATCCCCCTTACAATCTACTCACTTCTCTAGCACACCAAGTTTAGAATTCAATGGGTCATTACTTCCCAAAGAACTACTATGTCTACTCTAAACTGTGAGTAGTGTGTGGTGTTTTCATGGGCTTGGGTGACCCCTTGAGCCAACAAATAAAAGTTTTTTGGCCACTAAGACAAAAGTATATAGTAAGGGCATTCATTTAGGTGAATATGATCAATCCATATTCCTAATCAAGGGGAATCTCCCAATCCTTTCAAAGCAAGATTTTTACACCTTAGCAATGTAGGGACTTTACCACACCATACGGGTACTAGAGGAGATTTTGGTTTCCATAACGAATTCACACCTATTCATTGTGAGACTATTCACAATGACATTTTTTATATACCAGTTTGGAAGGGCTTAGCTTTAGCGTGTTACTAGTTGGGTCGTTCCTTGGGGTGAGTACATATTTTCCCACCAAAGTATGCCCTCTAAAAGATATAAAAATTCCTCTTACACCCAAGATCAACGAAGGGGAGGGGAGAGGATACGTTGTTATACCTTTGTAGGATTACAAAATTCTTAAACAGTGAGGCACAAAAAACACTTAGTCTAAACTAAATAAGACACATAAAAATGGAAAGCATGTCATATTTTAAAGCCCAAACGAGATTTTAGTTTCCTTAACAATCCCCTTTTTCTTCCAAGCAACCTACAAGGAAATTCATGAGTAATTTTGGAGGGTTTTCAATAATACCTTCTACAAAATAGCCTAATTGGACTAAAAGACACAAATTTTTTTTGTTAAGTTGTTAGCTAAAACTAAATGCAATACATAACAAAATCTAAATAGTTATCTAAATGAATGCACAACTACAACAAAAAAATGTGTAGTAACATAAAACCAAAGTGTGATTATGGTAAATGAATAGTAACAGTGAATGTATGCATAGAAAAGGTACATGAATACATAGAAAGAACCAATGCACAATGAGAAATAATGAAAGCGCATCAAAATGGAATAGATGCACAAAAATAGAGTGAAATATGGCAGAAAAATGATGACTAGTACATTAGAAATGGATGTGAAGATAGATGATTGGATGCACTAAAATCGGGTATGAATGCACAGAAATAAACTTGTAGATGTTGCACATTGAAAATCAAAACTTTGATTGTTAAATTTCATGGGTTACCTCGTGGTGGGTGCCAAAAATGTATGCAAATTTAATGTATAATCCTAGAATTGAAATACTAAGCACTATTAGCTACCAAATCTATCTAAAATGCATTCCAATGAAGATTAGAAAGAGATAAATGAACTAAAATAATGCATTTACCTTCACTTACCCATGTAGGTTGTCTCCATTATCCTCCTAGCCTTGAATTCTTGGATTTGGTGAGCTCTTAGAATTGCAAATCTGCTATTTCTTCCCAAGATGTTTCCAAAGTGTGGAGATAGTAGAAATGATGCAAAGCTAGCCCAAATCTAGAATTCTTCTTGTGCTATGATGATTTATGAAAATTTTATGGATGTGGGTGGTATGAGAATGCTAAAAACTGATGCTAAAATGACTTGGATGCTTGATTGCTTGAATGCTTGAATTCTTGAATTCTTGATTGTTTGATTTCACTATTTCTATTAGGCTCACAAAGGAAGAGGAAAGCTCCTTTTATAGATTTTTGGAGGACTCAAAACTAGATGGCAAGATCCAAGGGTGGGGATTGAAAGATGAAAGATCCAAGGGCTGAAATTGACTTAGTTGAAGGAGTTGAGAGAAATATGGATTTACTAGGAATGTGAGAGGGGGAATAGGGGAGATGTTCCTCCAACATTGATAAAAGGGAGTGTAAGGTGGAAGAGAAAGACACATGTCAAGTGTCTCACAAAGACTCTTGAGAAGAAGGTGGGAAGACATTTTCCTCATGAGGACTCTTGGCACAAGTGGTCCATGAGTCACCTTTGACTCCTTGAGGTGACTAGAGAATCTCCTAAGGAATATGAAGTGTGATCTTGACCAAGTTTAAAGAGGATAGGTGGTCATGACCAAGGCTCATGAGGCCACACAACCCTTGAGAATAAGACACATTGGTGAGGATAATTGTAAGTAATTAATAATTAATATAAATTAATTTTTTTAGCAAAGATGACGTGTCAAGTGACTAGGTCTATGAGATGGACTAAAAGACTTAGTCATATAGTGATTGTGTAATTGAATAATTCACTAAATCACTTTAATAAGACTAATTAGAGGACTTAGAATAAGAAGATTAACATAAGTGAATGTACTAAATAAATTGAATAATTTACTTAGTAATAGAAGGAAATAAACATTAACTAAATAATAAATATTTAATTAATTTATCAAGCCAATTTTAAGTGTATACAAGTACTATGTTTTCTTGGATTATGGTTGAGATTAATATTCTAAAGGAAATATCCCCCCTTCAAACCAAATATTGAACAGTAGTATGACTAGTACTTATAATTTAGCTAAAGGTATGAATGTTTTGATAGAACATTATGAACTCACTTGATTAAAAAGATTGAGGATTTTTGTATGAGTATGCAACACAAGTTAAGAGCCTTTATTGTAGTCAGTAAGACAATAATAGACAACACTACAAAATGGTTGAAGAAACTAAATAAACTTTGTGAGGCTCTTCAAGTCATGTCCAAATGCCAATCCACCTATCCCTCTACTAGTCAGAAATCTATTAAATAAGATCATTTCTTAGATAAAGGGAAGGCCCAAAAAAAAGAGTTAGGATGATCATACATATGATGTTGATGAAAAGATTGATAAAGAGTGCATTCTTGGGCCTAGTACTAGACTAAGGAGTAAGGATAAGAGAAATAACCCAATTGATAGTATAGTTAAGAAGATGAAAAGTATTAATGTTGATATTACTCTTAAGAATGACGACCTAGTAAAAGTTTTGTAGTCTTTATGTGGTGTTTGTCTATTTTTCTTTCCTTTTCTTTTGCTATTTAGTCATGTCATTTTAGTTGGTTGTTCTCTTTTTGATACTTTTTCAACCAATTTTTAAAGACTTGGGTTTCTGGTCCATGTAAAAACATTATTCCTTTAATTGAAAAATAAGGATTATGATATGTTATCTATGAATTAGTTTTGACTAATAAAATTTAGGAAAATCAAATCTAATCATCCATCAAATATTGTGGTGAATCTTTGAGTTTAAATTTTAATTAAAAAAATTTATTTGGCAATTTAAATATTTCTTTTTTTTGGTAAAAATGTAGCGATTTAGGTTCCCTTAAATATTATTAGCTAGATTTATATTCTCAAATTTAAAAAAATAGCCAATTTATGAATATTAGCCACTTAAAAAATCTTGAATCCCAAATAGATGACTTGCAAGAAAGAGTGACAGAGTTGGAGGAAAAGGATGCTTCCTTCGTGAACACTAAAGTGCAAATCATGAATTTTATTACCTATTTGTGCTTTATTATAGATGACATTATGAGAAAGGTGGTCATGGGGCTAGTTTCTGGCCAAAGAAAAATGATAAAAAAATGCTAAAACATGCAAGAACAATGAATAGGTAGAAGAGGTTGAGAAGATCGACCTAGATGTCGAGTGTGAGGAATAGACTGAGAACATAACTTGGCTCTCTAAGAATTGGGATTTGATTACCGATGAACAATGCTTTCAAAGGATCTATTATTTGAGCTTGTTGGCCTCTTGTTTTATGTTGGTGTGGTTGTTTTGCAATGCTTCTAGTGGAGGGGTTTAATGTTATTCATGTTAGATTTGATTTAGTGAGTAAGTTTTTGCAAGATTTAATAGTCTATATGGCCAATATGGATACTATTTATTTTGGATATTTGTTTAAACTCGTAAGACTCCTATTTTATTTAATACTACTATGAAGATGAATTGTATGAAGATTTCTAGTAGTAATGGTTATTTAGGGATTAGACATAATTAGCATCCATTTTTTATTAAAATTTTGAATCTATAAGTGAGGTTTCATCCTTCTAGCTACTACTACCAGAAGGTTGGTTTGTTATGTGATTCATGTTGTAAGGGATCAAGGTCACTTCCTTGCTGATTTAATAAATAAAAATGGTAGTACTATAGGAACTTAGTACATGTGTAAAAGAAAAACAAAAAAGTCAACAATAAACAACGTAGACAACATGAAGATTTTGCACTTGAAAGATTTAATTTAATAGTAGATTCCATTTGCTTTTATGTTTTCATATATCCCCTCCTAAGATATCTCGCACATATTGTAGTTAAATGTACCTTTTAAAATATATAGTTATATTTCTTTACTATACCATAAACACAAAAAACAATTTAGTAACTTAACTTTAATTCTGATAAGTATTTTCATTAAACAAAATTCACTATTATAAACTTGATTTTTCAATAATATGTTATTTGAAAAAAAAAAGACAATCTTAGAAGATATGAAATTTGATATTGTCTCAGGCTATATGCCAAATTGGTATCCTACCGTTCAGAAATTGCCATCCATTAATTATAAATTATCTATTAGGCTACATGACATTGGCTTTTCTTCACAGTGGCAATTTGTGAAACAGGGTGGGCGTTGTGTACACAAATGTTTCAATTTTAAACATTTCAGATCAAGATTCAATCAAAACAATTTTATAATAGAACAGCAAATGTGCTGGCGTAATATAAAAAATCAACAATTTTCCAACGTGAAAAACAAGCATTTAAAATGCTGGCATTGAGACCATTGAGTTACCGTTGTTTTCCGAAATGACTGTCATTGTGAACCGCTTTTCCTTCTTAATTAGAAACGCAAAGAACAACACAAAATAAATAGAGGAAATGCTAAAAGATTAGATTCCTTGTTGGAGATAATGTGTAATCATAAGAGACTATTAAAATACAGATATATGACTAGGCAATCCATTTACACTTTACAAACCTGCTTCATGCAGTGGAATAGCCATCCAGTAAACATTTCTTATTTCACGGGACACTATGCATCTTTCAAGAAGGTACGTAACAGACATGGATCTCTGACACACTGAATTATTAAACTGTTTCGCCATAATTTTGGGCTGTCGACAAAGAACGAATTCCGTTCAGATCTTGTTTTCTAATTAGTTTTGAAGATCTGGACCCACTGAGTAGATTAAACTATCAGTTGGTAAAGATTTTGCAATCCCCAATTTGGTTACCCTACTAATATATCTCTGATGAAAATCGGCGAACCCTAATATTTTATCTCTTTTAAAGCCCATATCAGATCTTGCCAGGTCAAGTGACTAATCATATATCCTGTTAGCAGAGAATCTTATTTCCACCCTGGTTTTGTAACCCAGCAACCCTAATGAACAATTTTCCCTATACCATGACCTTCCACCCAAACAAGGAACTTGACTTGTCGAATTCCAGTTCCTTCCCATCTCAACAAGATAAAACATACCAAAGTGTTCTGGATTTCCCCTTTGGGAAATCTTCAGAAAATGGCATTGGTAACCCCAGTTCAAGTAATGTTGGGAAGAAGGAAGGCACACAGCCCACCAAACAGATTATTCACAAAATGATTGAAAGGCAGAGGCGGAAAGACATGAATTCTCTCTACTCCGAACTCAGATCTCTACTTCCGCAAGAGAGTATTCGGGTATGATTTTATTTCATCTCATAGCTGAAACGTTTTTATTTGGTGGGTTTTACTTTGTTTGAATTGATTTTGGAACGATATTGTGCAGGGAAAGCGTTCAGTAACAGACCAACTGGAGGAAGCTGTTAATTACGTTCGTTATCTGGAGAACAATATCAAAGATCTAACAAAGGAAAGAGACAAGAACAGAACTCTAGAATTTTGCTATGAGGGCGTCGAAATATCCGAGCCTTTGGAATTCCAAGAATCAGATGAGGGTTTGCCATCAGTTAAAATAAAGTCATTTGGTTCAGCTGCATTTCAGGTATACATAAACTCAATCCAGAATCAGATCGCCTTGTCCGATATTCTTATGGTACTGGAAGAATGGAGAATTGAAATTGTGAGTGCTGTTTCGTCTGTGACTAATGAAAAAGTCTTGCATACCATACAAGCCAAGGTATTTTCCCAACAACGCCTTGGAGTATATAATCTTCATTCTCTTCAAAACTCTGAATGAATTTCATTTTAATTTCACAGGTTACAGACCATAGCAATACTGATTTCAAGACACTATATGTCAAACTCCAGCGTTTGATCGGGTAAGCTTAAGTCAGAATGTTAGCCTGTTCAATCATAAGTATAGGATCACAAGATTTGCAATCAAGTATAGGATCACAAGATTTGTTTTCTGTATTGTTACTACTTGACATCTGATATGGGACGAATTAGAGATTTTTAATTCAAAATTTTGGTTTCTATGAAGCCCTGTGTATTTCAGTATTAAGGGGAATTTACATGTATATGTGTTGTTTTTCTTCAATGAACAAGGCATCACAGACCTTAACTAATGCATTGGCGAAGATGTTTTTATACACCTGCCTTATGAGTTATAATAACTTCAGCTCTTCAAGAATAGGAATAACACGCTTAGATGATAAGAAGAACCAAAACAATTTTTCTAGTACATAGTTTTTCAAAAAACAATCTTATATGATATGGACATCTTAGATGTGCTTAGTTAAAGGAACTCTTCTAGTGTTGCTCTTTAAATAACATTCTTAGATGATATGAAATTTAAGATTCGCTAGTAAAAGCAATTCTTCTAGTATAATTTTAAATAACAATTTTAGATGACATGTAGTCTTATATTGTCTTAGTAAATGTAATTCTTCTACTGTCGTTCTTCGAATAACAATCTTCAGTGATATGAAGATCTCAGAATGGCTTAGCCAAAACAATTCTTGTAATGTCTTTCTGTAAATAGAAACCCTAGATGATATAAAGATCTCAAATTGACTTAGCCAAAAAGAATTCTTCAGTGTGATTCTCTAAACAATTTCCTTAGATAATATGAAGATTCCAGACTGGCTTAGCAAAGGTGATTCTTTTAGTGTCCTCTAAATAACAACGCTAGATGATACTAGAGTTTTCAACGGCATGGACGGATGCTATTAGTTGTGAAGGACACAGTCGGGTTCAAATTTGTTTTTGGTTGGGTCCTTTCTTTGTTGAGACTGTTAACCACTCCTTCTAGTACTTGGAGATTCTTGTTCTGTCACAGCTGGTCTTTTGCTGCTATTGGATGAACGCTTTCTGATATGACTTCTATGGAGGTGAAATCAACTCCTTTACAGGTGGGGTTCTTGATGGTTGCTAGGTTGTGGTTATGGCACATGTTGATCTTGTCATTCTCTCTCCAATTCTTTATTGAGGGGGGACTTCTTTAATAGAAGTGGAGAACTATTTATGGATGGAGAATGGTGGTTTCTCTATGTGATATTCTCTCAAATGTAGGCACCTGGATGCTGGAATAATGTCTGTTTGGTGTTTCGTTTTTCCTTCTATGTGTCTTCTTCTCTACTTCTCTGATTGAGATGGGCTCCTCTTATTTGGAGGCGGAGAGGAGAATTATGGTTGAGGAGCTTCTGTTCTATTGGGGTATTCTTTCTAGTTAGCAGTCCATTAGTTTTGGTTGCCAATTCAAAGCCAATATGGTAGGATTTGTGATCCTTAATAATTCCAAATAATATTGGTGCACCTGGTTACTAGGGAAGTATAGTGGTTATATGGTTTCATTACCATCCTTGTTCTTTTCTGCCAATTAGTATAATGGAAGTGAAGGTTTTGGGTTCTTTTGAAAACTCTAGAAGGTTGGGGTCCTTATTAAAATCTTTTTAGTTGTTTTGGTTTGGGCAGTGTTCTCTAGCTTTGTTTGGGTCAAGTTCATTGTCCTATTTGTGTTTTGTTTTGCTGGGCTTATTACTTTTTCTTTGTTGTAAAAAGGATTAGGGCCCTTTCAAAATTGCTGCTAACATAATAAAAAACAACCCAAAACAACACCTTTAAATAAGCAGTTTCATAATTTTTTATTACAACTTATATAATGAAGGATACAATGTTCAGTGGTTTAAATAAAAAGTATTGTTTTAAAAGTTATTTCTCCAGTTCACATATTTCAATTGAATTTTGTATTTTGTTTCTTTCTTAAATTCATAGTATATATGTTAAACTTTTATTTATACTAAGTTGTAACCATTTAGATAACTACTTTTATATTTTAGTAAATATGACAAACAATTCTTAATACTTTTACCTAATTATGTTTGAACATTTTAGTTGACTTATTTACTACTTTTAGATAATATTATCCTTTCATCTTAAAGATATTTATTTCATATCTAAAAATATTATTTAAAAATATTTTACTGGATTTATTGATAGATGGAGGTATCTTTGATTTGGTGTAATTGATTTGTTTTTTTTAAGGTTAAAAGACATCAAACATACACTTATATTAATTAAATATATAATTACATAAGTTTTGATATGATATATATAATTTGAAAAATGAACTAAGAAGATTGTGAGCAAGAAAAACATGAATTCATAAATTAAAAATGATAACCAAAGAGAGAAAGTAAGGTAACTTCCAATTCCTTGGAGGAATTCATGTTGCAAAATTAAACTTTAATTCTTAAAATCCAAGAATCTAGCATGTCTCCTTCTCTACAACATGGGGATCCATATACACATACTTGGATTACATTATGTACAATTCAAGGAATTTCTTCAAAATGCATGTGGCTGAAATCAACCATTACACTCCCATCAAATTGTCTAGTTCGAGACAAAATTTAAGATATTATACATCTTATGCTTTTTATGATATTTAATAATTTCTTATTGAAATTTCTTCTACATAAATAAGATGCACACAAAACCTTGTCCAATGTATGAGATTATAGTATATTCATTTAAAGTATTATTTATTTTTGTAATTAATAATGTCATAAAGGTTCTCTCTAATTTGAATGATGTGCTGATTGCTAGAGCATTTGAGGCCTTCACATGTGTAATTATAACTAGATACAAGGATTTGATCAAATGATAAAAAGAGATGAAATATTGACTAAAAAAATATTTTATTAGTACTTGTCATAGGCTAAGTACTATTGTATCAGTTTATGGATTCAATTAAATTTAAGTATATTTTTCATTGTGTCAAAAATTTATATTTGCTATAGTTCACATGCACATTTTTTAAGTTAATAAATTGTTAAAATTATTTATTGATTATATGATTGGTTTAAAACAATTGAATCTTATAGACCAAAAATTTTGAAATATAGAAGGACAACAATTTTAGTGCCATCTTTTTAGCAATATTGCATAAATTTTTTCATATATTTTTATGAAAAGTTAAGAAGGTTTACGGGTAGAAATTCAATTACTTAATTACTTAATTTTAAGATGATTTATTTTTCTATTTTATTTTTTTTAATTTCTTTTAATGAGTGATATTATATATTAACTTCAAACTTATAATTTCCCTTTCATACTAATAGACTAACAATCAATTTATTCAAACTACTTTCTATTGTTCTACAGTTATATTGTGAACACTAAAAATATTATATGCTTATGTTATTATATTCATTACTATTGTAATTTATTGTTTTTATTACAATATTAACAATGGTTATGTTATTATATTTCTTATTTTATTATAATATTAACAAAAAGTACTAGCCACTAAGTGGCACTTGTTTTAATTGTTAGTGGTAAGAATTTGCAAAATCCATTAGACAATAGGTGGGAACCTATGTTTGTGCACAACATTTTACACTATATTATATCACATGTAAATATACGAATATAAATTAAGATACCCTCAACTAAAATTAAATGCATTTATCTTTCTATAAAGTATTATTTCATGCAAGCATAGCGAGTATAGAAAGAAAACTTGCATCACATAAACAAAAAAATCCTTAACATAACTATACTTTAGAGAAATCCTCAAATAAGAAGAAATATCTAGGAAGAGTAAGATGTGGTCACTATGCCACTAAGTAACATTCATAAATATATGATCGCAATCATGATATTATCTTAAAATGAACATGACCTATAGTTCTACTTGTGAAACAATATAAAATATGAAAGAATTTATCCTGAATGAAAAAGGATATGTTATATAAGCTTTCAATAGTCAAAAAATTCATTGTATTTTCTATAATGGCTAAACATGCAAGTAGTATAAACAATGCTAATTGACTAATTGTAGTTGTGTTATTTTACAAAAAAAAAACTTTCCCAATCTCTTCTCTTATCTATTAACTTCCCTCTTCAAGAAACATGTTTTCCAAAAGGAGAGGTGGTCCAACTTAGAATGACTAGCTAGTCACTTTTTGACTTATTAAATTTTAATCATATTATTTTTGGTGTTTTTTTGACATGGAAAATAATTAAATGATTTTGATATGTAGAAGTATTTTTTTCTACTCTAGTACACTACAAGTCAAATTTTATACAATGTAGTTTATTAGAACAATTTAAATATACATGCAAAAAGAATCAATTAATCAACTCTTTATTTTATGCACTGAATGGGAGCATTCTCCCACAAAAATTAGATCAAGAAAATTGAAAAACATGTTTCATAGTAAGTTTTTTTTTTAACAAACTTTTCACATATATAAATCTCAAATTTTCAATTGATATAACATTTTGATATGGACAAACATGTCAAACAAGTTTTGAAAATCAAACTAGAATAGTATTATTCAAAATGGAGATTATTTTTCCTTCAAAATTGATCATTATTTATACATATTGAATGCCTCTACATATGAAGACATAATAACTAGTAATGCAAAAAGTATAGTAGTCAACTCAAAAATACTAGAAAAAAAGGTTGGAACATGTAGAAATTTAAATAAGAATATTTAAATTTTAGATTAATTTGACAACATGCAAAGATTGATACCACATGTTAGATGATTGAATTGAGAAATAATAGTGTGAAAGTCAAGAACACATATGAATGTATGGGACTCTATAGAGACATGGATGTAATAGAAGGCTAATCATAGAAAATATATCATAGTGAGTATATGTATAAGTAAGATAGAGTTAAACATATAGAAATGATTGTAAATTTACTGAACTCAATAATTAGGGGACGAGTTCAATTTTTTGAAAGATAAAAATTCATTATTATATAATTAAAATTAACTCACTCTATCTGAAAAGAAATTAGTATTGGTGTGGTGTACAAAAGTAATCACTATATTTTCCTACAATTCATGTTCATATAAATCATATATAAAAAAGTCTCTTAGCGTATATGAGCATTAATGTTTTATTTTTATTTATATATCTAAGTAAATGTTTAATAAACATAAAAGAATAATGATGTCCATGTAAATTAAATAACCCAATCAGCTCTCACTATCTATGCCCATCCTTTGAAATGTGTTCTCCTTAGAATCCTACAAAACTTAAAAAGGTTTATAAATATTTTTTTTCATCAATTATAAAATAATTTTCTACGATGAGGAAGTCTATGAGACCTATATGATAATATTTTATATAAAAGGGTATTGATGTTATGCTCTACTTATTGCGGTATCTATACAGTGGTATGACATATTAGGTAATACCATGACATGTGATCATTATCCAATTGGGAATGATGATAAATCTAAATATGAATACATATACGTGTCAAAAAAATTAATTAGGATCATTAAATATAGGATTTTCCCTTTCAATAGTTTATGCCATTTATATACAAGGAATTAAAGAAGATAAAAAGAATAGTAAATTAACTATATCTATAATCTAATAATCATATTAACTAAATTAGTGTCATGAATCTACTGTATACAAAGTATATAAAATATCATGGTAATCATGAGCTCTAGATAAGGATGGCCGAACATGTTTTTTTTCCATAAATATAGAAAAATAAACAATATTAATGTGTCCTTATATAAATAGAATTATATTGAATATTACACTAGTCATATTTTTGTATTGTTTCATTCAAGAAGATAAGCACACAAGAGTAAAATTAAGGGAAAAAATCCCTATTAGTGAGATGGATTTAGGTGCATCGTAAAGTTAGCAATACTAGAAGAATAATAATGTGCAGGGGGTTATAATGTCCCCAATGTACTTTGAGAGTGTGGAGGCATAATAAAATGGGAAATATGATACTCCATATTATTAAACGCCTTGCAATTTGTATAAGCATCAAAACATAAACATCAAACGCAAGGCATACTCAGGTCATCACGATGTTTATGTTTTGATGCTTATACAAATTGCTATATCAAAATGGACATGATATTCAGGTCATCCTGGTGTTTATGCCTTGGTGCTTATATCTAATCCAACATTCCGAAAACAAATCAATAGTCATATGTCCATGGTTGTATAACCAGTGGGTGTTGTATTGATTCTTGCGCATACAAATCGATATTCATATGTCTATGGTTTCATGGCTAGTGGGCATTGTATTGATTTATCTGGTTACCTAAAAGTTCAATGATGATAACAAATCGACATATGATCAGTGACTAGGTCCTAGGTCTTAGGTTGCATTTCATTTTGCATGTCTCTTTGCATTTTGCATGTTGCATGATCTCACAATGATTAAATGAATTTCAATGCTTAAATGATTCTTCAAATCACATCTTCAAATCTAACAAGAGCTGAATCTCACACGAAGGTTTCTCCAACGAAGCAGCAAGTAGAATCCTTTTTCGGGATCAAAATTCAAATCTGAGATCATTCATATTGTCAACTACTTGCATAATCAAACCTTCAATCATCACAGAAATCCAGTATTCAACTTAACTGATTATCTAACATCAAACTATCAAAATTTCAACTTGGTCAACCATAGTCAACTCATGGTCAAACCTAGTCAAATTCAGTCTCCAGGACCTCCAAACAATGTAGAATGCATTCTCGGATGTGTATAACCACTTCTCAAATCAATTAACATGCTTCTAAACTATAACGCTGACTTTTCTTATCAGATTTCAATTTTAATCCCGAAGGGGGCATGGTATTGCACATCAATTCAAAGTCTATAAATCAAAATTCTATCGATCAAGTCTATCAATATCTTTCATCAGTGATCAAGACAAACAATCACGTCTAGTTACTGATTCATCAAAAAAGACCTCATCGCTCAGGGCAAATCTATCATCACTTGGGGCATATCAGATTCATCAAGATCCATATCAATCTGGTATTCTCCTAATCTTGTAAACTGTATCAGTTTTTGCAACCATCAGATCATAGTGTTCTTTCCTTGGTTCTTCGGCAACTGAAGGGTTTGGATGTGATACCTGCTAGTTCTGCTAAGACAATCAAGTCTAGAATGGGTCAGTCACTTCTTATCAATCCTAAGGTTCAGAATCAGGCATTTTGACACTTTTTCACAATCATCGGTTCATTGCTGCTATAGTAAACATTATCTCTGGTCATTCAGGACCTCCTATCTCAATATCTTTCAATCGGTTTCTATCTTGAGATCGGTTAATCTTTCAAATCAGTTTCATATCTCTATCAAACACATACTATCTTTGAACCACTGCGCTTCGCACAATAATTCAAAGAGGGGCAAAATGTAATACCCCAAAAATGGGCTATAAGTTCATTAATATCCTGCATCTACATATCAAACGAAATCGACATCAAAGTCCTAACCTAAGGCACATCTAAACATCATCGAACCATAGTTGATTATCTTAAAATTTTGCATCAAGGAATATTCCTAGTAATATTCCTAATCATCATAATTATCTTTAATTTTATAATTATTTGGCAATAAATCACATTTATCCTAAGTTTGATTAATTAAATATTTTGCATATTTAATTAATTAGATTTAATATTTTGCCACTTAATTGTTTAATTAAATTTAATTCTATCTCTTATTAATTGTATTATTTAATTTTGACAATAAATTAAAATTCCTATGAATAATTGATTAAATTCTTATTTAGTTAATTAAAGCATATTGTCATTATTTAATAATATAATTTTTAATAAAAGTTTGATTAAATAATTGATTAACACATAAATCAATTATTTATTTTCAAAAATTAGTTAAGTTGAGCATAAATCATTTTATTATTAAATTAATTCATAATTAAAACATGCACAATCATAAACGCAGATAACTATCAATTATCAATTAAAGCTAAACTCTATTTTGAGTTAAAACTTAACTTTTGCATGTTTTTGGGACTTAATTATCCTTTATTTAAAAATAACTCAAAAATCAAGCTGAGTTATTTGAGTGATTTATGGCTTTTTTCATGCACCTCCAAAGCCTTGGATTTCTATAAAAACAAGGCTCAGCCCTTCATAATTCATCTCTCAATCATCTCTCAAATTTGCATCCAAGCATCTCATATTTTGCACAATCACGTTGGAGAATTGGAGGCTGAGGAATCAACTTGCGAATTCAAAGCTTTGTGAGATCAATTTCAATTGCATAGTTTTTATATCTTAGCATAGAATTTCATAGTTTTTATATCATTGTTAGAATCTTCATTGTTAGATCATTTAGTATTCATTTCATATCAGTTTTCAATAGCATTCATAGCATATCAGTTTATCATTCTTATTGCACAGAAAAATAAAAAATATAGCTTAATTGCATTCATTCCATATCTAGAATTACATTCAAATCCTTCGTTTAGGTGTCGTCTAGGTCACTGATCTCGATAACAATCTGAGAACATTAATCTCGCACCTACTAGAAGGCAGTAAATCATTTGGTTAGATTAGATTTCAATTTTGCATGATTTTGATTATCACTAACCTCTAATGTTTTACTGAGTGTTGTGTCTACAGATCAGGTACAATTTTCACACACACATTTTTGGCACCCACCATGGGGCCCTAAAACGGGTTTCCAATTCATTTCTATCAATTTCTATCTTTTTCTTCTCGGGATCTGTGCAAAACTATGATTTTTAATTTTTGTCCATACATCTGTCGTACGAGTTTCTGACAAATGTCGTATGGGAGCATACCCACTATCGTATGATACTAGACCCACTATCATATGATAGTCTATCGGATTGAGACTCATTTCATCACATACCCACTGTCGTTTGGGAGCTCAACTGTCATATGGTAGCATACCCAGTGTCATACAAGTTTTTGGACTATCGTCTAGGAGCATACCCACTGTCGTACAAGTTTTGGTACCAGATTTCAATTGTCGTTTCATTTTTGCAGATAGTTTGTTAGATTTGATTTTCAGATTTTGACTGACAGCTAACCCTAACAATTGAAATTTACTATTTCTGATTGATTTCTGCTGATTTTGATTGGGAAAAGCGCAAGAATTGCTAAAAATTAGGTAAAATCTAGTAAGCACGTTGTGAGGATCACGAGGTATTCTCCTTGTTCTGAAAACATTTCGATTTGGACTTAAAATAAATCTCTCACGTGTAAAGCTTGTGTGCATCTTTTCATGCTTTTGATCTATTTCTACACACTTGCATAATTTGATACTAGGTTGTGATCCCTTAAGGATTCATTAAGTAGTCTTAGAATACTTGTGATTGATCTTGATTTCTATCTTGGGTTATTGGACTCGCTAATCCGCTGGCCCCTCATTTCCACCCAGTGGTTGCAATCTCAGTGCCATAAAGGGGAGGGGTCAACAGGATAGAAGTGTTAAGTGTTCCACTTGGCAACCCTTTTGTGCTTTTAGGAACTCACTTGTTTTCTAAGTTGGGGACTCATTTTTAGCTTGTGTGAGGTGTTAAGTGTTCCACCTTGTGGACTCATCTCATATTCGCTTTAAGCGTTAAGTGTTCCTCTTTCTACTTTTTGGGTACTTTTGGTAGATTTGCTTTCGGGAATATATCTGTGCTCACATAGTAATTAGGCCCTATGAACACTATTTGTGATTCTTGAGAGATTGGATTCCTAGAGAAATCTTTCTTGACGACAGAATCCTTGTAGGTAGGGAGGATACTTAGTGCATTTCACATTCAACTTGGTTAGTGCGTCTTCTCTTATTGATTGACACATTCTCTCTCTGGAGAGGTTGATAGATCACATGGGGTTGATATCATGAGCTTTGGTGAATCAAAATTGGTTAGTGCGTCTTCTCTTATTGATTGATACATTCTCTGCCCAGAGAGGTTGATAGATCACATGGAGTTGATGTCACAGACCTTGGTGAAACAAACTTTGTCTTAGCATGTCGGATTTATCTGCTTACTTTGTTTGGGTTAAAAGTGAAGAGGTGTCAAAACCTTGAATCTGGAGCCAAGTCCCCTTGTGGTATAAATCTATGAGTCACCTTTAGAGAGGGTTAACTATAGCGGACAATCCCTTCACAGGGCAAACTGCGTTGACAGAACCTCAAGCGGTCATAGCCATTTTCGCCATGGTAGTGACAGCCGCTATATAAATGTCCTTGTGGGAGAAATCTCCACGAGTATGGTTCATTGTTGGGTTGTCAGATCTCCCTAGCAGCTCTTGAAGATTAAGTTCTCAGACTCTGTCAAAACCCTGGTGCACCGGGATTGGATTTCACCCCTTTGAATCATAAAAGTTGCAGAGTCAAACCATTACTAAAAACCTTAGAGAGGCCAATTTTTTTCATTCTCAGGTATATGTGTGTTATTGCAAAACTTTTCAAAACATACACAATTAGTACTCTCAGGGATTAGCACAATTTGGTCACTTGATTGTTCATGCGCAAGGTTGCTTTTGCCCTTGTTCATTGTTTTCAGACGTGCTTGGAATCACTTGCTTGCTGTTCTACGTGCTTGTTTATCTACTTGGCTATTAAAAATGATCAAATCTGGTATAACCTTCAAAATTTGGACAGTACAATTTACAAACAATCCAAAACTGAAAACCTTAAATTTTGCAAAAATTGACGTAAAATATTTTCTGGAGTCAAAAGTCATTTCAAGAAGTCAAAATTCGTATGAGTTTTATCAAGTGTCATTTTAGTATTGCCCATCTGTTGTATGATTGAGAACCCAGTGTCGTACGAGTTTTCAAACCAGCAAATTCAAGAAAGTCAAAACCTTGTTAGCAACTGTTGTATGAGTTTTGTCAACTATCATTTCATTGCTACCCAATTGTCGTACGAGTTTAGCAACTGTCATTTCATAGACTACCCAGTGTCGTACGAGTCTGCAGAGTGTCGTTTGGAAAAATTTGAGAGAGTTGTCAGAAATTGTCAAATTGCAAGATATCCAATGTTTCCAGCCTAGTTCCAGAATCTATCAAAAATATCATTGTGTCAGGAACAAAGTAGTAGCTATTGAGCATTCTACCATTTTTTGAGATTGATCTTTTGAATCCGATCTAGCCTTCTATTTGATCAATTTGAGTCCTTTTTATCTCGTGTCAAAACCTTGTCATAAATATCAATCTTCAATCAATCTTCAAAAATAGACTAAGTGTTGGGAACTCATGTCCGCTATCTTTTGGGCAATCTATCCCATACATCCAGGGCATAGTATCCTTCACCCACATCTCATCAGATCTTCAAAACTATCATAATCTTGACAAGGTTGCGTCATTTCTCGAATCAAATCAATCTTCAGTTATCTTTGTCCTTTTCTTCTATTTCATTCAAAGTTAATGGTGGAGACCAGAGCTTCTTCACACAAGAAATCAGAAGAAACATCTCAGAACTTACTTTTGACCAATACCCCAGGTCCAACTCTTGAACAACTCATCAAGTCAGGTATCTATGAAGATGATGGTCTCGGTAACTTTCGATTGAAAACTAGTTACATACCTCCTTTATCAACTCACAGAGGTAATCAACAAACTCCTCCTCAATCTATTCCAGAGAGCCCAAAAACTCCTACCATGTCTCAAGTAGGGACAAACCATGGTTCTCTAGGAGGAGGATCCCAGGGACACCATTCTCAACATAATGCCGACCAAGAACCTACACCCTTTGAAATCCATCGATGTCAGAATGATGATGAATTCAAGAGAATGATGAGGCATTTCTTGAAAGTGGATAGAGAGGCATACTTTTTGCAATTAGCCCGAGAAGGAGCTAAACTTCCTCCTCACTTCAATGTCGAAGATATCATCACGCATGAGGAAGAAACTCTGATGATGGCCATAATGAACCAGCTACACACTATGTAGGTCAAAATGAATAAAATTGAGAAAGAGAAGGAACCCAAGGAATTCTCCATGGAGGCCCTTTGTCCTTTCCCTTTTGACAAAGACTTGTATATGCCTCCATTCCCAAAAAGAGTGGAGATGCTAATGTACGACAAATATGACAGACACTCTGATCCTCAAGATCATGTCAGAGAGTTCTATACGCAATCCATGGAATTCATGCATGAACCGACTTATCTGATGCATCTTTTTCCTAGATCCTTGGGAGGAGCATCCATTCAATGGTTTTTGAGATTACCTTCTACGATCAAAACTTTTGAAGAATTGATTAAATTGTTTTATCAACAATATTTCTACAACATTCAACATCCGGTCACCATGATCAATATCTGTAACCTCAAGCAATATCCAGGGGAATCATTCCTAACTTTCCTCAAGAGGTGGAGAAAGAAGTTCTCTCTATATGCTGGACAAATTCCCGAAATGGAGAAACTTGAAATCTTTATCAATAACCTTGTTCCAGAGCTCAATTATCCATTACAAATGCAAGATCATGTATCTTTCGATAAAATGGTGGATAATGCAATCAAGCTTGAGAAAGTACTTGTCAAGAAAGGAGAAATCACACTTCAAAAGGACAAGTCTGAATCTGGATCTAGCTCAAAAGATAAAAACAAGAGCTGGAATAGAAACAAAGGTATCATCTCTGATGGTGTTGTTGACACTATCCACACCCCATCAAAGGCACTGGCCTACAATCTCACCCTTGCCACCAAACCCATTGAAGCTTTAGAGCAAAAATCTGTTGAACCATCTCCAAAGAAGCCATTCAAACGATGGGATAATAAATGAAAGTTTACTCCCCTAGGAGAATCTTTGGAATCTGCCCTGAGAACCCTGATAGCTGATAACATGATCTCTTTACCACCAATCTGAAACCCTAATCTAGATCCAAAACCATATTGGTGGAAAGATAATGAATTATGTGCTTTCCATCGGACTAAAGGCCACAGAACTAATGGATGCTTCCACTTGAAGCATACCATTCAAGACTTGATAGATCAAGGGGACATCATGATCGATAATCCTACCAGTAATAATGATCACACAGCATTTATAGAACCATTTCCACAACATGGCAAGGGAGTTTCCACTTCTCAGCCTAACATGGGGGTAAAAGTCAACTATGCCTACCCTGGAAACAATGCTGTCATCAATATGGTTGAACCATGTCTCTTTGAGAGCTGCAATGTCATCATGATTGTACAAAGAGACAAAAATCATTCCTCAGCTAATGCGGTTACCAGATCACAAGCTCATGCTCATCTGAAAGGACAAAAACCAAGTTCATCTAATGTCCCTAAGATACCTTTCAATCTCACATCTACTTCTAGACAGAAGGCTACCTCGAAATCTTCCAATCCAAAGGATACAAGACCTACATCTTACAGCATCATCCAACAACTCTAGCATACCAATGCCAAAATCTCTATGTTTGAGTTACTTCAAATATCTCCAGCTCACAGAGATATCCTAGACAAAGCTTTGCTCAGCTCTAATGTTCCTAACAACCTAGATCTAGATAGGTTCCAGACTATGGTTGGTCATCTAACGTCTCCGCAATATATCTCCTTTTTAGAGGAAGATGACAACTCTTTGAGTCACCCACATAATCAGCCCTTACACATAGAAGTCTTGATCTAGAATCGTCGAGTCAAATGTGTGTTGATAGATGGGGGCACAGGCCTCAACATTTGTTCTTACAGCTTAATCACACAGTTGGGATTCTCAGAGATGGCTATTGATCCTCGAAAGAAGATCACCATAAAAGCCTATGACGAACAAGAAAGAGCTTCTAAAGGCACCATTGTCTTACCCATCCGAGTGGGTCCGGTCATCAAAGATACCACATGTTAGGTGCTTGATCTACCATTGGCTTACAATATCCTTCTAGGGAGACCCTGGATCCATGAAATGCAAGCCATTCCTTCTACGTACCATCAATTCTTGAAATTTCCCTATGAAGGACTGGAGGTTACTATCCTAGCAGATCTGAATACAACTTGCAATACATTGAAGGAAAGTGCCGATAAGCTTGTTCCCAATAACAGAGAATCTTCCATCAAGTAGAAAAATGTGGCTTCCACATTCAAGATGGAAGACATTGCTAAAGAGATCAATCTCAAAGAAAATGGGATGGGAGAATACACTTAACAGCAAGTCTTGTCTCTGACATCTCTCCCAATCTCACCTAAGTTGTATGGACAATCCTTGAAGCAGTCTAAATCAGAACCTAAGGAACCTATGGAAGCATACAAAAGAAATTTTGTGGCGGAGCAAGTATCCAAACAAGAATTTGAGGAGGATGAAGATGTGCTTGTATGGCTATACAAAGAGGATTCTGAATCTAAAATTGTTCAACCTAGTGAATCTATAGCACCTACAATCCCTTCTAATTCATATGGTCCAGGAAACAAATTGATAGCCAAGATGGGATATTCCGGTCAAGGACCTCTAGGAATCAGAGGAAAGGGTCTTGTGACACCCATTTCACATATTGGTAGAGCCAACAAAGATATTGGTGGCTTAGGCTTTAAGAAGAAACCCTATCATCTCAAAGGTGGTTGTTCTCATGTCATAGAACAAATTGCACCAGGAGAACCCCTTCTTAAGAAAGAAGAAATAGAACCCTCAGATGATGATTCAGATAGTTCAGAACTCATCCCCTATGAAAATTGGTCTAAAGAGATCAAAGATCTTCTTGATGATAAAGATGATCCTATCAAAAGAATCAATGTAGTAGAAACACAAGAACCTATTGTAGCGCAAGAGATGGTTGCACCACAAGAACCAACTAATCTCGAAGGCAATCAAACTGATCAAGAAGAAGGGGGTAGTTATTCTGACACTGATTCCCATGAATATGAATTCAAGTCAGAGACTGAGGGTAATCCTTCTTGGGGTATTCATCCTGATTTCACACATTTTCTAAGATTTCCTAGAGATCCTGAATCAGAAGCTGAGTCAAATGACTATGAATGGGGTGCCATTCCAGAAGAAGATGAGCTTATAACAGAGAAATATATTGATGTTATTCACCAATATGTATCTCAACCCAACGTAGGTCTAGAGCGAAACAATGAACTTAACGTGTCTGATCCACCTATGGCTGAAGAGGACTCCCATGATGATATTGAGCCTATTCATGAATTGAACATTTTGAGCTGTAATATCACCTTTGAACTTGAGCATCGGGTTAGGACCAATGATGACATATCCACATCCATGAACACCATATCCCAAGCCTTTCCCGCTTTGACTATCCAACGCCCTAATCTTATCGACCAAACTTCCACAAACCCAAGCCATGGTGTTTACACCTTTTCCAATGACTATGCCCTTGCTTGTTACCTCAATGCAGTCGAGCCTATGAGGACTTCCATCAGTGAACTGAGCGTCAGCATGACCGAGTCGGATATCAAATATCTTAGTCAAAAAAATAAAAAGAAAAAGAAAAAGAGTTCTGAGGGTGAAAACCACTTTGTGGCAGTCTCAGATCCTACAAACGTAAAAAGAAAAGATGTATTTGAAGGTGAAAACCTCTCTGAGGCACCTAAGGATGAGATATTTGATGTCCTTCCAAGTCATTTATAGGATAGATCTCTAGTTCTGATTGAGCCCACTCAATCCATCAATTTGGGTACAACAGAGGAACCACAATTGGTACATGTAGCACAATCTCTATCAGAAGAAGAGAAACAAAAATTTACTACATTCTTGACAGAAAAAAAAGATCAATTTTGCATGGAAATATTCAGATATGCCAGGATTGGATCCCAATCTCATTATGCACCATCTATCCATTGCTCCTAGAGTAAAACCAATCAAGCAAAAATTGTGAAAGATGCATCCTCATGTTGCACTCTTAGTCAAAGCAGAACTAGAAAAACTCCTAAAAGCTGGATTCATCTGTGTCATAGACTATGCTGAGTGGATCTCCAACATTGTAGCTATTTCAAAACTAGATGGTTCAATCAGAGTGTGCACAGACTTTAGAGATGTGAACAGAGCATGCCCTAAGGATGATTTTCCACTGCCTAACATTGATATGATAGTGGACATGACTGAGGGCTATGAAATGTATTCCTTAATGGATGGCTTTTCTGGGTACAACCAAATCAAAATTGCTCCAGAAGATCAAGAGAAAACAACTTTCACATGTACATGGGGAACCTTCTGTTGGAATGTTATGCCATTTGGACTCAAAAATGCTGGAGGTACATATCAAAGAGCAATGACATCTATTTTTCATGATATGATGCATAGAACAATGGAGGATTACGTGGATGATACCTTGGCAAAATCCATGATTAGAACTGAACATCTAACAGACTTGAGCATGATCCTCGACAGAATGGAAAAATTTAGTCTTTGACTAAATCCAAAAAAGTGTGCTTTTGGAGTCACTTCTGGCAAGCTCCTAGGATACATCGTCTCCAAGAAAGGTATTGAGGTCAATCCAGCTAAGGTAAAAGCTATCATAGAGATGCAACCTCCCAAGAATATCAGTCAAATGTGAACTTTGCAAGGGAGAGTACAGTCCATCAGAAGATTCATATCACAGTTAGCTGACATATCACAACCTTTCACAAAGACATTACATAAAGGTGTGACCTTTGCATGGAATGAAGACTGTGCAAAGAATTTTGATCATATCAAGAATTATCTCTCGAATCCTCCTATCTTAATGCCTCCTATTCATGGGAAGCCATTAATATTATATGTCTCCACAACAGATACATCACTGGGGGCATTGCTAGCACAACATGATGAGAACAAGAAAGAAAGAGCCATCTACTATATCAGCAGAACTTTAGTGGCCTATGAGAAGAACTACTCAATGATAGAGAAGGCATGTCTAGCTGTGATCTTTGTAGCGCAGAAACTAAGACACTTCATGTTAGCTCATACTACTCATTTGGTAGCTAAAATTGATCCACTAAAGTACCTACTAAGCAAAGCTGCCCTCACAGGTAGATTAGCTAAATGGGTCATGCTCTTGAGCGAATTTGACATTGAATATGTTGAAAGAAAATCTATCAAAGGACAGGTCATTGCTGATCAATTAGCTGAAGCACCACTGTTTGACGATACACCCATGCAAATGGAATTTCCTGATTCCTCTATCATGCACCTCTCTTCTAGAGCATGACGGTTATTCTTTGATGGCTCCTACACACAAAATGGATCTGGAGTAGGCATATTGTTCATCACTCCTTAAGGATACTCGATACCCAAAGCATTCAGACTAAAGTTTCCTTGCACAAATAATATTGTTGAATATGAGGCACTTCTCAATGGTATGAAAATGGCAATACAGTGGAGAGTTACAGAGATGCACATCCATGGAGACTCACAACTAGTTATCCACCAAGTCAATGATGTGTACCAAACCAAAGATGAAAAGCTCATTCCTTACAAGAGAATGGTAGATGATTTAAAGAAATACTTCATCTCTATCACATTTGAGCAAATACCCAGAACAGAGAATAAGGTTGTCAATGTAATGGTGACACTATCTACACTCTTACAATAGCCCAAACATGAGCTACGCTACGAGTTCCTAGTGGAAGCCCTATCCTATCCTGCATATGACTCCCCTGAAACCCGCATGATCTACACTATTGTGGGTTATGACTCATCTTGCTACAAAAATTTGTTCTCCTATCTCCACGACCAAATCATCCCTGAATCCTTTAACCATTTTGAGAAATGAAACCTTATCCAATCCACATCCTGATATGTCATCATTGGTAATGATCTATACAAACGAGGTCTAGATGGTACACTACTTAGATGTTTAGAATGGGAAGAGTCTCAACGTGTATTAGAGGAAGTCCACGAGGGTATATGTGGGTCACACTCGAACGGTTTAACGTTAGCTTGAAAACTTATTAGGGCTGGGTACTATTGGCCTGAAATGGAGAAAGAGGCTATTAAATTTGCTAAAAAATGTCAACAGTGTCAAGTACATGGCAACTTGATTCATGCTCCAGGGAGAGATCTAATTCCCTTTACTACACAATGGCCTTTTCAACAATGGGCATTTGATCTCATAGGTGCTATCCATCCACACTCTTCTAATGGACATACCCATATAATCATAGCTACAGATTATTTTACAAAATGGGTAGAAGCAGCTCCTCTAACACAAGCAACGGGGAAATAGATCTCTATGTTCATCTTGAACTATATCATATGCATATATGACATCCCTCATTCAATAATCACAGATAATGGTGGGCAATTCAGGAATAAAGACCTCGATGATCTATGTGCCAAATTTAAGATCACCCAACATTGGTCTTCTATTTACTATCCTCAAGGGAATGGACAAGTTGAAGCTTCAAACAAAAATCTCTTGAAAATCTTGCACAGAACAGTGAATAAAACAGGAAGAGACTGGCATCTCATGATCAATCCAGCTCTCTGGGCATACAGAACTAGTATCAGAACGCCTATAAGGGCTACACCTTTCACTTTAGTTTATGGGTCTGAAGCGGTACTACCTATTGAGGTTGAAATCCCATCACTCAGAATCAGAATGCATGGACTTGTCACTGATGAAGACTGCAAAGTGTCTAGGTTACAAGAACTTGAATTACTAGATGAGCGTAGGCAAGCAGCGTATGATCATCTCAGAGTGTATCAGAAAAGAATTTCTAGAGGCTACAACAAGAAAGTCAGACACAGAGAATTTCAAGTTGGCGATCTAGTCTTAAGAGAAAATCCTAAAAATCAATCCCATCGAGAATGCAAGGGGAAGTTCGAACCCAACTGGCTGGGTTCCTTTGTCATCACTGCTACTTTTGGCTCTGGTGCCTATCAACTCTCAATGACAGAAGGAGAACAGCTTCAAGAACCAATCAACATTCTCCATCTAAAGAAATTCTACGCCTAAAGCATTCAGTCTATGGTAAAATGTCCTGAAAAAATCTTAAAAATCTGAAAAAGTCCTTAAAAACATGAACATCTTGGTGAAAACCTAGCAATAGGCACCTTGATGATTCACAAAAAAAGTAAAAAATATCAAAAATAAAAAAAATTGAAAAAATGAAAAATACAAAAAAAGAAAAAAAAAGAAAAAGTGCCTTGGTGAAAACCTGGAAACAGGCGCCTTGGTAGCAAAAATAGAATCTATGCCAAGATGGTGAAAACCTGGCAAACGGGTGCCACTTGTTCAAAACGCTCCATCTATCAGCACCTTCTTGGTCTTTCCCAGCTTTCAGTCTTGCTTTAGTTTGTACATATCTCGCGGTTTGTTTTTGCATTTCCAGTTTTCAATAAGTCGGTATGTACACCAATCAGCTCAAGCATCTATATCCTATCAATGTTCAAACTTGGGGGCAATCAATGTCATATCCTATGGTCTCTAGTATATCTTAGATGTGTCATATCCAGTCAAAGTCCTTTAAAGCTTCATGTGAGTCAGTCAGTCAGTCTTGTCTCCAGAAAGGATTTTGCATCTACAACAATGCAATCAAACATCAAACAACAAACTGAAAATAATTTGTGCTTCATGCTTTTATCTCCTTGTATGCTTTACTGATTCACGTTGAGATTTTTGCATATTGTGTCCCTTCGAGCTCCTCAATGATGTCCTTTATAGGATTTAGAGAGTGATGACTGGGGGCATAATCTTTTCTTGGTTTTCTGCTTGTATGTGAAATCTAATAACTTTGGAAATTCTGGATTGAAATGGTGTCCGACTGTAAGAGCCTCTATCTCGAATTGGATGGCCATGCGTACCTCAACCATTGATACCTAGAAGATTCAAGGATGTTTGATCTAACTATTATCTTTTTAAAGTAAATTCTTTCTCCTACTATGAAACACGATCTTTCCTAAGGAGGTGAACGATAAAGGGTCACTATGGGTAATTCACACTGGATTTAGAATGATCTTTTGATTGTTTGATGTGTATGTTAAATGCAAGGCATATTTAGGTCATCACGACGTTTATTTTTTGATGCTTATACAAATTGCTATATCAAAATGGACATGATATTCAAGTCATCCTGGGGTTTATGCCTTGGTGCTTATATCTAATCCAACATTCCGAAAACAAATCAATAGTCATATGTCCATGGTTGTATAACCAGTGGGTGCTGTATTGATTCTTGCGCATACAAATTGATATTCATATGTCTATGGTTTCATGGCTAGTGGGCATTGTATTGATTTATCCGGTTACCTAAAAGTTCAATGATGATAATAGATCGACATATGATCAGTGACTAGGTCCTAGGTCTTAGGTTGCATTTCATTTTGCATGTCTCTTTGCATTTTGCATGTTGCATGATCTCACAATGATTAAATGAATTTCAATGCTTAAATGATTCTTCAAATCGCATCTTCAAATCTAACAAGAGCTGAATCTCACACGAAGGTTCCTCCAACAAAGCAGCAAGTAGAATCCTTTTTTGGGATCAAAATTCAAATCTGAGATCATTCATATTGTCAACTACTTGCATAATCAAACCTTGAATCATCACAGAAATCCAGTATTCAACTTAACTAATTATGTAACATCAAACTATCAAAATTTCAACTTGGTCAACCATGGTCAACTCATGGTCAAACCTAGTCAAATTCAGTCTCCAAGACTTCCAAACGATGTAGAATGTGTTCTCGGATGTGTATAACCACTTCTCAAATCAATTAACATGCTTCTAAACTATAACGCTGACTTTTCTTGTCAGATTTCAATTTTAATCCCGAAGGGGGCATGGTATTGCACATCAATTCAAAGTCTGTAAATCAAAATTCTATCGATCAAGTCTATCAATATCTTTCATCAGTGATCAAGACAAACAATCATGTCTAGTTACTGATTCATCAAAAAAGACCTCATCGCTCGGGGCAAATCTATCATCACTTGGGGCATATCAGATTCATCAAGATCCATATCAATCTGGTATTCTCCTAATCTTGTAAACTGTATCAGTTTTTGCAACCATCAGATCATAGTGTTCTTTCCTTGGTTCTTCGGCAACTGAAGGGTTTGGATGTGATACCTGCTAGTTCTACTAAGACAATCGAGTCTAGAATGGGTCACTCACTTCTTATCAATCCTAAGGTTCAGAATCAAGCATTTTGACACTTTTTCACAATCATCGGTTCATTGCTGCTATAGTAAACATTATCTTTAGTCATTTAGGACCTCCTATCTCAATATCTTTCAATCGGTTTCTATCTTGAGATCGGTTAATCTTTTGAATTAGTTTCATATCTCTATCAAACATAGACTATCTTTGAACCACTGCGCTTTGCACAGTAATTCAAAGAGGGGCAAAATGTAATACCCCAAAAATGGGCTATAAGTTCATTAATATCCTGCATCTACATATCAAACGAAATCGACATCAAAGTCCTAACCTAAGGCACATCTAAACATCATCGAACCATAATTGATTATCTTAAAATTCTGCATCGGGGAATATTCCTAGCAATATTCCTAATTATCTTAATTATCTTTAATTTTATAATTATTTGGCAATAAATCACATTTCTCCTAAGTTTGATTAATTGAATATTTTCATATTTAATTAATTAGATTTAATATCTTGCCACTTAATTGTGTAATTAAATTTAATTCTATCTATTATTAATTGTATTATTTAATTTTGACAATAAATCAAAATTCCTATGAATAATTGCTTAAATTCTTATTTAATTAATTAAAGCATATTGTCATTATTTAATAATATAATTTTTAATAAAAGTTTGATAAAATAGTTAATTAACCCATAAATTAATTATTTTATTTCAAAAATCAGTTAAGTTGAGAATAAATCACTTTATTTATTTATTAAATCATAAATATCCATGTGCACATTCAAGGACCAGTTAAACTCAAAATTGGAAAATCAATGCAAGTTGTTAGCTTTCTGAAACTCCACATCTTTTTGAGTTTTAAAGTTGATCTAAACTTCTAATTCGAGTTGAACTGTGCTTTTGCATGATTTTTGTGACTTAATTATCCTTTATTTAAAAATAACTCAAAAATCAAGCTGAGTAATTTGAGTGATTTATGGCTTTTTTTCATACACCTCCAAAGCCTTGGATTTCTATAAAAACAAGGCTCAGCCCTTCATAATTCATCTCTCAATCATCTCTCAAATTTGCATCCAAGCATCTCATATTTTGCACAATCACGCTGGAGGATTGGAGGCTGAGGAATCAACTTGTGAATTCAAAGCTTTGTGAGATCAATTTCAATTGCATAGTTTTTATATCTTAGCATAGAATTTCATAGTTTTCATATCATTGTTAGAATCTTCATTGTTAGATCATTTAGTATTCATTTCATATCAGTTTTCAATAGCATTCATAGCATATCAGTTTATCATTCTTATTGCACAGAAAAATAAAAAATATAGCTTAATTGCATTCATTCCATATCTAGAATTGCATTCAAATCCTTCGTTTAGGTGTCGTCTAGGTCACTGATCTCGATAACAATCTGAGAACATTAATCTCGCACCTACTAGAAGGTAATAATTCGCTTGGTTAGATTAGATTTCAATTTTGCACGATTTTGATTATCACTAACCTCTAATGTTTTACTGAGTGTTGTGTCTATAGATCAGGTACAATTTTCACACACACAGTTGATAGGACTAGCATAGGTGACCAAGTAGTCACCCTTGTGATCTCTCAAGATGTCAACCCCACCTTGGCTTATATTGTTTTCCGCCCCATCAAAATTTAATTTAACCCATCCTCTGGGGGGAGTACCCATTTGGTGGCTTTTCTAGCTATTTTCTTAGCATCATCAAACCTGGAGGACCCGGCAAGGGTGTTCCACCTATCAGCAAAACTTACTTCCCAAGTAGCAGGAGGGTGAGGAGGGAGCTTCCATTTGGCCATCCTGACATTTTTGGCATAAGAGCTTAGTTCCAATGTGGAGGCAAGCGTCGGGCTTGATACTCTCCTCTCTGAAAATCCTATTGTTCCTCTCCTTCCAAATGGCCCGGCAGATGTGGGTGGGTAGCAACCGCTAGAGGAGCTGGAGGAGGGGGTGATTTGAAGGGGCTCTCTAGTTATTAAATTGATGCACTTCTCTGTCCAGGGCCC
This sequence comes from Chamaecyparis obtusa, assembly GCA_027943335.1. NCBI lineage: Eukaryota > Viridiplantae > Streptophyta > Pinopsida > Cupressales > Cupressaceae > Chamaecyparis > Chamaecyparis obtusa. Next base: position 183,012 of record BSBK01005901.1, read on the forward strand.
ACGGGATGCTTAACTTTCTTATAACTCCATGCCATAAACTGGAAGCATAGTTGCAGTGGATGAACAAGTGGCTCACTATTTCCTCTTCCTTCTTACATAGAATACATCTATTCACCATGGGGATGCCCTTGTTTATAAGGTTATCCTAGGTTAGGACCTTACCATGCATTAAGGTCCACCAAAAGAAGTTAATTTTTTGGGTGAGATGGGGAATCTACACCCTCTTCCAGTCCTACTAGTTACCGATCTCCTTCAGAAGCAGATTATAAGAGGATTTGATAGAGAAAGTACCAGCCTAGGTGGGGGCCCAGATAATTGAGTCCTCAAGACCTGAGATTCTAATCTTAGTTGTAATTTCCATGAGGTCCTTGGCTAAAAGTTGAAAATCCAGTCTATTCCTTAACCACCTAGGAATGTCCTCCCAATCCCTTCTTGCGATATAGTTAGAAGCTCTATTACCCAGGATAGGTCTGATGTGATCCATGAGGGGTTTAAAACTATGGCCTAAAATAGGTTGGTTTTCTATCCAGTTGTCACTCCAAAACCTGATGGATCTTCCATTTCTGATTTGCTAGAGAACACCTTTAGAGAGCAGGGTCCTACATTTGCATATGTTCATCCATAGTTTGGATCTCTTGGGGAGGTCACCATCTTGAAACATTCTCCTATAGGGGTGTCCTTGGAGGTACTTGGCTTCCATAATTCTGCACCAATCTGCCTTTCCTTCTATAAGTTTCCAGGCCACTTTCATGGTAAGGGCTTTGTTCATCAGCCTGATTTTCCTTAACCCCAGGCCCCCCATTCTCTTCAAGAGGCAGACAGTATCCCAATTCACCAGAGACATCCTCTTTTTTTCTTCTGTTCTAGCCCATAGAAAAGTCCTTTGTATCTTTTCAAGTGTGTCCTCCATATAGCCTCTGATTTTAAAGAGAGAGAGGAAGTAGATAGGGATTCCTTGGAGGGTGGAGGCCACGAGCTGTAGCTTACCAGCATTGCTCAGAAACTTCCCCTTCTAGCTAGCAAGTTTCTTCTGGGTTCTTTCTAGGATGGAATTCTAGAAATCTTGGGACACCTCTTTAATAGCATGGGGGAGGCCAAGATAAGTTGAAGGGAGAGAGGCCGCTAGATAGCCCAGGATCTAAAGCACCTTATTTTGTGTCTCTATGGGGGTATTAAAGAAGAATAACCTGCTCTTCTGATAGTTGATGCACTGCCCTGAAGCCACGCGTAACTTTCCAAAACTTGTTTCCACTACCTGGCCTCAATAACAGAAGAATAACCAAAGAGGAAGGTGTCATCCACAAACTGTTCTAAAATCACCCGAGGACTAGTGGAGGCAGGTTTGATGCCCATTATTCTCCCCGTGGTAGACAACATACAAAGGTTCCTACTAATCACATCAGCCACCATAATAAAAAGGTAAGGGGAGAGGGGGTCACCCTGTTTAAGACCCTTCTTAGGTTTAAAATAACTACTAGGGGATCCATTCACCAAAATAGAAAGGCTGGCCATTTGGGTACATTCCTATATAATCTGGATGACCTTCTCATTAAACCCCATTTTGGCTAGAATTTTAATCAGAAAGGACCAATTGACTTTGTCATAAGCTTTGGAGATATCCAATTTAAAAGCCATACCTAGAACTTTGCTCGTGTCCATAGAGTGGATTATTTCATGGGTGGCTATGGCTGCATCCAGGATCTGTCTTCCCGGCACGAAGCCTTCCTGAGTAGTGCTTATAATCTTGTCTACCAGAGGCTTGATTCTGCCCACTAGGATCTTGGTGAGGATCTTATAAAAAGTATTGCATAGGCTGATGGGCCTGAAATCCATCATAGTGGTAGGATTGTCATGCTTAGGAACAAACACAATGTAGGTTTGATTATGTTTCCTAAGGACGCACCCTGTCCTGAGAAAGGATTAGTTAAAGTCACATGATAAAGCTTATAAGTAGTGATATGTATTTTGTCATCAACATGGAAATATGATAACAATTATAAGAATAGAATGTAAAAATTTACATAACATAATAGTTAAGAAAAATAATGATCATAAACATTAAATGTAGTCATGAGAAGCATTAGAGACATTAAATGCTAAAATTAGTAGAAAGACGATGAAATTAACCCAATCACAAAGATATAATAAAGAATGTAGCAAAATTTGATAATAGAAAATATGTTAAAACGTGACATGGGAAACATAGAATATTGTATTAGATAGGAGTGAAATAAAATCATGTTAAAAAACACAACAATAAAATAAAATATTAATTTAACAAAGATATCCATGAAGCAGTGAAATAAAAATAAAGATAGGACTTTAACGAAAATGTCATAATAAAAAAATATTTACCACAAATGATAGTAAACACAAGTATAAGTAAACAAGGATAAAGAGAAAAATGTGACAAAAAAGAAGAGGGATATGTAAGGATATATGAGTAGTGAAGTTTCTCATCATAATTTAAATAAAGTAGTTATAGTATGTATCATGGAAAAGAAGACTAAATTATTGATTAGTAATATTTCTTTTCATATGGTTCTTATTTTTAAATAATTGATTTGTTGGGTCATTACTAAGCTTAACATTTATAAATCATTTCACATAATTTTTAAGTCATATTTCAATACACTGCCTCTATTGCTACATAATCTACAGGTATGATGAGATTTATGAAAATATATAGACTTGCATATCTTGGCTAGAGCTAGAAGGTACTAATAGTTTTCTTCAGTGATTTTTCCAACATCAAAGGCTTACAAATAATAATATTGAGAGGTAGGATATGTTGTTGCAATTTTTATGTCTAGGTAATTTAGGAGATAATGCTATAGCATACAAGGTATGTTTTGTAGATGCATAATCCCAATAGATAATAGAAAAATAGATGAATCACAAGAAGGTATCACCCTATTCACATTAGCATTATGTAAGGAATGTTTAGACAAATAATTCATGAATGTATTTGCTAGGTTCATGAAACAAGTTTAAGACAAATAAGATGTATAAAGTCAATAATTTTCCATTGATAAATCATTAAACAAAAATCTACTTATAGGAGAATCAAATATGGAAGATCAAGAAACACAAAGTTTAGAAATCTACTTGTTTATAAACCACCTCAAGATTAGAAGCCATGTATGGACGACCAAGAATCATAACTTAGAATTCCATATTGCATTCTCCTTTTAGATTTGAACTTAGGTCTCCAGAATGAGACCTTAATGTTTTAAGAAATTAAGCTTGACCCATCAGAAATGATGAAACTATTACAAAAATTTAACATTGTAATAAAGTATAAACTCATTAATTAATAATATATCATCCTCAACACATAATTATCAAGAAGAAATTATTTTGCATGTAACACATAATTTATAGTGTATCACTATCATCATGATAATTCTCGACTAATCCTAGTAATATCATCATTTTGAAAGATGTAATGATTCTTTGGTAGTGAGCACATGAGAGGTTAATGAAATATGCATGTCGTCATTACAAGAGTTATCATTATGTGAAAAAACATAATGAATATCCAAAGCATTCACATTAGGTGTATAAGAATAATCATTATGAAACATATCGTCATGTATAAAAAAAGCTAGCATATAAATATGTCATGGCTCTTTGGATGTAGAATCATCATAAAATATAGAATAAGTATCATCATAAAGCACAACAATTTTACAAGTAGTTAGGAAAGATATACATTAAGTATTATCTATAGGCTTAAAATTATAATATGAGGGTCTAATATGCATATGCATCATAAAATATGGGTTACTAGTCTTGTCATTTGATTGAGACATGATTAATGGTATAAAATAATTTTAATAAGGAAAAATACAATTATTATCCATTAATGATATAGAAAACATACAAGAATTGTTAGTTTTTGGTGAAAGTATTCAAAATGAAAGTAAAATTAATAACTACAACTTTAGTAGAAGAAAAGGCACATATATGATGATATAATAATTCCATGGAACATGTCATCTCATATATTTAAACCTTCACATAAAGTTATTATAGTAGGTAAATGGTTCTATATTTTATTGATTTTTTTAAAAATTAGTATTGATAGTTCTTTTCATAGTAATCTAGGTACTATGGTGATTGGTTGAATTGGGTAATATAATGTTGTTATAATTCACTCTTTTTGTATGAGGTTTGATACTAATCATCAAATGGAGTATCAAACCATCCTTATCGGTACACTCTCATGATTTTTTTTTAGAAGTTGGCATCTTTCTCAAGGTAAATTTTATTCATTTTATGGAATTTTAGTTCCCTTTTTTTCTTCTTTTTTTGCATATTATAGAGAATGAAATGTTATTATACATAGTTTTGCTAAATGAGTCTTTAATAATTACATTTGAAACCACATAGAGAAGGTCTTTTTAATTTTGTTTTGAACAATCTACATAATTTCTTCAACTCCTTCATGATAATTAAATTCCTTCATGTTTTGATCCAATTTCACTAGGATTTTTTATTTTTCTTATTTAATGAATTTCTTTGGTTGAGGTGGTGAATTTGTGGATAAACTCAGTAATTTTTATTTTTATTTGACCTTAAGTGGTAGTTGTTGCTACTTTTTAAAAGAAAATTACAGGTTTTTTTGTAGATTTTTATTTAATATAAATTTTTGTTTCTTTTTGTCAAAAATAATTTAACCTAAAATTAAATAGAAATTAATATAGATATACACATTTGACTATTTCAAATATACAATAAAATTAAATAGAAATTGACATCAAGATACAAATTTCACCATCACAAATGTATACTTAAACTAAAATTTTAGTTCAAATATTAAAATTATTTAATTTACATAAAGATTAAATTGTTTAAATAAATTAATATATATTTAAGATAAAGTAAGAGTATATAATCTGTATATTTCTTTTTATATTTTTAAGAAGTTACATTTTAATATATGGCTTACAATGTTTACTTTAATATCAACTTTTGAAATGAAAATCTAGTAATTTTTAGTTGAGCACGAATATGTCTTTTAGTTTTCTAATCACTATCACATTTGGTTAAGCCTTTTGAACTGTTAAATATTCTAAACCAATTATTTATTTTAAAAGACTTTTCTACTACGTTTTTATTGCCCGCATATACATAAATACAACACGTTGTAATTGGCATTGAGACTTTTTCATAGAAAAGTTTTAAAAAAGCGATGACTGCAGTGAAGATTAAAGAATAGAAGTGTCTTTTAACATGAAGAACCATACCACACTACTGTGTTATAGAATTGATATCAGGAGACAACATAGTAAAAAATTTGTAACAACTTTTTGTGTTCAAAAGGCTTTACATAAAATACAATTATTATTTGGATTGATTATTGGTTCGAAATTCTACCCTGCTATGTATCTTAATTTCAGAAAGGAAAAAAATTGCTTGGTTGTGTTTGAAAGTTTAATCTCTAATAAAAAAAATTGACTACTTTCCAATCGTATAGATTTTTCAACACATTCCATCTCTCATTAAATTCCACATGCGCTTCCCAGAATTTTTAAAATTGATATGGTAGTCTAGAATGACTAAAGTTTCAGTTACAGTAAGAGACTAGTGGTCATCTATAATATCTTTGATGCTCTTTCCAATGTTAAAACTGTCATAAGATGAAGACCCCTTTTCCAAAGGAAAATCCTTCCCCATGGGGATATCAACATGGAGGTCCAAATTTCCCTCATTGATGGGTGGAGGATGCACTAAGGTCTCTTCTCCAGGAATAATATTTGGTTTGAGTTTATTACCATTGGTAGAATGAGAAACTGACATGTCCTTCACTATCTCTTTAATTGAAATATAGGAGGAATCATGTATATTTCTTTTATGGTGTCAACAAGAAGTTGAGTTCACTTTTTAGTCAAAAGTGGAACTATTTTTCTTATTTTTCAGAATTCATCCCAATTGACCTTAAAATCTGAATAACTTAAAGATTGAATCTTTAGAAAAGGCAGTAATAAGAAATGTAGTATTGAAAGTCTAGTTTCTAAATATGTAATTTATATTAATACTCAGATAATAAAAATTGATTTTCACTAGGTATGTCCAAAAACTACTATTTAAAAGTCACTTTTTTACGACCTTTCATGCTTATGTGTGTGAACTATAATTTGACAGGTAAGTGAAAGTATTTTTTTGAGTCCTTTTGGGATATGATTTTTAAGACACAAGATTGATGAGCATATTTTTTTGTATTTGTTTTTTAATATTTTTTTTCTACTATTTTTTTATTGGGTGTGATTTTTGTTTTGAAAACCCCTCAAACATAAGTTGACCCAAACTCCTTATTTTTCCAAAAAGAATTCAAAGTTAAAAGAATTGTCTCTAGTTTGATGTAGTTTGTATCCTTTGAAGAGAACATTTAAAAGGGAATAAAAATACACATGTCCTATTTGAAATGATTTAAGATGACAAAATGGTAACTAAAAATGATACAAAAGCAACCAACTAGGGTTACATACCTCACAATCACTTTAAAAATCTCCACCATACCAACCATGGGAATTTATTCTAACCTTGTATCTTTCATTATTTTCAAAGAAGACTGAATAGGCTTCATCATCTTTTTGTCCCTAAAAATATCTATATAGTTGACTAGTGTCTATTTCAAAATTTAAATAGTTAAAAGTGATGGTTGTCAGAATATGTTCTACTTAATATGTTGCTAATTTAAACTATTGTCTACAAAAAAATAAACACATCCTACAATAATTTATTTTATAAGGTCCAAGATTAGTGAGATGGGAGGGGTGAATCATTAATCTACCAAATCCAAATTTTTCAAGAACCATTCAATAAGTTTCATCAACATATAACTTGAGTTGTAATAAACAATGAAACAAATGAAATCATCGAAACATGCAACACAAGAAAACTAAGATTTTAATCATGGAAACCATTGGTCAGAGGGAAAAACCATGGTGGGAATTAACATCCATTAATCATTTTCACTCTTCTGAAATGCACCATCTTAAAGGCCTGGTTCTATAAGGATATTTACAAATGATGTCGAGTTAGAAGAAGACCCTGTTAGGAGTCACTTTATTTACCTCTAATCCTATTAGGAGCTTTACCCTTTGAGGAGTAACCTTGTTAAAGGATTTCAAACCCTAATTAAAGAGCCACCTGGTTAAAGGAATTACAAATTAAACCTACTAAAGTCTACTTGGGTAAGGGATTTTTTTGTAGAACCTATTAGGATTCAAGAAGTACAATGATCTAGTTAAGCACAAAAGCTTCTTCTTTTTTTTTTATTTAATTAAGCACAAAAGCTTCTTCTCTTGCAGATATTTTTTTTCTCTTCACTTGTCTACACCTTTGCATCTACGATCTACACTTGTATAATTCACTGATTTACATATAAATACATTACATGCTTACTAGGGCCTTAAGTAACTTACAAAATGTATTACATTTAAATTTTGATCATTCTCGCTTGATCCTTGATCCCTAAAACATATTTCCAGTCTACAATAATCAATTACAAATTTAGGTCGACCACAAGATTCATCACACGTCAACTTAAACCAAGAATAATCAAAATTTATTTGATGTCCCCCACAGGCTTGAAAACTTGAGAGATGTGATCACCTCAAATAATGAAATAGTATATCATCATTAAAAATATATTATGCCATGTCACCATGCCGCCTAGATCACTAAGAGATCTACGGCAACTAACTGCATCATCACCACTCACAATTCTAACATCAACTGTTCAAACCTATTCAAAAAATTTCTATCTAGAACATAGCAATCTTTTGTCATCTAAAATATGCCTTGCAATGCTCCAATTATTTAGTGATCATAGTCTCAATAACATATCCTAGTCTTGAGATAAACATATCATGACTACAATAATTAGAGCCAAACTGATTTAATAAAATAATGAAATCATTCATTGTCTATCACTATCTATTCTTTTGGCTGCCCTAATTTACTTCAATCGATCATAAATCTCAGTATACTTATTCCTATCCACTAAGATTATAGATAAAGTATCAAAAAACATCTTTGAGTCTTCATCTCCAACTACACACTCCAATTCTTTCACGTACTCACTGCAAATAGGATTCTCTAACTCAAAATCTTATCATCAAATTTTAAACGAACATAGTCCTTAGTTGACATCAATGAAAATAACATAATTGATCTTCTTGTCATCAAACATGTACTCAGTAATCAACACAGAATCAACCTCTACATTAGTTATGTCAACAATGTCCCCTTTTGGCATTAATGGAAACAATGCATTTATCTTATAATAATTGATCCCCCTTAGCTGATGCACCAAACTTCTTGGCATGATCTTCTTGGTCTTCTCCCTTGTGTCTTCTTTTGGATCTTCTCCCCAATTCCTGACTTCTTTTCTCTTCTCCCCCTTTGAAAATAATGCCAAAGGTACCACATAGGTCACCTACTACAACAACTTTCTTTTCTTATGACTTCTCCCCTAAAGGAGTAGTCCCCTTTCACATCAAACCAAAAGTGAAAGATATTCAATGAGTTGATTGGATTAAAGCTTACAAAAACATCTTATTTCTATTCAGGTAGGGGAATAACCCCTAACTTACCTCTTAGATACTGAAAATTATCTTTAGGTAATGGATTAGTAAATATATCTACTACCTTCTCCTCGGTTGGCACATATTTCAACTTGACTACCTTTTCCTACACTTTCTCTGTTAATAAATGATACTTGATTGCAATATGATTTATCTTAGAATGCATCACTGGATTCTTGGAAATGTGAATTGCACTTGTATTATCATAAAATATACTCACCGGTTCACTTACCTTCTCTTTTATACCTTCTACGATCTTCTTCATCCATTCTATTTGAGTACAATTGATAGCTTCTGCTACATAATCAACTTTTGTAGTCGATTGCCAGATGCAATTTTTCTTCTTACTTGTCCATGACACAAATCTTCCTCCTAGAAAGCATGCTCCTTCACTTGTACTCTTTCGATCATTAATTTTTCCTACCTAATCTACATCAATAAAAATATTGATAGAGAAATCACCTTTTCCATCATACCAAAGACCTTATCCTTATGGCCCTTTTAAGTCCTAAATATCCTCTTCACTTATACCATGTGAGATTCCTTAGGATTATCTTGAAAACTAGCCACTATACCAACTTATTATGCAATGTCTAGTCTATTATGAAAAACATAATGCAACTTACCAATCATGAATCTATATAGAGTTGCATCCACTGCACTTGAATCATCATCCATTCCAAAAGTATTGAGTACTTCTTTTATGTACAAGTGGACTGATTGATATAGATACCATCCTTTAGTTGTGAAATATGTAATCCAATTAAGAACTTAATTTCTCCTATCATTGACATCTCAAATTCCTTCTTTATCTCTTAAGAAAATTCCAAACTCATTTCATCATCTCCTCTAAAGATTATGTCATCCATAAATACTTAAAATAATAATATCTTATCACCTTTAACCTTCAAGTAAACATTTATATCTTCACTTGTTCTTATTAAACCAATCTTGATGAGATAACAGTGTAATCTTTCATACCATACTCTATGTTCTTGTTTCACTCCATACAATTTCTTTTATAGCTTGCACACCATATCTTTATCCTTTGTCAATCCAAACCCATCTGGTTGATCTATTTAAACCTCTTCTTCAACAATCCCATTTAGAAAATTATATTTTACATCTACTTGAAAAACTTTAAACTTCTTATAGGAACATAAGAAAGTAAAATTCTTACCCCTTCAAGTCTTGCTGCAAGAGAAAATGTCTCTACATAGTACAATCCTTCCTCTTGTGCATAGCCCTTACACATAATTCATACCTTATTGAGAACCACTTACCCATATTAATTCACCATTATTCACTCTTCAAGGCCTCCCTCAAGGTTTTAGGTTCAAACTTTTAAATCAAACATATACTTTCTCTTATCTTCCTTCTAATTTGCACTACTGCATCTTTATCACCAATGATTTGATAAATAGAGTGATTTAATTTCACTTACCTTCTAATAGAAGGTTTAGGTCTAGGTGCTTCTTCTTATTATTCCACAAGTTGAACCAATACTTCCTCATTGTTGTGTTCAATAGTTTCTTGCTCTTGCAGTAGCACATACACAAATTCTTAATCATTCTCTGGCTCTTTCTTTCTTTTTTCATTAGATTTATCTAGATATTCATATATCTTCATATTTTTACTTTCAACTATCTCGTTATTCATTTTATTGAAACACTTATAGGCCTTTATTTTAGTAGAATATATGAAGAAAATAACTTCATCACTCTTAGGAACATACTTGCCATTGAAATTATTTCTCTTGGTATAACATCTACTACAAAAAACTTTGAAATATTTAATACTAGGTGAATGACCATACCATAATTCATAAGGTGTCTTAATGGTTCCTTTCTTAGAAAGTGGAAGGTTAATGGGAATTGTAAGGTCATTATGTTCTTGAGATGGAAATAGATAATTTTGGATAGGAGAGTTAAGGATAATAAGATCATCATGAGGTTCAAGGGAAATGGGATCTTGGTAAAAAAATTGGAGAGGATTGTTCATTGTTTGGCTCTTGATCTTAATTTGTTTCAGGACTCATTTCTTCATGATTTGAATCATCCTCTAAACATGGGGTAGTAAGTGTAATATTCATGGGAGACTCTAGAAAGGTATCAATGTCTTGACATGAAGGAGACAAAATTTAAATGGACTCTCTAAAATAGGCTTTCTTGAAAATGGATCACATAGTTGCATTGGTTCTATTATTTTGGAAGCATGGAATGGATTTACATCAACAATGTGACTATTTTTTATTTCTTCTATGGATATAGTTCTTACAAAGTTTAATCATTAGATTTTTCACTTGAGGGAGATGGAGGAAATTTATCTACTAAAACTTTAGGGGATGAAGGAGTGGAGGGAAACATGGATGTTTCTTGAAGGTCAATGTATTGAGGGGAAATAGGTATGTCATCCATGTGATCTTTTTGGGATGATTCATTATTGGAGACATGTGCATTGATTGTTTCACCCTATTTATATAATGTTTGAAGCAACTTCTTTAAAAATTTGGATGTGACTTTTATTTCTTGAGTGAATCTGTTGGTGACACTGCATTGGTATTTATAGTTTTTATCAGATTTTAAAATTGAATATATGGATCAATAGGTTTCTTATTAATAATGTTTGATTGGTGTTAAAAAGATGACAAACTTGAACTTGTGATTGTTTGGGAAAACCTTGGTATTGATTGGATTGTTGGCATGACTATCCCAAGAGGTTGTGAAATTATTTGAGGGAAATTTGATTGAATTGGAATGAAGATTGGTTCATAATGAGGTGCTGGTCCTAGTTGAATTATTCCATGCTTTAGATGAAATTTTGAAGGGTATTACAATTTTGGGTCAGAATCTTCCATTTATCTTGCATTAGAAAGTGTTTGAGATGATTCCATAGGTCTTGGGTCCTAATGGGTTTGGGTCCCTTGTCTTGAAGGGTTCAATATGCTTTTTTAAAATATTGTCTTGAAGGTAATATGGGTCTTGTGTCATAACCTTGTGTTTGGAAATGTTTTCTTTATCTTTGAACAAAATTGGGTTCCTCACTCAAAGCGTACATGAGTTGATAGTAACCTCATCTTTGGGACCTTGTTATAATAAACATGAGGACTAAATGCAAATTGAAACTAAGGATGAGGAATGATATATACAAAATGCAAGTTGTTTTTGGATTTTCTGAGATTTTGGAATGATATGCAATCTAGGATGTGAAAAGGTTAACTTAGGATATAATTATGAAAAGGTGAAAGCTAAGGCTATTAAACTATTTTTTAGGGATTTTGGAGTTTGAAAAATCTTTTGAAAATGCAAACCTAAGAGTATAACCTTAGGAAATTGAATAGGGATCTTGACTTAAAAAGGGCATAAAATGGAAACGGGATAATTGGATAAAAGGGACTAAGTCAAATCCACCATGAAAAATATTTAATTTGACCAAATGATATAGGGATAATTGGGATAAAAGGACAAAGGGATAAAGTCAAGATCATGTTCTCAATAACACTTGGAAAAACTCTAGGATTTGTAGTTTTGTGTAGTTTTGCAAAGTTGTAAAAGGATCTAAGTGCAAAATTAGGACTTAAGCAAAATGTACTATAATGAGGACAACTAATGTTAGGACTTGAAATTGAAACTACAAAGGGACTAATGTGATGTATGCAAAGGTTACAAAATCACTATGATATGAGGATGCAAAACATGCCAAAGATTACCGTATGATTACAACAAGGCTCCAAGGAAAATGTTTTAAAATTTGATGTTTGGTAAAGTCTATGAAAATGTTTTGAAATGTTTTGGAATTTTTTTGACAAGTTTTTGAATGTTTTAAAAGAGTTTTGAAAATATTTTGAAGGTTTTTGAAATGTTTTAAATTTGAACACTCGTGCAAGACACATTAGACAAGATGGTTGTTTTTAAAAAAATAAAAAAACAAACCACAACCTAGATTGGCAAGGACAATATTCAATGAACTCCCACTTTAACAAGTTTAGCCACACCTACTAAGGGAAAATATCCTAGAATATTGGAGGCATGGGCTCCCCATTACAGTGCAGTCACTTCTCTAGAACACTAGGCTTCAAATCTCAAGGGACTATTGTCTCTACCAAGAGCCATGAAACTATGGGATGTCTTTGGGTTTTCCCCCTACACTAACGAATTGAAGGGTTTTATTTGGCCACTATAAAAAGAGGTGTTAAGTCAATGCATCCCTACAAAGAAATTGTGTTTTAATCATACAAGGAAATGTGGTCATGCAAGAGTGATTGAGACATATAGACCCATGAATACTAGGCACAAGATACCCTTGACATCTAAGACTTTAATTTTAAGGAGGTATTATTTATAGTGGATGGAAGATGCTAGATTTTCCATTTTCCCACTTGGGTCATTCCCTCTCTTTGGCTCTTCTAAAGAAAGTCTTGGGAGGTTGGCCCTCTAGAAGAATTGTATGAATTTTTCTTACACCCAAGATCCACAAATGTGAGGGGAGAGGATATGTTCATATAATTATTAGGATAACAATATAGAAAATAATAAGAAACATAAGCAAATTTATTCTTTTTAAAGTACCAAACTAAAGTGTTTACTAACTACTAAATACAGACATCAAAGTTTAGGAAGACACACATGACCTTTTTTAAGCATCCTACATAAAACACATTAGGGTTCATTTACACCATTTAATTTTAATCTACTACATTAAAATAGTTGAAACTAAAATAAAAAAATAGTAAATTGAAATTTAAGGAAACCCTAACCAAGTGCATAGTTATGGCTTCCACCATCATAGAAACCCTAACCAACTACATAGAAATACCAACCAAGTGCTCAGGACCTGACTGGGACCTGGAAATGCACAAAAACATAAAAATTTAGTTAGACAAGAATGTTTTCATGTTGAGTTCAAAAAATGTAAGACTAGAAAAAGTCACAAAGAGAATATTAGAGACAACCAAAAATCTCAAACTATATGTCAACCTATCTAATCTACCATAAAATCCACTTGAAAACAAAAGGATATCAAAATAACAAAACCCCCTTTCAAGTGTAGCTCTCATGTTCTCTTTTCTTCTCCATTAAAATGGACATTATGTAGCTCTATGATCTTGAAAAAATATGCACTATAATTGAAATCAAAATGATGATAATGTTAATACTAGGAGTGTGGTTAATTGATGAAGGAAAATTGGAGTCAATTATAGAGATTGGGAGCCAAAATGAAGAAATGGTAACAAGTGTGCAAATTGGAAGGATTGTCATAATTATGGAGAATTAGTGCAAAATTTTCATGCACAATTAGGGGGAATATCGAAGAAGAAAGATGAGGCTAATTGGTAGGATATTAGGAAGCAAAAAATGAGGGAAAAGGGGTAGGGAAAAAAAGGTAAGGATTTGGAGGAAGATTAATAGGAAATCATGAAGCACAAATTAAGGAGATGGAGGCAAATTAGTAGGAGAGGAATTTTAAATATTTGAATTTTATTTATTCCCTCAATATGGAAATTAGGGATTTAGGAATAAAAGATCCCTTAATTAATGAAATGGTAACCATTAATTAATATTAAAATAATTAATTTGGAGAGTTAGTAAAAGGGGATAATTAGTATGATTAAGACCTAGGGATAGAGTATAGGTTATCTATCTCTAGAAGATAATTAAGTAATGGTTGACCAAATTGATGATGTGTACATAAAATTAAAAAAAATTTGAGGATCTTGATGATGATTATGAGAAATCTTGATGATTACAGGGCATCGATGAACTTTGACAATAGACTTAAAATGATGACAACAAATATTGATGATAAGTATCTATAAATAGCATTGATGATCTTTGAAAATTCCATTAAATTAACTTTGATTAGGTTGATGATGATGAGACATCATTTATTTTTGACAAGGTGCTTGAATGGATTTGTTTGAAATTGATTGATAAGGTTGATTGGGAACAACATTGATGAACTTTGACAATGTCCTGGACTGATTTGAAAAACATTGAGATGAAAGAGATTTAATTGATTTGATAATATTTTAAATGATGTTTACAAGGTTAAAATGATAATGAGGAATTAATGAACTTTGAGAATTCCTAAGATTAATTTTGTTTGAAATTGATTGATAAGGTTTATTGGAAACAAGATTGATTAACTTTGACAATTCCATTAAATGAACTAGTGTGTCATGCCCAAAATCTAAGGGAAAAACACATGAACAATTTCTTTTAAAAACATAAATATTCAACTAATGTTACATGTTTTTGATAGAAAAAGAAGCAAGAGGATGCTGCTATGTGTAATAGGGAAGACTAAGAGCACATTAACAACACTAGCTTCATAGTAGATAATTAGCAGAGTAATAGTGTCCAATCTGCCTCTATCAAAAACAAGCTTGAAGATCCTGAACAAAAAGAATGAACCAAAGTTGTAATTTAACCTAAAAGTATTAAACATAGTAATAGTAAACTACCTCCCAGGGCTAAACCAAAAACTTAAGTACTTAACCATATAATAGAAAAACACGGAATAAAATTGGGGACCTAAGGGCCTGGAACAAGACAAAATCACCATGGCACCAGCAACAGTTAGGTCCTCTCACCGAACCACTTGGACATGAAGGTGGTGGCCCATTCTTCCTGTAGAAATAGGAAGAGGTCTCTATTATCCTCATCATCTTCCAACTTACTACCAGTAATCTTCTCCTGCACATTACACCGAGTCACATCCAACACATGCATCACTTTAAGGGAAAATTTATTGGAGTCAGCGATGCGGGCCATGATTTCCTTCATATCCTACTTGAGACCAAGTATCTCCTTGTATAGCTTAGTGAATTTATACTTGAGGGATCCTTTGAACCTTCCATTCCCAACCATAGCCATGGTAGTGTGCTTAGTGTGGGGGGAGTTGACTTGCTGAGTATGGGAAGAGAGTGGGGTCAGGGTATTGATGCGAGGGATTTCATTCACCATGGGTGGGGAATTCAAAGGAGGAATGCTGCCAGACCTGGGAGAGTTCAAATTCTTAGCCGAGGAGACCTTAATCAACCTAGAGGAGCCAAAGGTATCCATATCCTTTGAAAGTGTCATGTCCTTAGAGGTTGTTTCCCTAAGTCTTATTTTACATTTTTCTTTGGCAATTCTATTGGAGTGCCTCGGAATGGTACCACCCATTTCAACCTCCAACCCCACCTGCCTACCTCACCTTTTCTATTTCTTAAGCCTCTTCTCAGCTTCAGGGGTGCTATCATCCACTATCTTATATTTTTCTTCCAAGGACTCAGAAACATGGGACTCCTCTAAATCCTCCAACCTTTTGAAGGGGTTCCACCACACCTCTTGCAGCCCTTTCCATCATGTGGGATAAGGTCAGTCTCCTGGATGGACTAGGAGGGGGATTGAGAGGGGTTATTAGCTCCTGAAGGACCAGCGTCTGGGGTGATATCCATGAAAATTAGGGGAGGTTGGGCAGGGGGAAAATGACTTTGTGGAAATTGTACAAATAGAGTAAAAGGCCTTGGTGTAGGATGGGAATTGGCTTCTCAAGGTTTTTGTTCTCTTTCATGCCCAGGATGTTGATTTCCAATGAGTGGAGGAGGTATAACAGGATGGAAATAAGGTTTCTATTCCTAATATGATTAAGGAATGGTAGGTGATAGTAGTAAAAGATAGTAAATCTGCCCTCTAAAGTGAAATACTTCATGATAATATGACAAACCTTAGGCTAGAAATCAGGGAGCAGCTCATGGTTGAAACCTCCAAATTTTTTAATAGGATTTTCTCCAGGCCTGAAGAATTGGTTGAGACTGGTCATGTCTAGTGTTCAGCTAGTTTTCCTTTATTTCCTTCCCTTCATCGAGAGACCTATCACTTTTCCAATGAATTATTCATTGATTTAAAAGTCGATGCCCCCGATAGACACATTTTTGTTGTTCCATGAGGACACAAATTGCTTAGAAATTTGTTCATCATGGCTGACTTTCATTCTTTCCATAAAACCCCAAATGCCAATGTCTTTGTAGTAGTGAATAACCAAAGGATTAGAAGTGAACTCCTCTTTGATTTTGTGAGGTTCAATGCATAGATTTTTTCCACCCATCTTGATCAGATTTGTTTCCACAACATATGCCTTCTAAAAATTATAGAGCTAAGCTTTGCATGTCAGGGCATAAAACAAGGCTTTTTGAATTAACTATTTAATTAGAATTTTTCTCATAAAAGGCACAGGATGGGTGATCTTTGGGGAAACAAGCCTTGTACAACAAAATTCAGTGGATCTCGAGGCGTAATAATTATAATTTAAGCCTTTTTTACCATTAATGTCCTTTGTAGTCGAAATGACATGTTGATGCGAACAACCTCCATTCTACATGTAATCTCTCAAAGGGAAATTATGAACCTTTATTAAATTTTGTACATATATAGTCATAATGATTATTATCATCATATTAAGATAGTACAGAAGCTTGGTGGCTCCATCAACAATTTTATTAGCAATTTGACCCATTTTAAATATTACTAGTGTCATATTTTTCCCACCCGACTAGCCATTGGGTATCCTTTGGTAGCGCACTAATCTCCTCCCAACTGACCACCCTAGATTGTTTGAGCCTAATACCAGGCACAAAATCAGCGATCGACTTACCTTCCCTATATGTATGGTAAATGATAGTGTTCTAGAAGTTGTTGAGAAGCTCCTGAATTTCCACTATGATGGTGTTCACCCACCACCCCGCATTACACCTTCAGTTAACAGCCTCCATAATTACTTTGGATTCCCCCTCGATCATCAACATCCTGTTATTCTTAGAGATGGAAAATTTTATACCCCATAGAAGAGTCATGCCTTCGGCTTGGTTAACAATATTATTTCTGAGCAGCCCAGCATAAGCCAAAAGGAAAGAACCATTGTGGTCTAGTAGCACTCCACCCCCACCGTGGGCAATATTTTTCACCACCCCATCAAAGTTTAATTTGATCTAGCCAATGGGCGGGGCAACCCAATGAGTAGCATTCTAGGCCATCAACTTGGAGTTGTTGAACCTAGTGAAGCTTGCCAACAAATTCCAATTATCAGTATTTTTGACCTCTAAGGATGGAGGGGGTGTAGAAGGAAGTTTCCAATTAACCAAGGTATTATTTTCACCTAGGAGCTTGGTACCCAGATGGAGAGAGGCCGCAGGCTCCCTGAAGATCCTGGTGTTACTTTATTTCCAGATAGTCTAGCAAACATGCGGGGGGAGTAAACACCATAGGAGCTGGAGGAGGGGGTGATTGGAAGGGGATCATCAAATAGTAAATTGGTGGACATCCTCCCCAAGGACCCAGGGGTTCCCCAGTTTTCCAATAACTCCCTGCCAATACTAGCAGAGTAGTCACAATGTATGAATACGTGGTTCATAGTTTCCTCCTTTTTGCAAAGAACACATCTGCTAGCAAGGGAGAACCCTCTTTTTATAAGGTTTTCATGGGTTAGCACTTTTCCATGCATGAGCATCCACCATAAGAAGTTGATTTTTGGAGTGAGTTGAGGGATCCACACATTTTTCCAATCTCTGGGGTTGTTCTCCTCCGTCAAAAGTAGGTTGTAAGTAGTCTTGACTAAGAAGGTTGCCGCTTGGGTGGGGGCCCAAATGATAGAGTCCTGGCCATTAATTCCAAGAATTTTTTCATTTCCCAAAATTTCCATAAGTTCATTAGCCAAGTGTTCCAACTTAGGTTTGTTCCTAACAAGGTACGCTACATTTTTCCATCGACCTCTAGTCATGTAGTTGTAGGCTCTATCACCAAGGATAGGCTTGAGGTAGGCCATGAAGGGACCAAACTTCCTAGCAAGGGTAATGTAATTCTGGATCCATGAGTCATGCCATAATTGGATGGATCATCCATTTCTGAGTTTCCAGAACGCACCCTTAGAAAGCATGGTTTCACATTTGCAAATCTTTGCCCAAAGTTTGGAACCATGGGGAAGGTCATTGTCCTAGTATAGCATCCCATAAGGGTTCCCTTGAAGGTACTTAGCTTCCATAATTTTACACCAATCCGCTTTTATTTCTATAATCTTTCATGCCACTTTCATGGTGAGGACCCTATTCATCCTGCCAATTCTCCTAAGTTCCAGTCGTCCTAGACTTTTAGGAAGACAAACAGTTTCCCAATTGACCAAGGATATCCTCTTTTTCTCTTTAGAGCTAGCCCACAAAAATGTTCTTTGAATATTTTCAATCGTATTAGCTATTTAGCTTTTGATCTTGAAGAGGGACAAAAAGTAAACAGGTGTCCCTTGAAGAGTAGAAGCAACCAGTTGGAGTTTACTAGCATTTCGTAGGATCTCCCCTTTCTAGCCAACAAGTTTTCTCTGGCTTCTCTCCAGGATGGAATTCTGGAATTCTTGAGAGACCTCTTTGATAGTGAGAGGGAGGCCTAGGCAGGTGGAGGGGAGCGAAGCTGACTAACAACCCAAGATTTCAAGCACTCTGGTTTGGGTCTCGATAGGGGTGTTAAAGACGAAAAGTCTTTTTTTCCTTGTAGTTGATGCACTTCCCCGAGGCCATAGCATAAGTCTCCAATAGGTTCTTCCACTATCTAGCTTCAATCACCGAAGAGTACCCAAAGAGTAAAGTATCATCCACAAATTGTTCCAGGACAACTTGCTACAGAGTGAAAGCTAGTTTGACACCTTTTATTCTTCCCATGGAAGAGAGCATAGTCAAATTCCTGCTAAGAACTTCAGCCACCATAATGAACAGATAGGGGGAGAGGGGGTCTCCTTGTCTAAGTCCTTTTTTAGGTTGAAAGAAGCCCCCCAGGGAGGCATTGACCAACACAGAGAAAGTAACAGTTTGTGTACATTCTTGAAGAATGCAAATAACCTTATCATTAAAGCCCATTCTACTAAGAATTTTTAGAAGAAAGGACCAATTAACTTTATCATAAGCCTTAGATATATCAAGTTTGAAGGCCATTCCTATCCATGGAGTGAATAATTTCATGTGTGGATATGGTAGCATCCAGGAGTTATGATGTAATTGGATTATTCTATCCAAAGGGTAAAGTGATCTTTGATGCAAGAGGGTAATCATGAAAAGCATGGACGAACTTCCCAATGTCCCTCAAATGAGATAATCATTAAGATTTAACACGAGGCTTATAGTTTGGCTAGGTCAAAATATTAAATCTAAACACCTTTTGTCTTAGAAAAATTAATTTAAAATGCCATGGAATAATTTTCCTTGTTAACCCTAGTCATCATAATTATTAAATTTAAAGAATAATAAAATAAAGAAAAAAGTCATTAAAATTATTGACATCTTACCTAGGTTTAATTTATAAAATTAGATTAAAAACCTACTATAAAATTTCATTTAAAAGTCAACCGGTTAAATCGTTAAAAATTTGACCCATAACATAAATTTAAATAAAAACTATGTCTTGACAACATAAAACCTTAATAGGCGTAATCAGCTAAAAATGGTCAAGATCAAATATCATGAGCAACTAAGGAAAAATTAGAGCAATAATTTCAACCAAGCCAAAATCCAATAATATTTGAAAATCAAAAGCCATTAATCAATTTAAATCAAATAAATCAAGATAAATCAATTAATTGTGCAATTAGTATAATTAATTGTATAGCTTAATTAAAAATCAAATCAACCCATTTAAGGGGTACACATGGCTAAACAAATTAGTTTAATTTAATTATTTAATTCTTAATTTCCCTCACCCACAACATGGGAGGAAAATACCTCAACAAATAGGAATTAAGTATTGGGCGCACATGGATCAAAATAAAATTGAATCTCAATCACACATAAGGTGAGAGCATCTTGACCACTCATTTTGTCTCTTTGTTCCAAGCTTTGAGGATAAAGCATTTAAATTGTCCCTAAAGATGGAACCATGGACTTAACCTTAAATCAACCATGATCAAATTAACTCCACCCCCTAAGCTTGCCAAAATATATAAAAGAAAGACTAAAATCAGGAGAAAAGGATCCACACATCCGAGAATTGCATCAAACCTCTTGAATTTTTAAGCTAGAAAGACAATTGTTAAGCATAATTTGAGCATAGTTTTGAGTAAAATAAGCTTTAATTGTATTAATCTTTATCATTTCTCATTTTAAGGATGTCACTAATGGAGGCTTTCTGAGAGCTTGTCATTAGCATACTTAAATAGAGAGGCATAGAGTGCTCATTAATTTTATTTGCATTTAAATAGCTCAATAATTGTGGTATTTATTTTATTTAGATAATTTATTGCTAAGCTAACCCTATGAAGGTATTTTCAATATTACACAAAATGGAACCCACTGTGGGGCATTAGGCTTCACTTGTTCAAATTTAAGAAAATTTGCTAGAATTCTAGGATTTTCTTGTTATTAACTCCATTTTTCAGGTGAAGTTGCACATTTGAGACTTCCTGCAGCACATCCAAGCATTCCTGCAATGCATTCAAGGCTTGAAACAATGTATCTGAGATAAAGTGGTGCTCCTTTACACAGAGAAAGAGTGCATTTGATAAATTCTATCTTCTAATTTTAATTATTTCAGCACTTTCACCCTAACTCTACAATGCGTACAATTGATCTTGAAGCATATTTAAAGTTTTATTTATGCATATTTTCTTTATTAATAAGCGCATTTAAATTCTATTTCTGGACATTTAAAGTTTTATGTAGTGCATTCAAGGTTTTAAATAGCACATTTAAGTATTCTTGTTGCACTTTTAATTTTTTTACAAAGTAGATTAAACTGATAGTCAAAAATATTTTCTTTGTGTTTTTCTTATGGAAAGACATAAAAAAGTAAAAAATACAAAGACCAGAAATAACTGTGAAGACAATGCCATTGCAAAAAGGATCAATAAGGAGATCATAGCCTACACAAATCATATTTTAGAGGATTCTGAGCAGGAGGGTAAGGAGTACAAATGTTATTTAAAAGTAGTTGATTCTTATAATTCAAAATTTGTATCCTTAAATTGGATTTTCATGCCTTGATCATTTTGTTTAAAATTGAAAACTAAAGGCTTAAAATTTAGTTTTTCTTGTTTTCCTTCACTTTTCTTGGTTGTGTTGAACTAAAATTTTTGAAGAGGAGGAAAAGGAGCTAGAAAAATCAGCAATAGGTGAGTTAAAATCATGAAAATATCAATTAAAAATTCCCCTAGCCTTTTCTAGCTTCAAAATATGGTAAGCCTTGAAAATTTAGTGATTTTTCTCTTAAATTGTGGCATTTTCACTTTGAATCTAGTAATTAGAAAACCTATTATTGTTTAAGGGATTTGGTAATAGGCCTATGCTCTTCAATTTTTAAGTGAATCAAAATGACAAACCTACCAAGTTCCTTGATTAAAAGAAAGGCTAGGGAATAAACAAGTATTAAAATTAAAATCCCTTGTTTGTGGAGGAAAGTAAAAATACTTGATTCCCATTAGTTAGAGGGTTTAGCTAATTGAACATTGTTTATTGTGCTTGGGAGTGAAAGAATAGTAGGGATATGATCTTCACCTTTTGGTGAATAAAACTCCCAAACCTATCTCTTCATTTCATTTATTCGCTTTAAATGAACATGCTAGAACTATAGTGGGCTCACCTCCTGAGAATTTGCCTTAACGAGGCCAGTGAGAGGGATAGCCCAAAGTGGGATACAATTGCCTTTTCTACAATAATCTAACCCACTATAAACAAAATTTATTCATCCTTAATGGGGTGAATGACAAAAGGATATCAATTATCAAACTTCCTCGAGTAGTCCTTTGGGATCGCGCAAAACTCTGATATACCAGTGGTGGGAAGCCCCTAATTATTGTGGGATGAAACTTGGTATTTCTTTTGAATGGAATCATTACTAGTATCTTATTAACTTAGAAATCCTACCTATTTAGAACCATGTTTACGAACCAATTTGACAAATAGGTAGATTGCTTGGAGTTACTTATTGTTTAATAACCCGTGATAATGTTCAGTACATTTCAAACACTTTGTGTTTAGAGGGTTAAAAAGACAAGTGTACTTGTGGTTTCTTTGTTTGAAGATACGTAGAACAAGGGAGAAACACCCATTTGAAAAATCATCTTACATTTTAAAATATATTCTTAAATGAACAATTACCAAATTTGGGGAAAATCAATTTTAATTTAAACCTTTGTTGATGTCGGTTTTCACACAAGCACACAAATTGAAGATATCCCTACAAGAAGATGGCACTCGCATAACATAAGAGGTCTCTAAAGTTCTATTCCAAACTCCTTTTATTGAAACTCTAGAACAAGAGGATAGTCTCCCAAACTTATTTGAACAAAGAGTCAATCCAATGGATATAAATGCTAAATTTTATGACTATCTTCATGGGGGAAACAATGAAGATCAAGGAAAAATGAAGCAAGTAACCACTAACCAAGCGGACCAAGGGACAAAAGAGAAAACCAAAGAAAGAGCCAATAGGAAATCCCAAGATCCTGAATTCTTTGAGATTATGGAAAAAAATTTAGAAGAAATAAGGAAAGATACTTCCTTAACTTAGCCCAATCAGGGGTCAAACTTCCTCATGATTATGATATTGCAACATTAAATAAAAATGAGGAAGAAGATAATCCTTTAGGTATGATGAATAAAAAAATCAAAATGTTTCAAGCACAAATCAACACCATGAAGAAAGTGGCCAAACCAAAGCCCTTTTATATTGACACTTTAAGACCATTCCATTTGATTGGAATTTGGTTATGACATCTTTCCCAACTAATGTGTGTTGGAAACTACAATTGAAGCAATTGTTGTATTGTCATTGATGTCAAACCTTAACTAATAAGACTGTTGCTACTTAGGAAAGTACTATATCTATTGTGAGAAGGGAAAGAAAGGAAGGTAACAGTAGCACCTAAGGAAAGGTTCAGTTATCTTGATACTACAAAGTGTACTTGACTATGTTTTACAATGATGGGACAATGTATTGTTTATCTTAGTAAGATTGAGGACTAAATTGGTAGGCTTTACCAAGCAAAAATGAAGAAATCATGTTTAAGCCGAGTTATGTTAGTGTCGACCGAGTATCAGTTAATTACCGAGGAAGATAGTATATGTCAAGGAAATAGTTTTAGTAGTGACCGAGTGTTTTACATGAAGATCAAGTGGATGATCACAGTATTGACCAAGCATCAGCATTTTTATATTTGAAGAGAATTCAGATTTGGAGCTAACATTGTTGAATCCTTGGAGGTGGCTGCAAGAAGTTGGGTGCCAATTTTTTGCAAAAAGTGGAAGTGTTTTTCTTATTTTTCAAAATTTATCTGAATTGATCTCAAAATTTGAGCCACCTAGAGATTGAATCTCGAAAAAATTCACTAATAGAAATTGTAGTACTCGAAGTCTACTTTTCAAATATATAATTTATTTTAATACCCACATGCTATCAATTATATTTTGATAGGCATATTTGAAAACCACTTTTTCAAAATGCTTGTTTCAGGACCATACCACATCCGTGTACGGCCACCATATTTTGACACAAATAAATGAATTTTTTAAAATCCTTTTTAGGGAAGATACCTAAGACATAGAATATTGATGAGAATATTTTTTCTTTTTTTTTTTTTTTGTAAATTATTTTTTATTAATTTTTAATTAACAATAAAGCTTATTTTTCAAACCTCTCGTGTATGGCCACCATAATTTAATATAATTTTTCTTTTTTTCAAAAATTCCTTTTTTTTAAATTCAAAAGAATTGAATCTATATTGATGACATATAATTTATTTTTAAAAATACTTAAAAATTAAAAAGTTATTAAAGTTTTAGTGAGTCTCACTATTTTACGTTTATGTACCACTATCAACTAATAAATAATGTAAAAATAGTAAAAATAACCATATTATTATAAAATTTATATTTTTAGAATTGTGATAGTGAGATCTTTAATAGGTTTTTATTTTGTCAAAAAAATCGTTCCAGAAGGGCTTCAAAAAATTACGGTAAGCCTTAAAAATTTTATTCCAATGCCTTAGCCAAAATTTTGGAGGCTAAGACATAGGCTTGGTCTCACCAAACCTATCCCAAACCAAAAACTGAGGCAGAGTGAAAACTCCCGCGTGCATATTTTAAGAAATGGGCACCCGTTATTTAAATTCAAAAAACGGGCACCCGTTTCATAAATTTAAAAATATGTGTTTAAAAAAACATTTTAAATTAAAAAAAAATTTAAATTTTTTTTGAAACGGGTACCCGTTTTGAAAAAAAATGGGTGCCCGTTTCTGGAAAAATGGGTACCCACTTTTTGAATTTCGAATCGGATGTCCAAGCCTAAAACGGGTGCCCATTTTTAAAAAATGGGTGCCCGTTTCAAGCGGCGCAAATTTTCAAGCCACGGACTTCCACGGAATTGGCACCCAACCTTTTGCTTCTACCCTTGGATTATGTAAAACGTATTGACTTTATTTATTGATTGTATGGAAGCATTTAATGCTTTTTAAAATATTTTATTGTAAATCTTTATGAGATTTTTGATGATTTTAGAAGAGGAGATGAAGAACATGAAGCAGGTAGATTCAATGAATCTGACCTAACCCTAAGATCTACGAAGGAGATTAAGCAGCAAAAGATAAGTTAACCTAATAGAGAAAAGTATTAAGGGAACCTAAACATTAGGTATGAGAATGCATGGGTGAAATAGATGCTGGAAGAATAGTAAGTTTTATTGACTATATAAGAGAAAAGGCTGAAGGAGGAGTGTGGTGATTGCTTGAAGAAAATTTTCGAGCAGATCAGAGATGGAGATGGAAAAGTTTCAAAGTCAGTAAACCAGCATTTGTGTATGGAATTGGATTTGATATCTGCAAAGTGAGTTGTATAATTTTTAGATCAATACTATTGCTACTTTCTAACCATTGTAACACTCAAAATCCTTTTAACAGAGGTTGACCTAATAGTCATATGTTAAATCCTTTGAACAAGGTTGCATTCTAATGGAGTGTATGTAAGTCCTGTAACAAGGCTCACTTTTAATAGGGTGATTGAAATCCTTTAACTAGGTCACACCTGATAGTGTGTATTGTAACCTTTGATGGGGTTGGCTTTTAACCGAGCTCACTTCAGAAGAGTGAAAATAATAGTAGCATGTTACAAAGTGATTTTTACCATATTGGGTTTCCACTATAAATCCTGGTGTCAATACTTGTGTGAATGTTTTGGTTTGAACATTTATATGTTTTACAAGTTAGTTACAGTTGGGTAGTGGACTGCAGTGTTATATGTTTCTATTATTGAATCAGTGATGATCGAGTTTTTTTTGGTTGCTTGATCTGATTTAAGGAAAATTTTTTGAAGTTATTTTATACATCAGGACCTGAGAACAACTGATTCACCTCACTCCCTCTCTATTGTTCTAAATCATATTAACAATTGGTATCAGAGAGGTGTTGCTTATTGGTGTCTACAGAAAACAAGTTTAAACGGACTTGAAGCAAATGATCAAGATGTATAAAAAGGAGGTACCGAAGCTGAACAAAGAAAAATTCCCTGCATGGCAAAGCTTGATGAAGCTGCATTTGGCTGGTATTGGTGAGTCTGTAAAGTACTACATTGAGCATGACTATGTCACACCTGTTGCACCCTTAACTATCGAGGAAATCAGAACTAAGAAAGAACATAATCAGGCAATGCTAGAAATTGCATCTGCCCTAAGCTATCAGGAATTTGAGGATATTAAGGACTACACAACTGCTAAAGATATGTGGGACACTCTTGAAAAGATCTACGATGGTGATCTATATGTGCTGAAAGCTAAATTTGAGAGCCTCAGAGGTAAGTTTGATGAAATGAGAATGAATGAAGATGAAAACAT
Source organism: Chamaecyparis obtusa (assembly GCA_027943335.1). NCBI lineage: Eukaryota > Viridiplantae > Streptophyta > Pinopsida > Cupressales > Cupressaceae > Chamaecyparis > Chamaecyparis obtusa. The sequence continues at coordinate 209,443 of BSBK01005901.1, forward strand.
TGCACTATATTGTGGTAGAATAAAAGAAGTTGTGAATTCTATTAGAGGAGAAAATGGAACTATTGATGATGAGACCATAATTGAAAAAGTGCTAAGAACTCTACATCCTATATATGCTATTAAGATCTCAGCTATTCAGGAATCTAGATGTAACTCTGGAAATGTGCTTACCTTGGAAGGTTTGATTGGTAAATTGACTACTTTTGAACTATCTAATTATGATAATTTCACTGTTGGTAGTATTGGAAATGTTGAATCTGCTTTTAAGTCACAGTTAGTTTTGAACAAGCCTAAGAAAGAAAAAGAAAGATGCACTAGTGAAAGTGAAAGTGAAAGTGAAAGTGAAAGTGACAGTGACACTACTAATGAAGATCTTGAAGATCTAGAAGCTCTTATGGCTAGAAGACTGAGAAGAGGAAAAGGAAAATATAAAGGTAAACTCCCTATTATATGTTTTGCATGTAATAAAGTTAGTCATATAGCTATTAGATGACCTGACAAGAAGGATAAAGATGAAGAAAGAAACATTAGACACAAAGATAGAAGAGATGACAAAGGCTACCGAAGGTGCAAAGACTACAAAGGAAAAGGTAAGAAATCTTTTTACATTGCTGAAGAAGAGACTAACACTGATAGTAATGATTTTGAAATTAAGGTAGTCTATGTTGCAATGAAAGATGAATCTGATGAGGATGAGAAAATTGCATTTATTTCCTATGTGAACAAGAATGACAAATGCATTATAGATAGTGGTTGTTCACATCACATGATTGGTGACAAAAGTAAGTTTGAGACCTTACATCATTATAAAGGTAAAAGTGTAACATTTGGTAATGATGCACCATGTCCTATTAGAGGAAAAGGATTGATTAAACTGACTGATAAAATCTCTTGTGAAAATGCTTATTGGGTTGAAGGATTGATTTACAATTTGCTAAGTGTTGCTCAGCTCAACAAAACTAGCTACCGAGTGGAATTTCATCACAAGAAAGCTAAGATATTTGATGCTACTGGTGAATTGATTGGAAGTGGTGAGAAGACTAGAGATAATTTGTTCTATCTTGACCTATCTGAAGAAATATGTATGATTGCACAACTTGATGACATTTGGTTATGGCATAAGAGGCTATGTCATGTTAACTTTGACAATCTGGTAGAGATAAGTAAGAAGAAGAAAGTAAGAGGCCTACCTAGATTGAAGAAACCTAAGAATGTGATGTGCAAAGAATGCCAGTTAGGAAAAATGACTAAGTCAAGTTTCAAGAGAAAAATCTTTACTTCTGAACACATTTTAGATTTGGTTCATACTAACCTTTGTGGACCTATGGGTATACAAAGTTATTGTGGAGATAGATATTTTATCTTGTTTGTTGATGATCATACCAGGATGATGCATGTAATATTTCTAAAAGAAAAATCTGATGCTTTTCAAAAATTTAAGTGGTATTTGGCTAAGGTTGAGAAGGAGACAGGTAGGAACCTGAAATGTCTTAGATCTAACCGAGGTGGATAATTTACATCAAATGAATTCAATCTATTTTGAAATGATAGAGGAATCAAAAGATAGATGTCTGCACCTAGGACACCTCCACAAAATGGTATAGCAGAAAGAAGAAACAAATCTATCTTGGACTGTGCAAGGACATTATTGATTGAAAAGAATGTGGCATAGAAGTACTGGAAAGAAGCTACAAGTATAGTTTTTTACACTCTTAACTAGGTACAAATCAAGAAAGGTACAAATTTGACACCCTATAAATTATGGTATGGGCATGCACCGAGTGTTAAGTACTTTAGAATCTTTGGAAGTAAGTGTTACTTATTGAAAGACAATAGGAATGGAAAGTTTGATTCCAAAAGTGATGAAGGCATATTCCTAGGCTACTCCACAAAAAGTAAAGCTTCTAAGTGTTGGAACTCTAACACTAACAAAATTATAGAAAGTGTGAATGTAAAAATTGATGAGTATGCAGAAAGAAATGAAGCCGATAGCAAAAGAGAACTAGAAGATTACAGATCTTTTGTGTACATTGAGGAAATAGAAGAGGAAGGTAACAGAATTACACTTGATGTCGAGTCTCAGGCAAACAATGTCGAATGATAGGAAATGATTGCTGAGCGTTAGGAAAATAGTGCCAAGAGAGAACAAGAACATGTTGTGCTACAAGACAATGTTGCCGAGTATCAGGAAGAGGTTGCCAAGCATTTAGAAGCTAAATCTGACAATCTTGTTGGGGAACTTGATGAAATAGAGGAGAAAAATGATGAACCTATTTTGGAAAAATATGTAAGAAGACATCACAAGCCTGAACAAATAATTGGAGATAAAGACATTGGAATTTAGACTAGAAGCAAAACCAAGGATCCAGCATGCTTACTATGTGTGTTTGAACATAAGATAACTAAAGAGGCATTAGAAAATGAAGACTGGATACAAGCAATGAATGAAGAGATTGACCAGATTGAGAAGAATGAAACCTGGACTCTAGTGCTAAGACCTGTAGATAAGAATGTTATAGGAACAAAGTGGGTGTTTCGAAACAAGTTGAATCAAAAAGGTGAAATCACTAGGAACAAAGGTAAGCTAGTATGAAAAGGCTACGCAGAAGAAGAAGGAATAGATTATGGGGAGACATTTTCCCCTGTAGCTAGATTTGAAGGAGTAAGAACTCTGCTTGCATATGTTGCTTATAAAGATTTCAAGGTATATCAAATGGATGTCAAGTCTGCATTTTTAAATGGTGTACTGGAAGAAGAAGTTTACATAGAATAGCCAGAAGGTTTTATTGATCCAAACAGAAGACACATGGTATCCAATCTGAACAAAGAATTGTATGGATTGAAACAAGCTCCCAGAGCATGGTATGAGAGGTTGCATAACTATCTGATGTAGATTGGATTTTCTAGAACAAATGACACAAGCAATCTGTACTTGAAGGATGAAGAAGGTAAAGGTATTCTATTGCCTAAAATTTTTGTTGATGACATTATTTTTGGTGGACAAGATGCATTGTGTAAATTTTTTTCAAAATAAATGCAAACTAAATTTGAAATGAGTATGTTTGGTGAGATCAAATTCTTTGTTGGTTTACAAGTATATCTGATGAAGAAATGAATTTTCATTACACAGTCTAAGTATGTTAATGAAATACTAAAAACTTTTGGAATGGAAGATGCTAGACTAGTGGGAGCTCATATGGTTACTAGACAAAAGTTATCTAAGAATGACGATGCTGCAGAAGTTAACCAAACTTTATACAGATCCATGATTGGAAAATTCTAGTATGTTGTACATAGTAGACCAGATATTGCACTAGCCATTGGGATTGTGGCAAAATTCTTTGCCAATCCTAAGGAAACACACATGATGGTGGTGAAAAGAATCATGAGATACTTGAAAGGAACTACTGACTATGGGTTATACTACAAGAAGAATGACAAATTTGAACTTAGAGTATACACTGATGCTGATTGGGTAGGAAATGTAGATGATAGAAAGAGCACTAGTGGTGGAACTTTCTTTCTTGGATAGAGATTAGTCTCCTAGACAAGCAAGAAAAAAAATTGCATTTCCCAATCTACTTCTGAAGCCGAGTATGTTGTTGCTGTAGTAAACTGTTCAAATTTAATATGGATAAAATAGTTGTTGATAGTCATGAAAGAAGAAATCACTTAACCTTTTGTTATTTTATGTGACAACAAAAGTGCCATCAATATTTCTAAGAATCCAGTGATGCACACTAAGACCAAGCATATAGCAATCAAGTATCACTATTTGAGGGAATTGGTACAAGACAAGGAAGTCCGAATGGAATATGTGAATACAAAAGAACAATTGGCAAACATATTCACTAAAGCTTTACATAAGGAAGCTCATGAGTATTTGAGAAGTCAATTAGGTTTCCTTCCCCTAACTGAGGCTTCCTAGTCAAGCAAGGAGCACTACATCAAATATGCTATAGCAGAATAATTGACAAATTGATGCAGAAGATTGTCACACTTTAGGACTATCCTAGAGCTATGAAGAAGAAGCAAAGACAACTAATCAGTCATAAGCAAGATGACAGAGGGAGAAACACTAAGCTACATAGATATATCTACATCTATTAGATGTAATTTTTAGTTGCTTCTTTGGCATTTTTGTCAAAGAGGGAGATTGAACTAAAATGATATTATAACACATGAACTGAAGAGTAGGGATGATGAACAGAAATGAAAGATCAGGATAGAGGGAGATCTAGATACTTCTAATGGTCATAGAAGTGAGATTTATAGATTTTGAATTAGAATGAAGCTAAGGATATTATAAATTTTCTCTGATGGACAGATAAGTTTTTGGATTGGTTGGTAATCCATGTGTTATTTAGGTGATATCATATGGTGTTGCCATCAATGCCAAAGAGGGAGATTGTTGGAAATTGCAATTGAATAAATTTTTGTATTGTCATTGATGTCAAACCTTAACTGGTAAGACTGTTGCTACTTAGGAAAGTACTATATCTATTGTGAGAAGGGAAAGAAAGTATGGTAAGAATAGCACCTAAGGAAAGGTTGAGTTATCTTGATACTGCAAAGTGTACTTGACTATGTTGTAAAATGATGGGACAATGTACTGTTTATCTTAGTAAGATTGAGGACTAAACTGGTAGGCTTAACCAAGCAAAAATGAAGAAATCATGTTTAAGCCGACTTATGTTAGTGTCGACCGAGTTAGTGTATGCCAAGCAAAAATCTAGTTTTGACTAAGTATTAGTTAATTGATGAGGAAGACGGTATATGCCAAGGAAATAGTTTTAGTAGTGACCGAGCATTTTACATGAAGACCAAGTGGATGATCACAGTATTGACCGAGCATCAACATTTTTATATTTGAAGAGAATTCAAATTTGGAGCTGACATTATTGAATTCTTGGATTATGTAAAATGTGTTGACTTTATTTATTGATTGTATGGAAGCATTTAATGCTTTGTAAAAAGTTTTATTGTAAATCTTTATGAGATTTTATATGATTCTAGAAGAGGAGATGAAGAACATGAAGCGGGTAGATTCAATGAATCTGACCTAACCCTAAGATCTACGAAGGAGATTAAGCGGCAAAAGATAAGTTAACCTAATAGAGAAAAGTATTAAAGGAACCTAAAAATTAGGTATGAGAATGCATGGGTGAAGTAGATGTTGGAAGAATAGTAAGTTTTATTGACTATATAAGTGAAAAGGCTGAAGGAGGAGTGTGGTGATTGCTTGAAGAAAAATTCTAAGTAGATCAGAGATGGAGATGGAAAAGTTTCAAAGTCAGTAAACCAACATTTGTGTACGGAATTGGATCTAATATTTGCAAAGTATATTTTTTAGATCAATACTGCTACTACTTTGTAACCATTGTAACAGTCAAAATCCTTTTAATAGAGGTTGACCTAACAATCATATGTTAAATCCTTTGAACAAGGCTGCATTCTAATGGAGTGTATGTAAGTCCTATAACAAGGCTCACTTTTAACAGGGTGAGTGAAATCATTTAATCGGGTCACACCTGACAGTGTGTATTGTAACCTTTGACAAGATTGGCTTTTAATCGAGCTCATTTCAGAAAAGTGAAAATAATATTAGCATGTTACAAAGTGGTTTTTCCCATATTAGGTTTCCACTATAAATCCTGGTGTCAATACTTGTGTGAATTTTTTGGTTTGAACATTTCTATGTTTTATAAGTTAGTTATAGCTGGGTAGTGGACTGCAATATTATATGTTTCTATTATTGAATCAGCGATGATCGAGTTTTTTTTGGTTGCTTGATCTGATTTAAGGAAAAAAAATTGAAGTTATTTTATACATCAGGACCTGAGAACAATTGATTCACCCCCCCTCTCTATTGTTCTAAATCATATTAGCAATGTGGTCTTTCCTAGATATGATAAATACATTGGTAAATCAGACCCCCATGACCATATAAGAGAATGTTATGCTTTAAGTATAGAATTCATGCACGATATCACCTATTTAATGAGGTTATTTTTTAGAATCTTAGGAGGCCAAGCCATGGAGTGGTTTTCCAAATTACCTCAAGGAATAAAAACATTTGAAGAGCTAGCCTCTAAATTTGTGACTCATTATTATTATAATATAGAGCATAGAATCACCATGCTCAACCTATGCAACATGAAACAAAGAGATGGTGAGTCTTTTCTATGGTTTCTCCAAAGATGGAGAACAATTTTCACACAATATCCATGAATTATACCTGAAAAAGAAAAGATGAATATCTTCATGAACAACCTAAATATGGAGATGAATTATAGACTCCAACTTCAATGTCCCCCACATTTGAAAAGATTATTGAAAGTGGGATAAAAATTGAACAAAGTGTTGGTAAAAAGAGGTGAGATTAAACTATTCAAAGAAAACAAAGGTTATACCAACACTAATAAAAACAATAAGTTAAATAATTATAATAATAATAAAGGAGCCATTAACAATAATGACAAACCAAGGTTATGGTTGAAAAACACCAATAAGAACCTTGTGAACGATGGAGTTGTGGAAGCACACAACTTAAAGGCTACTCCTAACTTATCGAGTGGGTCAAATAAAACACATAATGTCAATCAAACGATGAAGGCTCCTTTTAACAAAAATACCTCCAAAAAAAATATTACTTTCAATAATTTGAATGTCAACAAGCCTAAACATTTCTTCCCTTCATTCGAAAGAAGGAAATTCACATTCCTAGGTGAACCTTTGGAAAATGCTTTGAGAACTCTTGTGGCTAACAAAATTATTGATTTACCTAAATCAAGGCCATACAAGCCTCAAGTCAAACCAACATGGTGGAATGACATGCATCATTGTGAATATCATCATAACAAGAGACATAAAACTAATGAATACATGAAGCTTAAACATTTATTCTAAGACTTAATTGATGATGGTAACATAAACGTGGAAGGACCTCAAAATAATGAATATCAAATAGCTTTTAAGAACCCTTTCTTAAATCAAGAAAATGGGGAAACATAAAATGCCAACCACAATAACAAGAGGGGTAATGAAAAGGTAAATTTTTCCCATATTTATGAAAACACCATAAATTCCTTAAGTAGTTATTGTAGGATTTGACAAACATGCAAATCCACAAACCCCGAATACACCTGCATGCAAGAACCTGATACAAAGATGAAAAAGCAGAACTCAGATGTTCACTCAAAATGTGAGAGCAAAATTATCAACTAAATTAAAAAAACAATTACAAAGATCCACCTTAAAAAGGTGAATGAAACCCTAAAAGGGAAATACTAGGTTGCACATTATTAATTAAGAATTAATTAATAATGCACCTAAGAGATGCTTAAGCAACTAGAGTAAAAGGAAATAATACTCTAACACCCCCCCTTAAGCTGAACGCAGGTAGAAAGCAGACCTAGCAAGACTAAGAAAGCAAGAAATGGGTCCCGGCAACAAGGCCTGATCAGGTACCCAGTACAAGGAAATCTCTATAAACCGGAGACAAAGGAGAAAACCTAGTGGGAAAAACCCCTCTCCAAAAAGAGATATAAAAGCAAGCAAAGACAAAAGGCATGACTTTAAGAGACTCTCTCAAAGCCAGTAGTACAATGCGTGCTGCTAACCCCCCCCGAGAGAGAGGGTCGATGCTCCAAAGCCCCCCAGAATGAAAGAACCCCTGGAGCAATGAGCAAACCACTGTGACTCCAATGCAGAGGAGTGAAGGTCAGTGGGTGCTGAAGAGGTGACCTCGAAGGATGAGGTGTCACTGGAAGGCCGAGCTGATGCTCAAATGTGAAGACACGAGGATCCTGTAAGGGAATCCCCAATGCAAGTGGTATGACAGGTGTGCTGACACTGTCATGAGAGAGGAGATGAGTGTCCTCTGAAGAATCCTCAACAACTGCACCTGGTGGCTCGATGAATGGAGCTGGAGGATCAAGCAGTGCTGAAGAAGAATCCGGCTGAAGAGAAAAGTACTCCTCAGGATGTGGTGTAGCAGTCACAACACGGGTCTCAGGAACAACACAGAGGTTCAAGCTACCTGACTGCACCACATGATGCTCTCGTGAAAGAGGAGAGCTGAGCTCCGACAGTGGAGATGGTGGACCAAAATGAGAAAAGATGTAGAGACGGGAGGAATGATCAACTGTCCCTGTAGCAATAATGCCTCCTGTCACACTATCCCTGATGAAGGCTGAATCGGCCGTGAACTCAACTGTCTTCCCTGACCCACTGCGAGTAATCTGATAAATGGAGAGAAGGTTTGCAGAGAGAGATGGAACATACAATACATCATTGAATGTGCCATCCTGAATGCTGACTGAACCTATCCCACAGACTGTCTGTATAGTGTTATTCCCCATGAGAATATGAGGAATAGGAGAAGTCTCAAAAGAAGAAAACAACTCCTGAGAAGATGCCATATGGTGAGAAGCACCGGAATCCAGTATCCAAGGGACCTGTAAAGGGGATGCAACAGATGCTCGTAATGCATGACCCTGTCCAAAAACCTGTCCAGATGTTGAAGAAGATGCAGAAGACTGAAAAGCAGACCCCTGTGACGTGGAAGAGGATGGAGAGGAAATAGTGCTCTTCTAAAGGAGAGCTTGCAAATCTGCAATCTGTTTCTCATAACCATCACATCTCTTCTGAAAACACTGTGACTCATCATGGTTCCTCTTCTGACAATAGGAACATGTGGGGATCTGAGTCTTCTGATTCTCCTTCTTAGAAGAAGATGGTGTGTCAGTAGAGTGCTGAGAGAAGGAGTCAGATATCTACTTCAGCTTCGGCTTCTGTGTGTCCTGAGATGACTTGGCAAGCAATGCCTGTGACTGTGAACCTGCAAGTGAATCCATCTGAGTGATCTTGGACTGCTCACGAGTCAACCTGTCATAGAAATTTTCAAAAGAGGGCATAACATGTCTGATACCCAAAGCATCCATGGTGGAGTAGAAAGTGGAAGAAAAGATCTGGTACTGTCCTCGCAACTTTGAGAGTATCAAATAGATACACTCATCATCTGTCTTGATTTTTCCACATCCCTGCAAAACTGTACGCAAAGATTTGAACTTCATCAAGAAGTCCTCTATAGTGGGGAAATCAGAAGGAGTCAAAGAGGTCAACTCTGCATCAATCTGAAGCTTCCGGAATTCGTTGACTGTACCAAACAAGGTTGAAAACTTGCTCCAAATAGCCCTTGGAGTGGTCAAACCTTCCAGGTGAAATAAGAGACTGTCAGAGATGTTCAATGCAATCAAACCCATGGCTTCATCCATTTTGTTCCTGTGCTGAAGAACCTCAAAGGGACGCTGCAGGACAGGTTGGAGTTCATCCAGACATGACCATAAGCCACGTGACATGAGCAGCCTGGTCATGTGTGCTTTCCATGTGTGGTAATTGTGCGGTGTTAGCTAGGCCACAGAGGGATCCGACATTGAGAGAGGAAGAAGACAGAAGTAGAAGGGTCTTTTCTGAAGTAAATTACAGAAAGAAGAAACACCCCCCCACAATGTATAAATCAAACCTCCGTACAGCAAATGACTGAAAGCACAAAAAATGAGGAGAAAACCTGGACTCCAGATGCAGAGAAGGAGGAAAGGAGAAGCCTTGACTTTGACGCTAAAAAAGAGAACTCAAATGGTTAAATCAGCAAACCAAACTAGCATCATTGCGTCCGTCTCAGAAAGACCTTTCCGGCGATATATCATATGTCGATTTTCGAGTCCGTATGAACCCTATAGGAGCAAAAACGCCCAAGTACCCCCAAATGTAAGCTCTCTGGAAAAAACCAGTGACGGCAAAAAATTTGACGGCCGTATGACCGTCACTAGGCCGTCGCTGACGTCAGCATGACGTCAAAACCGTACCGTCGGAAATTTTTTTAAAAAAAAAACCCGTCGGAAAATTTTTTATTTTTACGGCGCCGGAAAAAAGGGTGACGTCACCTTGTGACGTCACCTGCTGCAGTGGCCGGCGGAGCAGCGGCGGCGGCAGAGGGTGGCGGCACCGGAGGTGGCGGAGCGCGGGCGGCGGGTGAGCCGGGCGCGGGCGGCGCCCTGGCGGAGTGGAGGCGGCGGCCGAGCGCGGTGGCTCGGCGGCGGAGCCCGGCGGCGCAGCGGGGGCGCACTGGCGGCGCGCTGCCCGGCAGCCGCTGCGGGTGGCGCGGTGGCGGCGCGGTGGCAGCGCGTCCTTTTTTGGTTAAAAAAAACCTTTTTTTTTTGTTTTTCGAGAATTTTTTCTCTCGATTTTCGAGCCGTACGGCCCTGGTAGGGCAAATTTTTTTCCTGTGGTCACGGGGGCCAAACTGGGTCGAGTTTTATATGATTTCGACTCTCCCGGACCTTCTGAACACAATGGCGGAGTCCGTTTCTGCTCAATCTTCTCCAGAAGATCGTGCCTCCTTCAAAGTGACAGAAAACCCCAAAAACAAGCTGTGGCTGTCGTCTTCGAATCGTGGCTTCAAAAAACTTTGATCAGGCAGCAACAGGGCGGCTCTGATACCATGTAGGATTTGACAAACATGCAAATCCACAGACCCCGAATACACCTGCATGCAAGAACCTGATACAAAGTAGAAGCACAAAGATGAAAAAGCAGAACTCAGATGTTCACTCAAAATGTGAGAGCAAAATTATCAACTGAATTAAAAAAACAATTACAAAGATCCACCTTAAAAAGGTGAATGAAACCCTAAAAGGGAAATACTAGGTTTCACATTATTAATTAAGAATTAATTAATAATGCACCTAAGAGATGCTTAAGCAACTAGAGTAAAAGGAAATAATACTCTAACAGTTATGAAAATATAATCAATGTGATTGTGGTGAAGGAGAAACAAAAGGAAGAAGCATCTAATGTTGTGACTAGGGGGAAAGAATAAAAAATCACTCTATCAGGAGGTGACCCTAGAATCATCCTACCTAATCAGACATCCCCTTCTTCAAAACAATATAATTTGGTAGATCAACTCCAATGAAACCTTGCACTAATTTCCATTTTGGAGTTGCTCAAACTTTCACCTTCTCAAAAAGACATTTTGGAAAAGGCCCTTGTTGAAACCAATGTACCATTGAATTTGGATGCAAACAAATTTCAAAATATGGTAGGACACCTTGTAGCACCCCATTGTTTATCCTTTTCTGAGAAAGATGATATGTCCTTAAATCATCCAAAAAACTTGTCATTGCATATCGAGGTTTTGATCCATAAGCATAGGGTTAAGAGAGTCCTCATTGATGGAGGAACCATCCTAAACATCTACACGTTAAACCTTATTAAAGCCTTAGAATTTTCTGAGGAATCTATAGACCGTAAGAGAAAAATAACTATTAAATCTTACGATGATAAAGAACTAGCTTCTAAAGGGATAATAGTACTCTCCATTTGAGTCATTCTTATGGAAAAAGAGACAATTTGTCAATTATTAGATCTAAAATTGACCTATAACATTGTATTAGGAAGGCCATGGATACACAAAATACAAGTGGTACCCTCGATGTACCATCAATGCTTGAAATTTCCTTATATGGGACAAGAAGTCATGGTGAGTAGAGATTTAAATCCATTCCAATATTGTAATAATGTATTAAACCCATAAATGATTCATTGGTTCCCCATAACGCAAAAGGATCTATATTGATTGTGACATATAAAATATGTGGTGGGGTCCTAGAACAATGGTTTTCACATAAAAGAGACCCCAAAACCAATATTTTAAACATACAAGAAATTATATTGATATAGAAAGTAAATATAGAAGACTAATATTGAAATTAAGAAATAAAGGTACTTACTTCCGAAAAGAATTAGTAGAAAAACCTATCAGATGGTCTCAAAAACTATTGATTTTCAAATCATTGAACTGAAGCTGCAAGATCTACAAAACCTAGAAATATTTTTCTTTTCTGAGCAAGGTCGTCGTTGACCTAGGTAGACAACGTTGACCTTGACCTCCAAGGTGCCTAATACCTATTTGAATATTCAAACCTACACTACTCTTACTCCTATTCCTAATCCTTCTTCCTATAATACTCTTTGTGGCGATGATTGGGGAACCTGGGATTTTAATCCTACCTTTATTGGAGAGTATAAGGTTTTTGATCTTGATTTTATGAAGCAATAAAGAGAGTTTGAATAATGAGCTTTTGCTTCTACTTCTAACACCCTTTTTAATAACTTTGTCACTTCTTGTACCCACAATGAATCTATCAAAGCTACTAATGATGACATAGTGACTATTGAAGTTACATTCACTTCTTCTGATATGGCTTCTCATTATGGTCCTGGTTATCATTTCCTAGTTAAACAAGAATTTAATGATCAAAGATGTGGTAAGTATAAATAGGGAATTCAAATGCCCTTACACACTAGGGGGAATGAGAATTCTTATGGATTGGGATTTAATCCTCAACAACAAATCAATGTTAACCTTGAAATTTTATTGAAATTGTTGTAGTAAACAAAGTAAATGGAACAATTCACCTTGCTTATGTTGAAATCCTCGTGGATGATTCAAATCCTTGAATCCACAAGTATGGATGCTCCAAATGAATGTATAATTGAATGTAGGATGTCTCAAATCAATTGTCTTAGATCTTCAACACCAATATTGAATGGATCTTGGAATAGGAAGAGGCTTGGATGAATGTGGATGGAGAAATCTTCAACAAGAGGGCTCCATAGATATTGAATCCTTCAATGGCTAACAATGGATCTCCTTGATGAATTGGATCTTGAATGCTTGAAGATGAATGAATTCTTGAATTCTTTCCTTCTCCTTCTTTCTTTCTTGAGTGCTTGAGAGATTATGAAGATGAGATGGAGAAAATGAGAGAGGAAGGCTCCCTTTTATAGTGATCTAGAGCACAGACTTCTAGAGAGGCCACATAGAAAATAATAATTAAGGGCCCATGACACAAAAATCTAGAGAGGTGTACATGAAGAGGAAATTAAATAAAGTCTTGACACAAAACTCTAGAAGTGGACCACCCTTAATATAGAAATAAAAATAATTATTTAAGAGCCTTGTGACAAAATTTGAGGTAAGGCCAACCCCAAAGTTAATTTGAGCATTAGGCACAAAACTTGAGAAAGGATAATCTCCAATAATAAATTAGAAATCTTATACAAAGCTCAAGAAAGGTCCACCTCAAATATTCATTTGATAATTTGACACTTAACTTGAGAAATAGTGGCCCCGAAGAGGGAAAAGACAAAATTTTGAAGAAACCCTGAAAATGGAACCTAACCCTGAGGATCCCGGACCCTAGGGTCAAGGTTGAGGTTTAATTTGACCTAGGTCAAGGTCAAGGTCAACTTTGACCTAGGTTAGAGTTGAGGTCGACCTTGACCTAAGAGATCGAACTTGACCCTGAGGACAAGAATCTCAGATTTGTAATTCAGGATGCCAAAATTATATCAGGAAGAAGTGGAAAATATGACAGAATAGGGGAAAAAGCCAGATCCAATTCAAATACCCATTCAAGGAATTCAACATTACCCCAAACCACTTACTAGAATGGTTAAACATTCTTAACATGGAAGTGCTTCCATTTTAAGATGATACATTAAGCCCCCACTTTAGCAAGAGTATGGACTCGATGCAAACTCTTGGTAAAGGAGATCACAAAGAAAAAGATAATATTATTGAAATCAAAGGGACAAAGAATTCCTCAAGCCCCCAAGGACTTGAGTCTTCATCAACTCCAAGATTGAAATAAGAGATACATCACTAGGAAAAAGAGAGAAAAGGGGAGAGAGAAGTGGCTAGCTCACCCAATAAGATGCATGTATCTCACTGTGAACCACAAAAAGAATATGATGGTCCACCAAGAAAAAACTTGATAGTCACCCCATAAATTTGTGCACCTTCTAGCGGCTTTGTGCATGTATGTAGTGCATATTCTGACAGCTTTTATGAGGTACCCATGGATCCATATCCTCATATCACCATAGTATACATTTGTAAAATGTGTATCTCTTCAGGATTTAGCAACTTATGTGTGTTACCTTCGGAGGATTTAGCATATTTGAAATTGGAAATGCATTTCTCTTAAAGATTTAGAGATTATGTGCATTACCTTCAGAGGATTTAGCATATTTGAAATTGAAAATGCACGTCTCTTTAGGATTTAGAAACTTATGTGCATTACCTTTCAAGGATTTAGCATGCTACAAAACAAAAGGTTAGAAAAAAAATACATAATATAGAATAAGGGAGGCTGTATATATGCCCCCCTCCTTAAGATGGAAAAAACATACTATTTTGACATGTTAAGGAAAGAAAAGAAAAAGGATAAGGCTTTCTTCACCATCAAGACAATATCCATAGATAACACCTAGTCCAAGCCAAGAAGGTCACAGCTCCTATGAGGCCATGGAAGGGATGAATGCAAAGAGATATCATGCAAGAAGAAAAAAAGTAACCCTTGTGAGGGATAGCACACTATTCAATTTCCAAGGTGAGAGATTTATTAACCATGGAAACCCAACGAAAAAGGTTATGATCAAGGAAATAGATCCTCAATGCAAACCAAAATTTTCATGTATGATTGGATATCACATAATAGATAGATACTACTTAACCAAGGGAAAAGTGGATCCCAAAAAGATAGAAAAGAAGGAGATGACATCCTTGCCCCCTAACCGTAGGAACAAGGATGGAAGGGGACCGATTATATCTCTCACAACACTTTGCAAGACAACAAACCCCCAAGGATGAGGCTAACATTGTTTATCTAATGTGGAACTCCATAATAGGAACATAAATGTTATTTAGAGAAAATAGGATTGAAATATAACTCATTGCCACATGATATATAAATAACCTTACTATCAATGAGTTGGCTAACCTTATAATGTAAAGCTTGACATTCATTAGTAGAGTGATCATGAAATCTATGATACAAACAAAAAGGAAGAGTCTTCAAGTATGGACTATGTTTCTTTTTGTGTTTAGGTCTAGTAATCATCTTAGCATGAAGGAGTTTAGGTAGAATAACTTCTTGGTCAAATTCCTTCATAGGTTCATCATATTTTGAGGTGCTATTTGAGATGTTGTTAACATTGATTTGTTGTTGAGGATTAAATCCCAATCCATAAGAATGCTCATGACCCCCAGTGTGTAAGGGCATTTGAATTCCCTTTTTATGCTTACCACATCTTTGATCATTAAATCCTTGTTTAACTAGGAAATGATAACTAGGACCATAATGAGAAGCCATATCAGAAGAAGTCAATGGAACTTTAATAGTCACTATGTCATCATTAGTAGGTTTGATAGATTCATTGTGGGTAGAAGAAGTGACAAAGTTATTAAAAATGGTGTTAGAAGTAGAAGCAAAAGCTCATTATACAAACTCTCTTTATCGCTTCATAAAATCAAGATCAGAAACCTTATACTCTCCAATAAAGGTAGGATTAAAATCCAAGGTTCCCCAATCATCATCATGAAGAGAATTATAGGAAGAAGGATTATGAATAGGAGTAAGAGTGCCATAGGTTTGAATATTAAAACAAGTATTAGGATCTACATGAAGTGTATACATCATGTTGTTATGTATAAACTTAACTTTATGGTGAAGGGTGGAAGGAATAGCATGCATCTCATGCAACAAAGGTCTACCCAAAAAAAGTTTATAATTACGAGGTCAAGGCATAACATGAATAGGTGTATTAAGGATGACTAGACCTACTTACATGAATAGGTGTATTAAGGTAATGATGCCTAAACTGGTCTTAGCAGTGTTATCAAAGCCACACATAGGAACATTATCAAATTGAATAGTTGAAAGATCGACTTTAATCACTTTGAGCATGTCCATGCTACAAATATTAAGCCCAAATCCATTATCAATCAAGGTCCTATGAATGCTACTTTTATTGATAGTAATAGAAATTATAAGAGTATCATATTGATTCTGAACTTCTTTAGAAGGTAAATCTTTTTGAGTAAATACAATGTTAGGAGCACCTGGGGTATCATGAATTCACTGTAAGAAGTTATTGATGTTCTCTTGATTAGGAGGTGGAGTGGGAAGAGTTGCTAGAGATTTTTGCAAGGCTTCATAGTAGGTAGGTGAAGTTTGAAGAAGCTCCAGTAGAGAAATCATAGTAGGAGTATTTTGCAATTGGTTTATCAAATCATATGCCTTGCTAGGAAGATGGGGTGGAGGAGGAAGAATGGGTTGAGAAGGTGGTAAAGAAGTAGAAACCACTAGATTAGGTTGAATGTTATTCCTCATATGATATGTGTGAGCTATAGAATCATGGTCACTAAAAGACTCTAAATAATCCATAGGTTTACTTTGATAATAATGCGAGGACAATCTTTGACAATCAACAAGGGTTTCAAAAAAACCATATTAGTTGTCTCAACACTACAAATAGATTAACAAAAGGGAAGCAAAGAGGACATCCTAGGAAGAGATGAAATAGGATCTTTATTCTCCATAAAATCATCACTAAGAGGGAAATCATTAAGGGAATTCATATCATTCTCCGCTAATGCCTCATCACTAGAAGGAATCCCAAATGGAGGTAAAGCATCTATAATGTCATCTTCTTTTGCTAAAATATCTGCAAAAGGTGAGTATGTTTGAGTAAATTAGTCATCATCATGTATTAATATGTCATCCATTTATAAATCACCCTCTTATATCAAAGCTTGTTCACTAGGAGGGGATAATTTAATGTCTTTATCCAAGGGGTCATCCGCAATGGTTTCATGAGGAAGAGATTAATCAAGATCCAAATCCAAAGGTTCATCCCAAATAGGAGGATTATCATCCCTACCAATAAAGCACATTGTAAGATCACCATAAGTCACTAAATCTTGATCCCTAGAGGGGAAAGAAGGTAAATTATATTCTAAAGTAGGC
Source organism: Chamaecyparis obtusa (assembly GCA_027943335.1). Taxonomy (NCBI): domain Eukaryota; kingdom Viridiplantae; phylum Streptophyta; class Pinopsida; order Cupressales; family Cupressaceae; genus Chamaecyparis; species Chamaecyparis obtusa. The sequence goes on from BSBK01005901.1 coordinate 226,323, forward strand.
TCATAGAAAAGACATATATTAGGAGAATAATTAACATCAATCTCCAACTCATCTCCATAAAGAGAAATATTATGGAGAGATAGATTACAGTCATCTTCTTTCTCTAATATATCCTTAAAAGGTAATACAAGAGAGGACAAAGCACCATCACACGCACTAGATAAAGTCTTTCTAGGTGTAATGCCATGCAATGATAAGGTAAGATGAAGATTTTGTGTAATCCCAAAAGTTATAGAAGAATGTTTGGAAAACACTTGAAACAACTGGTGCAACATGATAACAAATAAAGAAATACATAGAAAATAGATCTGGATATATCCAAATGCATTGAAATTAAATATATAAGCATGAAAAGGAAATCAAACACCAAAATGTAAGGTGTGAAGATGGATCCACACTCTATACAAATGGAGAAGGAGATTACCACAAATACAATAGGGCATCTATTTCCACAAAAGATAGGGAGTAAGCTTGTCGGGTTCACCAAAATGTAAGATGAAGGTGAATACACAAGGGAATACAAAGGGAGATCTAACACCATAAAAGAAAGAGTTTTATAGCATGGGCTCACCAAAATGTAAGATGAAGGTGAACACACAAGTTAATACAAAGGGAGATCTAACACCATAAAAGAAAGAGTTGTCTATCACGGGTTCACCAAAATGTAAGATGAAAAATATGGATGAATAGGGTTTAGAATAATGCATATGAAAGAGACCCTAAACCCATTTTTTATACATACATATGAATTATAAGGGGATGGAATGTAAATCTAGAAATGCTAATGTTGAAATGAAGTAAAGGTACTTACCTCGAAAAAAGAATCATTTGAAAACCCTGTCAGACGGTCTCAAAAACTATTGACTTCTATGATCTTAAACCGAAACTATGAGATCTACAAAACCCAAAAATGTTTTACTTCTCTAACTAAGGTCATAAATGACCTAGGTAGACAAAGTTGACCTTGACCTGCATAGCTTTGACGAAAATTATGTTCATGGATCCTGAAAGTTTGATGAAAAGGGTATCTAGATCTGCACTGTAATTTTTCATCCCGCACCTGTACCTAAAAGGAAAATGGTTTTGTTTGTTGGGGGGAGGGTTTTTCCTTAGTCAAACCCCAATTTAGGAATTAACCTTGAAATTGAATATAAATTTTTGTAGTAAACAAAGTAAATGGAACAATTCACCTTGCTTATGTTGAAATCCTTGTGGAAAATTTGAATCCTTGAATCCACAAGTATGGATGCTCCAAATGAATGTAGAATTGAATTTAGGATGTCTCAAATCAATTTTATTAGATCTTTGACACCAATCTTGAATGGATCTTGGAATAGGAAGAGGCTTGGATGAATGTGGATGGAGAAATCTTCAGCAAGAGGGGTCCATAGAGATTAAATCATTCAATGGCTAACAATGGATCTCCTTGATGAATTGGATCTTGAATGCTTGAATGATTTCCTTCTACTTCTTTCTTTCTTGAGTGCTTGAGAGATTATGAAGATGAGATGGAGAAAATGAGAGAGGAAGGTGTTGGGTATATTCTTAATTTTCTGAGGTTTTTGTCCAAATGTTGGTTTAGTCCTTTGGTTCGTGAAGTTTTCTTGGATCCAGGTGTCAAAATTTCTTCAAAATTGTCATAACCAAGTTCAAAAATCCTTACCCTAGGTCTTGCCCTTGAAGAATTTCAAATTCATGTCAAAACCCTAAAATGTCTTCCATTTTCAAATAAACCTTAAGTCATTCTCTTCATTTCTATTTGAACATTACTTTTTAAAGTCACTTAGGTTCATAGAAGAGCACTGTTGGCATTAAGTAGAATTGCCACTAGTGACAACACTTATTTGCGTTCTTAGTGCAAACCGAGCAGACAGTGCAAACCGAGCAAACAGTGCAAACTGAGCAAATAGTGCAAACCAAGCAAACAGTGCAAACCGAGCAAACAATGCAAACCGAGCAAACAGTGCAAACTGAGCAAACAGTGCAAACCAAGCAAACCGTGCAAACCGAGCAAATAGTGCAAACCGAGCAAACAGTGCAAACTGAGCAAACAGTGCAAACTGAGCAAGTTAGTACAAACTGAACAAGACAGTGTAAACCGAGTAACATCATGTCTACCGAGTCACCAGTATTTACCGAGTTCAAAACCTACCAAGTGATCAGTATGAACCGTGCCTTCACTTCTACCGAGTGCATGACGATGCCGAGTAATGCAGTGGACGCCGAGTATCAGAAAGTCACCGAGTCAGTTTGCAGGAACCGTGTAACCATACTTGGGCCGACTTAGTAGCACTTATGTTTATTTGTCAAGCCAACTTTGTAATTGTAATTGTAATTAATTGTTTAAGTCTTGTATATAAACAATGTTGTAAAAATGTCAAGAAGTATGAAAAAAAAAGAATATATGTGAAAGAGAAAGAAAGGCAGAGATAAATGAATTACAGAAGGCTTCAGCAGTATAAGGTACAGCAAAGACAAATTCATCACAGAAGGTGATCAGTACATCAGCAAATCTCAATCAGCAATCCAGTTGCAAAGCCAGAGATCTACTGTTTCATTCTAACAAGTGAATCAGTACTAAATCCTTTAACCGGGTAGACTTAACAGTCTTTTGTAAAATCTCTTTACCGAGTGCATACTTCATTGTATGTTTGTAAATCCTTTAACAGGGTGGATTTAGCAATCCGTATTGCTCCTAACAAGGTAGATCATCAGAAGTGATCAAATTGTAAGCCTTAACCAGCCAACTTTATTCTGCAGTATTAAAGCTTTGTGGGTTTCATCCCCACCCCAGTTTTACTTTCTTTTGGAAGGTTTCTGGGTAACCAAATCTATGTGTCATTATTGTGAATGCATTTAAGTTTCATGCTTTCTATATGCAAAAGGTTAAAGTAAATTACATGTTAATACATCTGTAATTGAAAGAAAATTTGGAGTTACTGATTCACCCCTCCCCTCTCAGTAACTCGGTTAATTCCTAAATATTTCCAACAATTGGTATCAGAGCAGCATTGGTTCTCAAGACAAAGCTTAACTAGCTTGAGCAAAGATCCAGGACAATGGAGGTATTCAAACTGAACAAGGTGATTGAAAATGAAAAGCTAGATCTGGAAATGGCCATAGCTAAACTCAAAGAAGCAAAAGAACATCTTTCCCAATCCCTAAGAAGAAGGAAGGAACTTGCAAATCAGATGAATGATCAGAATTACATTGAAGAAAAGATTGAAGATCTTTTTCCCTCAAATAACTTAGATGAAGCAAACAATGCTGTCAAAGAACTCCTAGAAAAGAATGGGTCTCTGCAGGAAGAAGTGAGAAAATTGAAAAGAGAACAAGACCTACACTCTACAAGATTCTATGAGATCTTGGAACAAAGAAACAAGTTGAAAGATGAATTAGATGGAAGAAACATTGAAGTCCAAAATAAAACCCTTCAGCTAGAAAATCTAATTGATCAGATCTCTCACACAAATGAGGAAATTCTGAATCTAAGATCAGAAATAGAAAGCACAAGAGAAGAACTAAAATCTGAAAAGGAAATCAATCTAAGATTGATGGATGACCTAAACGCGGAAAAACAAATCAATGAAGGAATGCTGAAAAGCCAAGAAGACTTGAATCAGCTGTATGAGCGAAATCTTCATAGGCAAAAAGGAAAAGTAGGACTTGGATACAAAGGAGAAGGTGAATCCTCTAAGCAAGGTACTCAAAGAAATCAAAAACCTACTTGTAATCATTGCGGTAAAATAGGACATACTTCAAATAAATGTTGGAACAATGAAAAAGCAAAATTCAATGGGAAATGTTACAGCTGCAATCAACCTGGTCACAAAGCAAATGAATGCAGGGAAAAACCTAGATTCAGAGGTAATTGTCACAAGTGCAACAAACAAGGTCGCAAGGCATCCGAGTGCAGAACCAAGACATTTAATCCAGCAGAACAAATTGTGAAAGCAATGTTTGGATGGGACTACAACACCTGGTGTAGATGTCATTACTGTGGAGAATATGGACACATTGGCATGAATTGCATAAAACATCATCTAAGGAAAAGAGATACTACCGTAAGATGCTTCAAATGCACTAAACTTGGTCACATAGCCAGAAACTGCATGAATGCTAGTGAAGTTGAAGATGGAAAGAAGAATGAAGCAACTAAGGTCAGGAAACAGGTGAGACAAAAATGGATTCCTAAAGCTACCGAGCAATCCACTCCAAGTAATGGAATGGATGGCTCTACCGACTCAAACTAAATTTCCAAGAAAGCACTGGAACTGTATTCTCATAGACCAATCTCAAGTAGTTCCAGAACTGAAATTAAAAGAAAGATCTAAATCAGCATGCAAGATCACAAGGAGGTCGGTATCAGTTCTTACCGAGCAAGGTCGGTATCAGTTCTTACCGAGCAAGGTCAGTATCAGTCTTCACCGAGCGAGGTCGGAGCAATATGAATTCTTGAATTCACCAAGTTGCAAAGTCTTTACCGAGCAATTAATTCTTAGTGGGTGACAGTCTGTCAGAATTCATAACCTAATTTGTAATGAGCATTAATGACAAAGTTGTAAACAAAAAGCAAGTAATCGAACTCATTCTTCACCACGAATCTTTAGCACTTTGAGAGCAGAAAATTTCAAGAGCAACCCAGTGATTCAATACTTTTGCGAAAGGAATTTTCTGTGAGTTACCATCGCATCATCCAGCACTTCAGCAAAGAAAGGATCTGATATGTTAGTCCAAGGGGAATGGAAAGCACCAGATTTTAAGATCGTGCCCGCAATTGCAGCAGCCCTAGATCCGGATGGAGCTCAATCTTAGATTCCTCCTAAGGTACTACTTATTAACGATATCCGCAATCATTTTAACTGTTCAATTCATGAAATGGGGAACCTAGAACTAGATATTGTGCGTGAGGAACTATGTGTGGATGGTATTCTGAAACCCAAGCACAAACATCTGGAAGATAAAGGTTTAGTTCACATTGCACATCTACCTCAAAACTTTGGAGATAAATGGGTTAGATACATTCTCAGCCGAGTACATGATGGCAAGATTTGGCTTGAGAAACCTATAGAGATCACAAAGAAGATGATTCAACAAGTCACTGATCTTCCCATGTTGAACAAAGCAAAAACTACTAAAACCCTAGGTCGGACAGAACTAGAGAAGAAAACCCTAGCCGAGTGGGACGGTAGAGGCATGAAAGTTAGCAACATTACCGACGCTGAACTGAAGTTTGGTACACACATTATTGCCCATAAGATTTACAGTTCTAGTCGACAGAACAGTGTCTCCTGTGAAGCTATTGACCTAGCATATAAAGTGGTCAAGAATAACTTGACATTTGACCTAGTAGACTTATTGTTAAAGTAGTTTAACAAAAACATGGAAAGCATTAAAACTTCCAAAAACAATCCATGTAAGTTTGGATCCTTGTTGGTCTGTTTATTCTTCTATGTTCTGAAATTCTTCCCTTCTAAAGGAAAAGTTGTATGGAGAAAAGATGTGCCAGTCCTCTATGAAATAAATGAATACATCTCAGAAATGGGTGAAAACTTTGAAAGCATCATGGATAATTATTTTGAGTCTTTCAAGGAGAAAATGAATGACAGATTTCAGATTGCACAGAAGTTGGTGGAAGATTACACAGATGACATTTGTTTTATGGTGGATTGTGATAATGTATATATTCAAGCAGTTAAACCAAGGACTGTATATGTAAAACCTCTTCCTTACGAGGTAAATATTGATGAAACCAAGAATATCATTGAAGCTCTTCTTAATCAGCCTGTCAATCCCAAAGCTCCATATTTTGGAACATATGATGAAGCTAAGGTGAGAATTGAACTAAGCATAAAGCTTCCACAGGCAGTAAACAAAGGAAAGAAGAGGATAGCCAAAATGCAAATGATAACCGAGGACAAAGAAGAAAAGGATGAAGAAGAAGAGGAAAAGGATGAGAAAACAGTGGAACCAGAACCTACAAAGAAGAAAGGAAAGGTATTTATCACTAAGGCACCTAAGCCTCCTACTGCTGTATTTACAAGAAGAAATACAAGAGGCAAGGCAGACAAGGCAGAAAAGGTAGATAAAGACATAGTATTCAAAAGGCCTCCTCTAAACCTTCAAGAAAAGCTCAAACTCTTTAGAGACGGATCAGGATCTGGAGTAAGTAACATAAAATCCTTAAGATATGAAACCAGATCGGAAGCAGAATAGAAGGAAATAGAAGATGCTGTTATTGAGAAGATGGGACAGTGGAAATACTCTCCTGAAGAAATTGCCCCACAGGTTCCAGCAGTTCTACTTAATCCAATAAAAATGAGATGGAGCAATGCAAAGAAAACTGTGATAGATATATTTGATCAAAACCTGAGACAGTTGATGCCGAGCTTGAATAATGATGAAGTAAAGAAGGCATTAAATGAAAATGAAAATAAGATGACATTGAAGTTCAATACTTGTTTGATTTTGATCAACAATATTGAATCGGTTGTGAAGGCTGCAAATGCCACATGGAAGAACATATACCACCTTCACCAACCGAGTATTGAAATATTAATAATAAAAGATATTGAAGATGACAGTGATGAACAAGAAGAAGACACTGAGGTAGATGATACTGTGAGGATAGCAGCAGAAGTCATTGCATCCCTTCCTACCTCTCCAGTGAAAGTTTCTACATCCAGCCCGGAGACACCTTCAAGCATGGTTGTGACAACTTCCACATTTGTCCAATCATCCATAGCAACAACAGAAGCAGCTACCATTTCTTCTACCGAGTTGCAGTCTCCCGCATCATCAAGTTTTCCAGCAGTAAGTTTTCCAATTTTTGAATCTTCAAGTGTAAATATTTTAAGCTCTCCAGTAGAAAGTATACCAGTATCTATAGCTAGCCCTACTTTATCTACTGTCACTACTACCAAAACATTAAGTACAGATAAGCCTAAGGCTCTACCGAGTATAAAATTTTTGGGTAAGAATGTAGTAGAGGATATAGACCTAGATGAAGAGATAGAGATTCCTACATTAGATTTTGCAAATCTATCAGTGGACCAGATGCAAAATATAGGTGAGATCCCCCAAAGGAAAGCAAAACAAAAGAAACTTAAAGAGGAGAGAGACAGGGAGTATCAAATCATCAAGGATGCTAAGGACATCTTGTCTGATGCATTAGGCATTAAAGTAGACTCCTCCCAGCATGTTTTGTTACAATTAGCAGAAGCAGTTGAGAAATACAATGAGGATTCATCCAGGACAGAAAAGTTAGTTGAAAGAGCCGAGAAGAGATTCAACAATAAAGTGCTTGAGCACATTGCTCAGCACATAGCTATTAACCAAGTAGAATTGTCTTCAGTTTTGTCTAACATTGAATCTATCTATTCGAATGCTACCTCTCTTTTGGCCAGACTGTGCAACATTGCCGAGTTCACAAAGGATGTTAAGGATAAAATGAATAAAATGGATGAGGACATGAAGATTAGCATACAGAAGTTGCAACTTGAACCAAGTTCAAGCTCTGCTCGTCACATGAAAATTTCACACCTATCAAATATGTAGTTGGATCTACTGAAAGAAGACACAAGGATCCGGTCCACACTGCTAGACATCCAACACATGATCCTTCCCATCATGAATACAATGTATATGCACATTGAACATTCCAAAACATTGATTCATGACAATCAGTTCTCTATAGCAGATCGCATGATTGAACTCTCTGCAGAAGTCCAAATTGCTATACAAACATGTAAAATCCTGTAAGAAAGTTGGGACAGAACCCTGGCACTAATAATGAAGGTACATTCTAATTTTCTATCAAATTTTGGATTCTCTCTGTAAATAACTTGTATATGCACCTTTGGCATTATCATCAAAAAGGGGGAGATATGTATAGAAGGAGAGATATGTATAGATTTGTATAAGAAACAGTTAGCACATTGAAAGGGGGAGACAATGTATAAAGCCCTACAACAAAGACAAATTTTGAAAAATCAAAATAAAACTCGATTCATGTATATAAGTTTTGGCCAATAAGTGTTTTGTCACTAATGTCAATCACCTTGTTCAGTTTGAATACCTCCATTGTCCTGGATCTTTGCTCAAGCTAGTTAAGCTTTGTCTTGAGAACCAATGCTGCTCTGATACCAATTGTTGGAAATATTCAGGAATTAACCGAGTTACTGAGAGGGGAGGGGTGAATCAGTAACTCCAAATTTTCTTTCAATTAGAGATGTATTAACATGTAATTTACTTTAACCTTTTGCATATAGAAAGCATGAAACTTAAATGCATTCACAATAATGACACATAGATTTGGTTACCCAGAAACCTTCCAAAAGAAAGTAAAATTGGGGTGGGGATGAAACCCACAAAGCTTTAATACTGCAGAATAAAGTTGGCCGGTTAAGGCTTACAATTTGATCACTTCTGATGATCTTCCCTGTTAGGAGCAATAAGGATTGCTAAATCCACCATGTTAAAGGATTTACAAACATACAATGAAGTATGCACTCGATAAAGAGATTTTACAAAAGACTGTTAAGTCTACCCGGTTAAAGGATTTAGTACTGATTCACCTGTTAGAATGAAATAGTAGATCTCTGGCTTTGCAACTAGATTGCTGATTGAGATTCGCTGATGTACTGATCACCTTCTGTGATGAATTTTTCTTTGTTGTACCTTATACTACTAAAGCCTTCTGTAATTCACTTATCTCTGCCTTTCTTTCTCTTTCACATATATTCTTTTTTTTTCATACTTCTTGACATTTTTACAACATTGTTTATATACAAGACTTAAACAATTAATTACAATTACAATTACAAAGTCGGCTTGAAAAATAAACAAAAGTGCTACTAAGTCGGCCCAAGTATGGTTACACGGTTCCTGCAAACTGACTCGGTGACTTTCTGATACTCGGCGTCCACTGCATTACTCAGCATCGTCATGCACTCGGTAGAAGTGAAGGCACGGTTCATACTGATCACTCGGTAGGTTTTGAACTCGGTAAATACTGGTGACTCGGTAGACATGATGTTACTCGGTTTACACTGTCCTGTTCGGTTTGTACTAACTTGCTCAGTTTGCACTGTTTGCTCGGTTTGCACTGTTTGCTCGGTTTGCACTATTTTCTCAGTTTGCACTGTTTGCTCGGTTTGCACTGTTTGCTCGGTTTGCACTGTTTTCTTAGTTTGCACTGTTTGCTCGGTTTGCACTGTTTGCTCGGTTTGCACTGTTTGCTCAGTTTGCACTGTTTGCTTGGTTTGCACTGTTTGCTCGGTTTGCACTGTCTGCTCGGTTTGCACTAAGAACACAAATAAGTGTTGTCACTAGTGGCAATTCTGCTTAATGCCAACAATCTCCCCCTTTGGCATTAGTGACAAAACACTTATTGGCCAAAACTTATATACACAAATCATGCTGAGTTTTATTTTGATTTTTCAAAATTTGTCTTTGTTGTAGGGCTTTATACATTGTCTCCCCCTTTCAATGTGCTAACTGTTTCTTATACAAATCTATACATATCTCTCCTTCTATACATATATGCGTTTATTTTTCACGTGGGGGTTATATCTTGTTTCCCTAAGTCTAACAACCCAATGATATAAATAATATATCCTATGTCCTAATTACCTTATATTCTAATGTTTCAGTTTCATTCAATTGTGAATCTTTAAAGAAGATCTAACAACAGTCACGTGTTCACATGGAATCTTTCCAAGCCATGCAAACATGTGAAATAGCCATTGATTTTATAATGAAGCTTGATGTGGAAACAAAGTTGGACCATTGACAAGTATTTCACAAGTGGCAGCCTTTTATTTGTAAAGGATAGTGGGGCCAGTGGCAGAGGAATCTCTAGAGTTTAAAAGGTAATAAGGGGAAGATCAGATGACTGTCGTATAATCGCATGGGATCTTAGAGGCCTATGTGATCATGCGATAAGCCGTCGATCTTGCATAAAGCCAAGTGTGATTCTCAGGTGGGACTTTTGACAGATGTACATGAATAGAATTTTATTATTGGCTAACATCAGTAGGACTGGTGTCAGTTTCTGCATATGGTTTCTCCCTGATGGGTCATTAATACTTGCTGATGTGGAGGATGTTAGTAGACACTGGTGCTCAAAAAGAAAGAAAGTACATGACAACTTGCCAGGTGTTGCAAGCGTGGATTTTCTTTATTGACAAAGGCGAAGTGGGACCAACAACTTGAAGAAAGATATTGATGGTGATTAATGCTAACAAGTTTTTGCATATTCGCATAAGCTTCTTTCAAGCTATGAGATCATGCGAACAATATTTTGTCTTAATGGTGAAAGTTATAAGAGACTGCCATAAATAGAGAGATAAAGTGACGGCTAGTCGTATGTTTGCATGAGTAATTTTCAAGCTATGTGATCATGCGACAGGCCATTAGATCATCTACTAATGAGGATCGACGGTTCTAATTCAAACTAGAGATAAAGTGATGCAAATTTGAATTTTCCCGTTGAGAAGTGACTGTTCATTATTTTAGAGGAGTAATTGTTGAATCATGCTAAATAAATTGTTGAAACAACTGCTTTAATTGCTCATATATCAGAATTCTGTGCAATCTCAAAAGCACAAAGAGATCAAAAATTTGCAGAGACTCCGGCATGAAGAATTACGAGTTCTGGCTACTATCTCCTGGTGGTTTCCCGGAAAAAGGTTGGTGAAATACTTGTGCAATTTGCTTCCCTACTAAAAGAATCATAGTTCTGTAATTTATCTATCTTGCAAAGGTTTCTTTTAAAGATAAACCTTAAAAATGGCACCAAGGAAAGAATTTTCTGGTAAAATTGAGTATAGTGAAAGAAGTTTGCATGAGGATTTGTTGCAATTACTTCCTGGCTCTACTACTAACCTGGTGAAAACCAAGAGTTTGATTCCCAAATATCCTAGGGTAAAAGTAGCAGAGGGTTTATATGACATAGAAAATTTTATTAGACAGGCCAAAATTGGTACAATCAATGCAAGTGGTGACTTTGATATCACTGGATTGGAGTTATTCAAAGTAGGTTTTAGTCAGAGAAATGCCCCTCACCCTGCAAGCAATATATGGTAGTTTGACCTAGGAAAACTTGTGGTACCTGGTGTCTTTTTAGACGTGGATTTGATGATACAGGTTGCAAAGAGTTATGATCCAATCACTAGAGAGGTTAGGGATGGCAAGGGAATACTATTGATTAAAATTTCTGCTGAAGAGATTAGGAAGGTGTTCAGGTTAAGTGAACCCTCAAATAGTTTAGAGAATATTGATTTCGAAGAGCTAACACAAGTGTATGATGCACAAAGGAACTATTTTAGAGGCAAATTGTTGAAGGATTTTTGAACCAATATTGGAAAAATGGTTATTATGGGACAAAACACTTAGGAGCCTTTTAAAATAGAATATTTTGATCCCAGAGCTAAGGGTGCATATTGGTCATTATGTCAAGTTTTTCGGGAGGATGTTAGTGAAAGGATGCCAATACACTTAATGTGCATGGTGATCCAAATTCTACATGCACATGCATTTATTACTTTTGATTTTTCTCTTTTTATTACTGAACTAATCCATAATCTATTAGTGAAGATTCAAAAGAATGAAGATGATAGGCTCTTTTGAAGGTACTCTTTCATAATGTACATGTTTTTGTTTAAAGGAGCAAGTTATTTTGAACAAGAAATGGAATTAGTGAGACAGAAGGATGGTGAAGATATGCCAGTCCAATTATGGAGCCTCACAATGACTTGGGATAAGAAGGATCATAGTTTCATTAATTTTGATAAACCTTTTGCAACCAAACTCAGGAAGCTATTTTATTTAGACAACCCAAGAATCCCAATAATATTGGCATAGCTTATTAGGCCAAATTAGTTTGCTAAGAATCTGAATATTGTACACAATTGGGGAGAAGTTATTTTCTACAATGTATCAACTGTCATCAGGTTGTATGGTTTCAGGGGGACCCCTTTTATATTGCCCTATCAGGTACCCCTTAGGATTGGAATGGAAGAGTTCTTTAGGCAATTGGGAGATATTGAAGAGTGTGCCCTCACTGGAAAAGGCAAGGGAACTTTATTCCCAAATGTTACCATTGCCCATCAATTCATAATTACCAAGGGTGGATGGGTTTACATGGATAAATACCTGGCTCCATATCATATGGCTATTGCAATTGCCAGAACAGTAGATCTAGAAGGTTTCTATAATGAAATGTTTAAGAAGAGAGCCAAGTGTGCCATGATTAACCATATTTTTAATTTCCCTAAAGATATTATTAGAAATGTAGCAAAGTTGTAGGAACAAGAGCTTAGGAAAGAAAAATGGCTGTTATACAGGAAGACATTAGATTTTATCCAGCAATTTGATTCTAGATGGGATCTCCTGAAAAGCATAACTCCAATGGGGAAGAAAATAGATACTCTTATGAATTGTTTTCAGGGTATTTTTCAGACCCTAAGTGAAAAGAAGGAAAAGGTTATGAAGGATGATCCAGAAAAGGCTAAACAATTGTTGAGAAAGCCTATATTTGCAAAAGGGTTACCCCCAAGGAGGTAAATGGTGCAAATGAAGACTAGTTACAATGTTGAGATACCAGAGCAAAGCCAACAAAAGAAAATAGATAAAAGGGATATCCCATCAACCTTACAATAGGTTGGAAAACAAAAGGAAATTGTAGAGGTCCCTGATTCTCCTCATCTTCAAACTTTTGAGGATGTAATTGATTCTCCACCCCCATCAAAGAAACAAAGAGTGGAAGAAAGACCTGCTCATGTTGAAAAGGAGTACTCTCCATCACAGTCTCCTCTAAGAATTTTTGATGACCAAGAGATTGCAGAACAAGTACATCAAGTAGATGCTCTAGGTCAAATCTTTATGACATATGAAGAAGTAAATGAGGGAGTGCTAGAGCCACCAGAAGAACCCAAGTTGGATTTAATAGCAGGGGAATTGGCCAATACAGAATTGGACCCTATAATCAAGCAAGCTTGTGAAGAGTTTTTGGTTGATGATACTTTTGTTAAAACAAGGGCCTTTATGCAATTTCTTTGGAAATTAAACATCAAAAAATTTCAAGAAATCTATGAGAAGAGACATGAAGAGAATCTAGAGAAGGATTTACAAGTCATAGAGGAAGAAGTGAAAATAGAGATGACTGCAAAATTTAAACAAATCACTCCAGAACATGGAAGAGATATGGTAAAGGTATCAGGAGTGCTAATCCTCCTAGAATGGGATATAGCTAATGTAGTAGTGTTTGATGCAGTCAGAAAATAGACCACTTCTTTCCATAGAACTCTAGAGGAAGTAGAACAAGCTTTTAATGGAGTCACTTTCAGTGACAAACATTAAGCTTTGGTAATGTGGTCTTTAAGAAAGAATGAAAGTCACAAGGAAAAACAAATTGTCAAAGATGACCTTTCAGGGAGTCTAATTGTAAGGAGGGTTACTGATACTTCTTTGGTGGAAGCATCAAGTATGGTAATGGCCACAACACAATTAACATGAAAAGTGGTAGAAAAGGAAGCTAAAGAGAAGGAAGAGCTCACTGCAAAATTGGAAATAGTTTTGAAGGTTTATGGTGAGATGAAATAGGGGATTCTTGAGAAAGATATTCTGATTGCAGACTTAAAAAAGAGATTGGGAGAGCATGGCCCAATACAATTATTAGAGAAAATACAGATAGCTTCCTCCCTTGCTGGGCCTTCCTCATCAAACCCTATTATTGAACTTCCTCCTTCCCCTCTTCCTCCTTCCATAGATGAGGAGGAGATTGATCAGAAAGTAAAGGATAGGTTAGATAAGAAGATAAAAGATGTTGTTTCACATTTTGTTGCAAAGGTGAGGCCTAAAGAAATATAAAAATCTACAAAACAATTGGCAGACGTCTTAGCATTTTTTCAGAAAGAGGTAGCTACTGTGGACAAGATTTTGGAAAGATGGTCTACAAGAAAAGATAGTCTGAGGTCATTTTTTGATCAAAATAAGGATAAATGTATTATGAATATAGATCTAACAAACACTTACAGGTTTGTTAAGGATCTTTTTGACTTTGAGGTAAATAAGGGGAGTATAAGAAGAAGGTCAGAACTCTTAAGGGTATGATATTTCTAGGATGATTTCCAAATCTTTCCTGGTCTTATTAAGGAAAATGGGCTAATCAAAGATAAAGATCAATGGACAGAGAAAATAGATAGAAAAGTATTGTCTAAAGTGGATTCCATTTTATGTATAGATGATAATACCCAATTCATACAATTTGTTGAACTCCTTCAGGATGCTAGGATACACTTTACCAATATATGAATAGAGGTTCAGCAGTTGGTTGTTGAGTGGGACAAATTACCACCAAAGAAAGATGAGGTCCTTGCCTTTCATTGGCCAAGTGAAGAAACCTACATGACTTGGGAATCAACATATCTTTCAAAAGGAGAGGCATCAAATGAAGAAGCAGTAGGTGTTAGTGCTCCAAACCTTTGAAGATCAAACTAAACAAGGACAAAGATGTAAGGTAGTTATCATAGGCACAGACATGACACTTGGCCAAAGTTGAACTACCCTTGGGAGCTGTTACAAGATTTTGGTGCTCATCCTAACAATCCATTTTGAGGATTTGTAACAAGAAAAGGAGGAATAAGAATAGAATGCACTTGTCACTTGATCTAGAGTTCGAGGGAGAGCATGTCCAAACAAAGGATGATATAGGTTAGCCTGTAATGGCGGTCATCATTCATGTAACAAATTTAGTAACTACTCTGAAATATCCTTAGACAAAGGTGCCACCTGCAAAATTGTTGAGAAATAGATATTTTTAATCTATTGTTGCAAACAAATTTTGTCAGTTGATAATCTTGTTTTTAGTGCAAGATCTTTTAACAGCCATCTGAAGCTTGTTGCATCCTTTAGAGGATTCCAAGATGGCTGATTAGTATACATAGAAAGTTTTGCTCATTTGGAGGAGGTGGAAAATACTCTATAAAAGAAGCATTCTGAATACAAAACTTATTTTCTAAGGAAGTAAGAAGATATTGTACCAAAGCATTTTGACCATTAATACAAAATATTGGAGCTCCGTTACTACTATTTTGTTGTCTTTATGTATGGAATGTTTTAGTTTTTCTTCTGTTTAAACTATAAGGCTTTTTTAAATACATTATTCACAAGGTGAATATAGGGGTTAAGCTTAAGTTTCTTTCACAGAAAGAGTAAAATCTTAAGGGAGATCTCTGTAAATTAAAATATCCATGTCTGAATTTGATGACAATGGTAGGAATTAAAAGGATGGGTTGTTAGGCATGTCATTTGAGTTTCGGTATACTTGTTTTGATAGATATATGTGGAGGTAGGATTTGACTCTGAATCCTAATGGATAAGGCACTAGTTTAGGATCCATTTACACTTATTTTCCACCCAAGATATAAATAATTAATTCATTTTACTTTATTTGTACAACCTTAATTTGAACTACTCTATGACAAGTTCATAGATGTATATTGTAATGCTTTATAGAAGCACTGAATGAGGTTAACCTTCCTTGAGTTCAACTCTAAAAAGAAGGATGAATATCCTTAAACCATTGTTTCATGTTACTTCTTTCATGATTTCTATCATAATATTGTGTATTAGGATAATTTGACCATTCTCAGAGTTCTCTCATCCTATTAAGCTAAGTTTGGAAGCAAGGACAAAGTAGTGAAGGAGCTAGTTCACAATTCAGAGCTCAATCAAACAGTGAATTGATATAGGTACACCCACCTAAGTATTCATACTCGAAGTGAAGAAGGCTTTCTAACCTTAATACCTTAGTGTTTACATTTTTGCTAGATTATGTCCATTGGGATTATATGAGTATTTCATAATCTGTTGATTTGAGCACTAACAAAATTGGCAACTCTACTAGGGACTTTTCAATAGCTTGCAATAGGTTAGGGCAATCCTGTCTATTGTGCATTTGTAGACCAGCATAAAATAATTTGATTCCCACTTAATAGTGGGTGGTGACTCTAAAAATCTATGTTACCAATTTCTAATAGTTGCAAAATTTTGCTAAAAATTATCATGATATACCATGAATTGACCAAGGTACACTAGGTCTTACTACAAGGATCACCCAGAAGATAATGCGGGTCATGTTCTTAACACATCAAGTAGAAAGCAATGGTCTAGGAGAGGTCATAATAATGCTAGTTCCCAAGGCCCTTCTTGAGAAAGATCTCATGTCCCACTTCCTCATGAAACTTCCTCCTCTTCTGATGATCCCAAACATATCAAGAAGGTCACTCCAAGTGTGCATATGTAGAAAGAAGTAATCACAGAGGTCACAGAAGCAGGTTATTTCCTTGCGAGAGAAACCCTAGAACAACCAGAAGAAACCTCTGCTACTGAAACTACTTCCTATGATTCTGAGAAGTTGAGAGAAGAGGAGATTGCTTTGAGAAAGAAAGAGCATGAATAACTTGCTGAGATTTCCAATAGGGTGAAAGTGAGGGAACAACAAATCTATGATTTGCTTATAGAGAGGTAGGAACTTCTCAAGAGAACCAAGAAAAATGAGACCCAGGTTAGTGATCTAAACCAAGATGTTCAAAGTGTAGATAAGGACTTGTTTGGTGATATGGAAGATTTGAGAAAGCAGGCTCAGGATACTAGACCTAAATAAGGTGAATTTGAGGGAATAGGCCATATCCTAAGGCAATTGAATCCCTCTGAAATCCAGAGAAATAAGGAGATTAAAATTTCTCCCAAAGAAATCCCTGATAAGGGAAAACAAAAATTGGTGAGTGTAAATATTAATGAGCCCAAGAAAATTATGGCTCCTCCTAATGTACCTTCTCAAACAAGTATAGACTTGGAGAAGGCTAGAAAATCAAAGGAAGATTTAGCTATTCAACTAGAGAAACTTGAGTTGGAGGCTGCTGCTGATGAAATGAAGAGGAAGATTGCCTTCCTACATGCTAACATGAACACATCCACTTGTATCTCTATCCCTATTACCATAGGAACAACTCCACCTAGTCAGCCCAATACTTCACTTCCAAATGCTCAAGCCTTTCACCCTGGATAAATTTTACCTGGACCAGTTCCTAATCAAGTTCCCCTTATAGCTATTGGTAAAGTGGGAACTGTACCCTATCAAAATTTTGCAGCTACCCCTCTCAATCAACTGAATATCCAAAGAAGACCAGTTCATTTGGATAGATATAGGCCTCTATTTTTTGATGGTATTCCTGGTCAACCTAATGTTGTCCCCAATGAAATTAGAAAGATCCCATTATTCACTGGGAATAATGTTATCACCTGTGAAGAGCATCTGAAGTTTTTCACAGATAATGTCAATGATTATGAGATTGAACATGAAGATGTCATAATGAAGCTCTTTGTTCAATCATTGATTGAGGATGCCCGGGATTGGTACAGGGGTCTACCTAAGAATAGTATTGCATCTTGGGAAGAATTTGTCAGATGCTTTAAAGAGCAATATGCTGAACATGTGAACTCTAGCTACATGCTCAATGAGTTCAATAATATCAAGAAACACTATAATGAGAGCGTGTCAGAGTTTAATAGATGATTCCAAAAGGCTATGTATAAACTATTCCAAGTATTGAGGCTAGATGATGCAGTCTGCATGACAACTTACTTCAACTCTATGGATGGTAAGATGTCTTACCTTCTGAGAGATAAGAATCCCCGTACCCTTAGGGATGCTTTTAAGTTGGCCATAAATATTGAGAGTAACTGAAAGGCATCTGGCCAAATGTAAAAAAGGGATGAAGGTAGACTATGGAAAGAAACCAGGCCACAACTTGCAAGGCCATCCAAAGAAGAGGATAAAATGGACAAAGGACTTGGTAACACCAAAGATTTACCAGCAAGGTTTGATAAAGGTGGTAGAAACTTTCAAGATGTGAGACCTCCTTATCAAAGGCAGGACAAGGCCCCTAATTTGAGGGATATGCCATACAAAATAAACTGGAAAGATGGGAGGCCTGCTCCTGATAGTAATGAACCTCAAAAGGGAAGAGACACACCAGATCCTCTAAGAAAAAACACAACACACAATGTGAAAAATACCCCTTGGTGTGTGGCATGTAATATGCCCCACTCACCATTCTAGTGTGTTGTGGCTCAAGCCTTGGGAGAAGAGGCCAATGATTTATGTGCAGGAGATTATGAAGAATCTGAAAAGCCTGCCATTAATATGTTTACTACTAAACTAATGGGGGACCTTGAGTCCTCAGATGATGAAGCTATTTTCCTGGATGTTGATCATAAGAGAAAACTTTTCTTTGATTATGAGCAACAAATATTTACTCACTCTAATCATGAGGAATTTGATAATAATGATTATAAAACTCATATGGTAGAGTTAGGATCAAATGAGAAACAATGGAGAAAGCCTAGTGAAGAAGAAATCAGAAACCTAACTGTGGCTACCATAACACAAACAAGATCCTCATACAATTTGAGGAACAGAAAGGTGGATAATGAGCAAGGAGTCCCCAGATCAGTGTTTGTCAAGGGCAATTCTCAAGATAAGGACTCCCCAAAGCCCAATGTTGTGAATAGTAAGGATCAAGGGCTTGTGAGTGAAAAAATGGAGGAAGTTACTATTGACAAGGTGAAGAAGAGAACTGGTAAGTCAAAGGATCACTCTGATTCTTATACTAATTCCCCTACTTTTGATATGAGACATGCCTTGTCCCAGATGAAGGTCTCTATCCCTTTGCTTGAGATGCTTAAAATAGAGGAGCATAAGGTAGCAACCTTGGCTCTTATAAATGAGTAGAGATCTATGCCCACTTTACAAGAGGAAGGGAATTCCATGGAGAAGCCTATTTCAATTCATAGAAAATGGTCACACTTCTGTGAATCCTTGCATTCAAGAAGACTCAATAATGAGTTCTCAAATATCGATTCACAGCTCTCTATTCGTGGAGTGCAGGGGTTGTATTATGAGGCCCTCAGATTAACCTTGTTAAACCAATGCAAGTACACCAAGAAACGAGAGATTCAAGGATGAGAAGCAAGAGTGCTAATCTCCATTGATCTTCAAGTTATTGCATGTAAATGAAACTAATCTAGATGATTGACATGCAAGAAATAAACTACTCTATTGAGATGAAAGTATTACAAGTTCTTGCTAATTATGCTATGTGGATTAAGCTAGAACAATGAAAGGAAACATAAATTTAAACTATTATGTGAATGCAATATTAATCTAAACTATGGATTGCCATGAGGCATGAGAGAAGAAGACAAGAAGAAAGAAGTCTCAAATATCCAAGCTCCAAATGTGCTCAAAAAGCTTCTTCCAAAATTGCTCTCCAAACCTGTAGCATAACAATAACATGAAAATTCTAGGATCCTAATTGAGAAGGAGAGGGCTCCTTATATGAGAATTTGAGGAATTGAATGCAAATCCAAGAGCAATGTGGGATAAATCCAAAAAGAGGAAATAAAGCTCAGTTTTTAGAAAGTGTGGAGAGAAAAGGGATTTTCTTTATTTTATTTATTTTTATTTCCCTTTTTCATCACAAAAGAGCTTTAAGAGGATTTTTTATTTATTTAAAAGAATGATTCTCTATTAATTAAATAAGATAACATTATTTAATTAAAAGAGAGATATTATTCTAAATAAGATAAAATCATTTAATTAAAAAAGATTTTATTTCATTTAAAAGATATCTCTTTCAATTAAATAAGGTTATTTTATTTATTTAAGAGAGAATATTTCTTTTAATTAAATAAAATTTATTGAAAGAATCAAGAAAAGGATTTTTGTTTTATTTTTATTTGATTTATTTCCTTTTCCATCACAAAAGATCTTTTGAGAAGATATTTTATTTATTTAAAAAGAATAATATCTCTTTTAATAAAATAAAATAAGATTATATAATTTAAAGATGAATATTAATTAAATAAGATAAAATCATTTAATTAAAAATGGATTTTAATTAAATAACATCATTTCATTTAAGGAATATTAATTTCAATTAAATAACATTATTTTATTTATTTAAAAGGAATTTATTTCTTTTAATTAAATAAAATTATTGATGACATGATTAAACCTTAGGAGATTATTGAAATGATTGAAATAGTTATGATTTGATCAAGGAAATTGATTTGAATATTGCAAAACATTGATTCAGAAAATTGATATTTGACAAATTGAATAAATGGGGCCCAAAGTCTAGGCGACCATTTTAGGGTGCATACAGCCTTGTCCCAGATGAAGGTCTCTATCCCTTTGCTTGAGATGCTTAAAATAGAGGAGCATAAGGTAGCAACCTTGGCTCTTATAAATGAGTAGAGATCTATGCCCACTTTACAAGAGGAAGGGAATTCCATGGAGAAGCCTATTTCAATTCATGACATCTTTGATGTGTGTGTTGGGACAATTGTGACACAAGAACCTTCCTCTATCAACCCTTTCTATGTGACCCTGATTGTGAATAATTTGTTATTGAAAAATTGTATGATAGATTCTGGTGCTGCCACAACTATGATGCCCTACCATGTAATGAAAGAACTGGGGTTGTAGGTTGAAACTTCCAATGGTAGGTGTTATGCAATGGACAATAGGGTAGTACCAATTGTATGGACCCTGGTTGGAATTGAAGTCAAAATTACTACATTCCCAAAGGCCACATATAAAATGGATGTGGTTGTTGTGGACACAAAGCCTCATTATGGCATGTTATTGTCAAGACAGTGGGCTACAGCAGTAGGTGGAAAATTAGAGTTGGATTTGTCATATGCCACTATTCCAATCAATGGGACTAAGGTAAAGTTGTACAGGGAACCCCATTCCTTAGTGATGGTGGAAATGGTTGCTCCAGAGGATCTAAATTGTTTTGTAGATATTGACATGAGCAATTTTGTGATTGAAGAGGTAGTACCTCAAATGAAGAATACAAATCCAATTGTGGATGAGCTGGTATTGCAAAAGGATGGCATGTGGAAAATGTTCTTTGATGGTGGATGCTACAAGGAAGGATCAGGAGCTGGTGTTGTATTCATTTCCCCATTAGGTACTCCATTCAAATACTCTTTCTTGTTAACTTTTGAGTGTACAAATAACACTGGTGAGTATGAGGCTCTGATACTAGGATTAGATGTGGCCATAAAACATGGTATTAAATCTTTAAAAGTTCATGGTGATTCCCAGTTGATTGTAGCCCAAGTGAGATCTCAGTATGCTTCTAAAGATGCAAAACTCAAGTTGTATAAACATGTTGTGTGAGATAGATTGGAGTTTTTTGAAGCTTTCAATTTTCTTTGGGTAGAGAGGTCTAATAATATCATGGCAGACTTCCTTGCTAATGTTGCCCTAAAAAATATTGATATTACTCTCTCTAGTGTCTCCATGCTGGAAATCAAAACTAGGCCTACAGTGCCTGATAATGTATACAATTGACAAGTTTTTGAGGATGACCTTGATATCCTTAGGTTCATTCAAGGCCTTGATCAATATGATGGTTAGCAAATAGATTTCAATGAGATACAACAGTGTGTTGAAGGAAAAGAATGCATCATGGGAAATGAGATAGTGCAATTACCATCCAACCACATACCTAAAGGGTTAGTAGAATTGGAGGGGATGTTTAAAATAAATGATGGTTTTTTGTCCCAAAAGTCTAACACCAAAATGGAAGACTTAGAGGAAATAAACCTAGGATCTAAAAATTTCCCCCAGATGGTATACATTGGCAAGAAACTGAGCAAAGAGATCAGAGGAAATCTGATCAAGCTTTTGAAAAGATACAAGCATGTATTTTCTTGGTCCTATGATGACCTCAAAGCTTATAGGGCTGATCTGTTTTAGCATGAAATCCCTCTAAAGGAGGAAACTAGGCCTTTTAGACAAAAGAAGAGACCCATTAACCCTTTACTAGCCACTAAGATGCAGCTTGATTTGACAAAACTGAGAGATGCTGGTATCATTGAACCAATTAGGCACTCAACTTGGGTTTCAAACCTTGTACCAGTAAGGAAAAAGAATGGTGGCATACAGCTCTATGTTGATTTTAGGAACCTGAATGTGGCTTCACTCAAGAATAATTATGGATTGCCAAATATGGAGGCCATGCTGCATAGAGTGACTAGATGTGAACTCTTGTCAATGATGGATGGTTTCTCAGGGTATAATCAAGTGCTGGTTAGAGAATCAGAGCAATTTAAGATAGCCTTTACAACCCCATGTGGAACATATGTATATGTTTGCATGCCCTTTGGTCTAAAAAATGCTGGAGAAACTTTTCAGAGAGCAATGGATGTTGCATTTGAGGAGTTGATCAATATTTTAATGGTTGTTTATCAGGATGATCTTACTGCTTATTCCAAGAAAGCTGATGATCATTGTTCCCATTTGGAAAAGGTCATTCTTAAGGCCTTAGAATTTAGTGTGTCCCTGAATCCTAGAAAATGTTAATTTGCAGTGACAGAAGGGAAGTTACTTGGACACATAGTGTCAAGAGAAGGAGTTAGGATTGATCCTGAAAGAGTAGAGGCAATTAACAAGGTCCCTTTACCAAAGAACATAAAGGGTGTGCAGTCATTCTTGGGACAGATTAATTTTTTAAGGAGGTTTATTGCTAACTTTGTAGAATTGGTCAAACCCATAGTGAAGTTCCTTAAGAAGGAAGTGAAGTTTGATTGGAACCTTGAAGCTCAACAAGCTTTTGAAAGAATCAAACAAGCAATTCAAGAGGCCCCAGTTTTGGTGTCACCTGACTACTTGAAACCATTTTCTCTATTTTCTTTTGCATCTTTTAATACTATTGTAGCTATCCTTTTACAAAAGGATCAAGAAGGATATGAGCATCCTATAGCCTTTTTCAACAAATCATTACAATCTGCTAAATTAAATTATGAACTAATGGAAAAGCAAGCATATGCCCTTGTAAAGGCAGTCAAAGCTTTTAGACCATATTTGGTATGTGCAAAGGTTAGTGATTATGTGCCTCATGTTGCAGTTAAGGATATCCTAACATAGAGTGAAGTCATAGGAAAGAGGTGTAAATGGATAAACAGGATTCAAGAGTTTGACCTTGAAATTCACATTACCAAATTGGTAAGAGGATTGGGACTTGCTAAGTTAATGACTGAGGAAAATATGGACCTTGTCCAGGTAAATAATGTTGCTGCTAATATTGATATGATTACTAGTATTAAAATGCAACCCTGGTACAAGGATGTTATTTATTTTATTAAAAATGCTAAGTGTCCACCTAAATTGAATGATAATCAAAGAAGGAGTCTGAAATTGCAAGCTCGGAGATATGTGCTGATCCAGGGTGATTTGTATTGGAAAGATGATGATGGCATTCTACTCTTTTGTCTAGATAAGCACCAATCAGAGAAAGTGTTGAAGGAAATGCACTCTAGAATGTGTGGAGGACACCATTCTACTTGGTCAACAGCTCATAAAATCTTAAGGGTAGGATACTATTGGCCTGTATTGTTCAAAGACACTCATTCTTATGTAACAAAATGTGAACCTTGTCAAAGGTTTTCTAAAAAATTGAAGTTTTCAGGTGCACTCTTATTGAACCCTATTGTTGCAGAAGCTCCTTTTGCAATGTGGGGTATGGATTTTATTAGAGAGTTCTCTGAGAAGTCCAATGGGGGACATAGTCACATTTTGGTGGCTACTAATTATTTCACCAAGTGGATTGAAGCCATTCCAACAAAAAGGGCAACTAGTGCTGTTGTGATTGAGTTTTTTATGAACAATATAATCACTAGATTTGGTGTCCCTATTAAATTGGTTGTTGACAATGCTATGAGTTTCAGGTCACAAGATATTACTGATTTCTATTCAGAAATGGGCATAGTATTGTCTTACTCATCCCCTTATCATCCACAGGCCAATGGACAGGCTGAATCCAATAACAAGAGTATTTTGCAGATTCTGAAGAAAACCCTAGAAAAGAATAAGAGAAGTTGGCATGTGAAACTAAAGCTAGCCCTATGGGCTGATAGAATTTTTGAGAAGAGAGCTACAGGGAAGTCCCCTTTTGAAATGGTATATGGTACAAAATCAAGGTTGCCAGTCAATAATTTCCTTCCAATTTATAAGTTTATGGAAGAAGATGACATGGAAATCAGTGATCCACTGCAAGATAGAATGGTTTAGCTAATTGAATTGGATGAGATTAGAAGGGAAGGACAAAGAGAGAATGTGAAACTACAACAAAAAATGAAATATCTCTTTGATAAGAGACCAACTGTGAGAAAATTCTAGCCTAGTGATATGGTTCTCCAATGGAATGCCAAGGCTAAAGATAAAGGGAAGCATAAAAAATTTGAGTCTTTATGGATGGGACCTTATATTGTTCATCAAAACCATGGTAAGGACTCATATTTTCTACAAAATTTGGATGGTGAAGAGCAGGAATTGCCAGTGCATGGATAGTTCCTGAAATTTTTCTTCAGTTGATTATTTTTCCATGCACAGTAGGCTTCTATATCTGTATAGGTGTGTTTGTTTCTATTGTGTGTTAGTTTCCTATTTTAGGTTAAGGTTTTTTGGTCTACCTCCTAGAGATTCGTAAGTTCTTGATGTGATCTTGCAATCAAGCATCCTCAGATAGAGTCACTGTTGGGTATATTCTTAATTTTCTAAGGTTTTTGTCCAAATGTTGGTTTAGTCCTTTGGTTCATGAAGTTTTCCTAGATCCAAGTGTTAGAATTTCTTCAAAATTTTCATAACCAAGTTAAAAAATCCTTACCCTAGGTCTTGCCCTTGAAGAATTTTGAATTCATGTCAAAACCCTAAAATGTCTACCATTTTAAAATAAACCTTTATTCATTCTCTTCATTTCTATTTGAACATTACTTTTTAAAGTCACTTAGGTTCATAGAAGAGCACATGCATTTATTTTTCACGTGGGGGTTATATCTTTTTTCCCTAAGTCTAGAAACCCTGTGATATAAATAATATATCCTATGTCCTAATTACCTTATATTCTAATGTTTCAGTTTTCATTCAACTGTGAATCTTTAAAGAAGATCTAACGATGGTCACGTGTTCATGTGGAATCTTTCCAAGCCATGCGAACATGCGAAATAGCTATTGATTTTGTAATGAAGCTTGATGCGAAAACAAAGTGGGACCACTGACAAGTATTTCACAAGTGGTGGCCTTTTATTTGTAAAGGATAGTGGGGCTAGTGGTAGAGGAATCTCTAGAGTTTAAAAGGTAATAAGGGGAAGATCAGATGACAGTCGTATAATCACATGGGATCTTAGAGGCCTATGGGATCATGCGATAAGTCGTCGATCTTGCATAAAGCCAAGCATGATTCTCAGGTGGGACTTTTGACAGATGTACATGAATAGCATTTTATTATTAGCTAACATCAGTAGGACCAGTGTCAATTTTTGTATATGGTTTCTCCCTAATGGATCGTTAATACTTACTGATGTGGAGGATGTTAGCAGACACCAGTGCTCAGAAAGAAAGAAAGTACATGACAACTTGTCAGGTGTTGCAAGCGTGGATTTTCTTTATTGACAAAGGCAAAGTGTCACCAGCAACTTGAAGAAAGATAATGACAATGATTATGTTAGGAATGAATGAAAAGTATTTTGGTAGTCATTCTGTAGTAGTTGTTGTTGCATTCATGACTTAGATTGTCATTGATGTCAACACAGTGATATGATGGATATTAGCATGAAAGTAGGTACAATTTTGTTTTGTGTACATGTTGTATTGTAGATTGGATTTTGCATAGTTGATGGTATTTTCTTTGGTGTGTTATTAACCTATGGTTAATAGCGCAAAAATAAATTCATTCATTTGTGAGAGTTATGAGCATTTTGGTGAAAGCAGTGTTTAGACAGTGTTTCTGTGAAGCAATTTTTAGAAATTGAAGGATATCTCTTAGCTGGGATGGAATCTGATTTTGTGTAGTTAAAGGGATGTTGGAGACTCATTAATGCTGATGTGGTTCATAGCACAAAATTTGAAGATATGTTTGGAGAAAGTTACAGTATTTGGAAGCCGACAGTTTTATGTGAATTCTGTGTGTAGTGTAGAATTTATTATTTTGTAATTGTGGGCTGACTCATTCGTAATTATTTGAGTTTAGTATATAAGAAGGAATTTTTTCCTTGTTTTAATATGTACTGTGAAGATTGAGATGTGAATATATGCATGAAGTGAAGAAAAGAGCTAATTCAGTGATGAAGGAAGACTTGTGAGTACAAAGATCTAGAATTGTGATCTTGTGTAGTAGAGAGTGAAATTTTGGTACAGTGTGAAGGAAGTAATATATTTCATATTATTCTATTGAATAATTCTAAGATCTTTTGGACAGTGGGTTCAGAGATCTTGCCTTGAAGCTGTTTGGGCAGTGGGTCCTTCTGTCTTCCATAAACTCTTAATCGGGTTAGAATCTTTTAACAGGGATTCAAAATCTCCTAATAGGGATTTATATGTACTAAATGTATTTCATAAGACTCCTAACAAGGTCCATCCTCTAACAAGGAACTTTCATATTAGTGCATCTTTTTGTGGGCATCATTCCCACTAGGGTTTACTCTTTTCAAGAGGTTCCCTAGTCAACATATCTTGTGTTATTGTGAAATTATGTATGGTTATCTTTCTATGGTTGATCAGTACATTGATTATATTGTTTAAAGTAGTTGAATGGTTAAATTATCTGATAACTGATTCACCCCCCCCCCCCCCCCCCCCCCGCCCCGCTCTTAGTTATCTTGGGGATCTTTACTTTCTAACAATTGGTATCAGAGCAGCAGGTCCTTGAAATAAAAGTTTAACAACTTAAGGAGATCCATGGTGAATTTTAGAAAAGAAAGCCCTAAGTTTCATGGAGTAAATTTTGACAGCTAGAGAGAAAAGATGAAGACACATCTATTGTGTTTAGGACCAAGTTATTGGTTGATTACAAAGAATGAGAAGACTATCATTGAGGAAGACAAGCTAGAGGCAGGAACTAAAGATGAACTAGATCTATTCATGTGTAACATACTTGCAAGAGAAGCACTTTTGTCAGCACTACCGGAGAATGAATATAGTCAAGTAAGATTTTTGAAAACATCTCATGCAATTTGGAAAGCTTTACATTCTACTTTTGAAGGTGATGAACATGCAAAGAAGGCTAGATTACATAATTGGATTTGTGCATTTGAAGATATCAGAATGATGGAAGATGAATCTATTAGAAGCTATATTGGTAGGATGTCTGAGATTGTAATAGGAATAAAGTCTTGTGGAGGTGATAAGATAGAGAATGAAGTGATATGAAAAATTATGATAACTTTGACACCAGTATTCAAGAAGACAACATAGATGATTGAATAAGTGATACCTTATACATTGAACTTTTCAAGAGAGACTCTTCTTGGAAGACTAGAAATAGTAGAGATGAACTTTAGATTATCAGGAGAGCTACCTAGAATGGAAACAACATTCAGTGCTCTTAACATCAGACCTACAAGAAGTACTAGTGTGAATGGAGATTATGCCAGCAGTAGCAGATCTAAGGAAGATAAGAAGATTGAAGAAGGTATTGCATTACTTGTAAAAAGAGAACCAGATGGTAAGAAAATCTTTAAATGTTGGACTTGTCAAGAATATGGTCATTTTGCATCTAAATGTCCTAAAAGAGTTAAGAAGTATAGAAGCAACTTTAAACCTAGGAGATCTAAAGAATGTTATTATGCAAATGATGAAAATCTTGAAGTAGGAATTGAAAAACATTTAAGTGACAGTGATAATGATAACTTTGAGGAAATAGGATTTGTAGCAATTAAAGAAGAAAGTTCTAAATTTGATAAAAGGGAAGAAAAAGCATTAGTTTCACAAGTTGAAAAGAAATCTGTTTGGATTATAAACAGTGGTTGGTCACATCATATGACTGGAGATAAAAGAAAGTTTGTTAAGTTAGATAATTATGACGGAGGAATTGTTAGGGTTGGTAAAAATGCACCTTGTTTGATTAAGGGTATAGGATCTATTACTCTTGATGGAAAGACTAACACTGATGATGTTTACTTTGTTGATGGATTGAGACATAATCTACTAAGCGTTGGACAATTGGTTGATAAGGCTTATCAAGTTTGGTTTTCTGAGAAAACTTGTGTGATAAAAGATAAAGATGGAAATCTGATTGGAAAAGGATCTAGAACCAGAGGTAATGTATTTCAGTTGAATCCTACTAAGATGACATGTTTGATAACTAGGATTGATGACAGTTGGTTATGGCATAAAAGGTTTTTCATATAAACTTTGATAATATTGTCAAGGTGAGCACTACACTTGCGGTAAGAGATTTACCTAGAATTATGAAACCTACTAACATGATTTGCAAAGAATGTATGATGGCAAAGTAGAAAAGGAGTTCATTTCCCAACAAGAAGTTCACATCGACAGAGCAGCTGGAGATTGTTCATACAGACTTGAGTGGTCCTACTAGGACTAGAGGATTCTATGGAGAAATGTATTTTATGATTCTTGTTGATGATTTTACAAGAATGATGTGGATTGCATTTTTGAAAGAAAAATCTGAAGCATTTGATAAATTTAAGATCATGAAAAGAAAAATTGAGAATGAATCTAGAATGAAGATTAAGTGTCTAAGATCTGATAGAGGTGGTGAATTTACATCTAGAGAGTTTAACACCTTTTGTGAAATGAATGGTATTAAGAGACAACTTTCAGCCCCTAGAACACCAAAACAAAATGGTATTGTAGAAAGAAGAAATAGGTCAATAACTGAAGCAGCAAGAACTATGTTGTTTAAAAATGATTTGGCTAAGACTTTTTGGAGAGAAGCAGTGAATACAATAGTATACACTATGAACAGAGTACAAATCAGAGCAGATACAAACAAGACACCTTATGAATTATGGTTTGGACATACACCCTCAGTTAAGTATTTTAGAATTTTTGGAAGTAAATGTTATATAAAGAGAGATGATGATATAGGAAAGTTTGATCCTAGAAGTGATGAAGGAATATTTCTTGGATATTCTTTAAAAAGAAAAGCATATAGATGTTATAAAAAAAGAACTAAGACTATTGTTGAAAGTGTAAATGTAAAAGTTGATGAGAAGCTTAAAATTTAGGAAAGAATGCTTGATTATGAATCTGATGGAGAAGCACAACCTCAGCCTAACATTGAAAATGCAGAATTATTTTTTGAAACTAACAGTGATTTGCTGAATGAAAGTCATACTAAAGAAAACAAAGAAGAATCTACAGTTGGAACAAGATCAGTAACTATGACACCTAATAGGTATACTTCAAGACATCACCCTGTTGAGCAAGTTATTGGAAGTTTAGATAGAGGATTTTTGACTCAAAATAAGGTACATTTATGTTTGATTTCTCAAATTGAACCTAAGACTACTAATGAAGCTTGTGAAGATGAACATTGGATTATTGCTATGAAAGAAGAACTAGAGCAGATTGAAAAAAACAAGACATGGGAATTGGTCCCTAGACCTGAAGACAAGAATGTGATTGGAACAAAGTGGGTATTCAGAAACAAGATGAATGAACAAGGAGAAGTGATAAGAAACAAAGCAAGATTGGTATGTAAAGGATATTCACAACAAGAAGGAATTGACTATGAAGAAACTTTTGCACCTGTGGCCAAAATTGAAGCAGTGAGAATGTTTTTAGCATATGCAGCTTACAAGAAATTCAGAGTGTATCAGATGGATGTGAAGTCAACATTTTTGAATGGTGAATTGGAAGAAGAAGTTTGCATTGAGCAGCCTGAAGGTTTTCTTTTGACACAAGAAGGAGGTATGGTATGTAAGTTAAAGAAATCTTTATATGGATTAAAACAAGCACCTAGAATCTGGTATGCAAGATTGGATAAGTATTTATTGAAATTGGGATTTATAAAAGGAACAACAAATAGTAACTTATACACAAAAGAAATTGAGAATGGTTTGTTGGTTATAGTTATATTTTTTGATGATATTATCTTTGGAGGAGAAGATGAAGCTAGTGACAAATTTGTAGATGAAATGAAGACTGAATTTGAGATGAGCATGATTGGAGAAATGAAATATTTTTTGGGATTATAGATAACACAAAGCAAGGAAGGTATATGATTGGAGGATTGTAGTACTTGACACATAAAAGACCTGATATAGCACATTTAGTTGGGATTGTAGCAAGATTTCAAGTAGAACCTAGAGAATCACATTATGTAGCAGTAAAGAGGATACTGAGATATCTGAAAGGAATAATGGATTATGGATTATGGTATGAGAATTCTGATGATTTTACTTTATGTGCCTATACTGATGTAGATTGGGGAGGTAGCATTGATGACAAGAAAAGCACCAGTGGTGGAGCCTTTTTTCTTGGTGGAAAATTGGTCTCTTGGCTAAGTAAGAAGTAGAATTGTACTTCACAAAGTACAATAGAAGCAGAATATGTTGCAACAGCAAATAATTGTAATCAAATTATTTGGATGAAGCAGATGTTGAAGGATATTGGAATGAAGTTTGATGAGCCTATTGTTATACATTGTGATAACACCAGTATAGTGAGTATGTCAAAAAATCTTGTTTTACATTCTAAGACTAAACATATTGAGATCAAGTATCATGTTGTAAGAGAAAAAGTTGCAGAAAAAGAAGTAAGATTGGAGTACATAAGTACAAAGGAGCAGATAGCAGATATATTTACAAAGCCTTTACCTAAGGATACATTTGTGTATCTAAGAGGTATGCTTGGGGTTATGCCCCAACCTATTTTTGAGAATTGATGCAGATGATTGCATCCGTCTAGTGGTATATGAGCCCTATCTTTATTCTGGATTGGATGTTGGAACTTCCTCTATGGGGGAGTTTATGAGCTGAGTCATGAGGACTCTTGTTATTGTATTTTTCTAAAAATTGTCTTTTGACATTAAGTTGTTGTTGACTTAGTGATGGAATTTCTATCATTGATGTCAATGGGGGAGAGATATACATGAAAAACATTGTGGATTGTATGAGAGAGTTGAATAGGAAAACAAAGCAAGATTTAATTTGATATTTTGCAGTGATGTTGCAGTATTGGATTTTTGGAACATTGGAATTTTTTCATCTATGTTGCCATCAATGCCAATGGGGGAGATTGTTAGGAATGAATGAAAAGTATTTTGGCAGCCATTCTATAGCAGTTGTTGTTGCATTCATGACTTGGATTGTCATTGATGTCAACACAGTGATATTCTGGATATTAGCAGGAAAGTAGGTACAGTTTTGTTTTGTGCACATGTTGTATTGTAGATTGGCTTTAGTGCAGTTGATGGTATGTTCTTTGGTGTGTTATTAACCTATGGTTAATAGCACAAAAATAAATTTATTCATTTGTGAGAGTTATGAGAATTTTGGTGAAAGCTGTGTTTAGACAGTGTTTCTATGAAGTGATTTTCAGAAATCGGAGGATATCTCTTAGTTGGGATGGAATCTAATTTTGTGTAGTTAAAGGGATGTTGGAGACTCATTAATGATGATGTGGTTCATTTCACAAACTTTGAAGATATTTTTGGAGAAAGTTACAGTATCTGGAAGTCGACAATTTTATGTGAATTCTGTGTGTAGCGTGTAGAATTTATTATTTTGTAATTGTGGACCGACTCATTTGTAATTATTTGAGTTTGGCATATAAGAAGGAATTTTTTCCTTATTGTAATATGTACTATGAATATTGAGATGCAAATATATGCATGAAGTGAAGAAAAGAGCTAATTCAGTGATGAAGGAAGACTTGTGAGTACAGAGATCTGGAATTGTGATCTTGTGTAGCAGAGAGTGCAGTTTTGGCATAGTGTGAAGGAGGTAATATATTTCATATTATTTTGTTGAATAATTCTAAGATCTTTTGGACAGTGGGGTCAGAGATCTTGCCTTGAAGCTGTTTGGGCAGTGGGTCCTTCTGTCTTCCATAAACTCTTAATCGGGTTAGAATCTTTTAACAGGGATTCAAAATCTCCTAATAGGGATTTATATGTACTGAATGTATTTCATAAGAATACTAACAGGGTCCATCCTCTAACAAGGAACTTTCATATTAGTGCATCATTTTGTGGGCATCATTCCCACCTGTGTTTACTCTTTTCAAGAGGTTCCCTAGTCAACATATCTTGTGTTATTGTGCAATTATGTATGGTTATCTTTCTATGGTTGATCAGTACATTGATTATATTGTTTAAAGTAGTTGAATGGTTAAATTATCTGATAATTGATTCACCCCCCCTCTTAGTTATCTTGGGGATCTTTACTTTCTAACAGATTAATGCTAACGGGTTTTCGCATATTCGCATAAGCTAATTTCAAGCTATGAGATCATGTGATCAACATTTTGTCTTAACGATGAAAGTTATAAGAGACTGCCATAAATAGAGAGATAAAGTGACGGCTAGTCATATGTTCACATGAGTAATTTTCAAGCTATGTGATCATGTGACAGACTGTTAGATCATCTGCTAATGAGGATCGATAGTTCTAATTCAAACTAGAGATAAAGTGATGCAAATTTGAAGTGATAGTTCATTCTTTCGGAGGAGTAATTGTTGAATCATGCTAAATAAATTATTGAAATGACTACTTTAATTGCTCATATATCAGAATTCTGCGCAATCTTAGAAGCACAAACAGATCAAAAATTTGCAAAGATTCGGGTGTGAAGAATTACGACGACTGGCTGCTATCTCCCGGTGGTTTCCCAAAAAAAGGTTGGTGAAATACTTGTGTGATTTGCTTCCCTACTAAAAGAATCATAGTTCTGTAATTTATTTATCTTGCAAAGGTTTCTTTTAAAGATAAACCTTAAAAATGGCACCAAGGAAAGAATTGTCTGGTAAAATTGAGTCTACTAAAAGAAGTTTGCATGAGGATTTGTTGCAATTACTTCCTGGCTCTACTACTAACCTGCTGAAAACCAAGAGTTTGATTCACAAAGATCCTAGGATAAAACTAGCGGAGGGTTTATATGACATAGAAAATTTTATTAGAGAGGCCAAAATTGGTACAATCAATGCAAGTGGTGACTCTGATATCATTGGATTGGAGTTATTCAAAGTAGGTTTTAGTCAGAGAAATGCCCCTCACCCTGCAAGCAATATATGGCAGTTTGACCTAGGAAAACTTGTGGTACCTAGTGTCATTTTAGATGTGGATTTGATGATCCAGGTTGCAAAGAGTTATGATCCAATTACTAGAGAGGTTAGGAATGCAAAGGGAATACTATTGATTAAAATTTCTCCTAAAGAGATTAGGAAGGTGTTTAGGTTAAGTGAACCCTCAGACAGTTTAGAGAATATTGATTTTGAAGAGCTAAGGCAAGTGTGTGATGCACAAAGGAACTATTTTAGAGGATAATTGTTGAAGGATTTCTGCACCAAAATTGGAAAAATGCTTATTATGGGACATAACATTCAGGACCCTTTTAAAATAGAATATTTTGATCCCAGAGCTAAGGGTGCATATTAGTCATTATGTAAAGTTTTTGGGGAGGATGTTAGTGAAAGGATGCCAATAGATTTGATGTGCATGGTGATCCAAATTCTACATGCACACGTATCTATTACTTTTGATTTTGCTCCTTTTATTTTTGAATTAATCCATTATGGATTAGTGAAGATTCAAAAGAATGAAGATGATAGGCTCTTTTGTTGGTACTCTTTCATAAGGTACATGTTTTTGTTTAAAGGAGCAAGTTATTTTGAACAAGCAATGGAATTAGTGAGACAGAAGGATGGTGAAGATATGCTAGTCCAATTATGGAGGCTCACAATGACCTGGGACAAGAAGGATCATAGTTTCATTAATTTTGATAAACATTTTGTAGCCAAACTTAGGAAGTTGTTTGTCTTAGACAACCCAAGAGTCCCAATAGTATTGGCACAACTTATTAGGGCAAATCAGTTTGCTAAGAATCTGAATATTGTACACAATTGGGGAGATGTTATTTTCTACAATGTATCAACCATCATCAGGTTGTATGGTTTCAGGGGGACCCCTTT
Source organism: Chamaecyparis obtusa (assembly GCA_027943335.1). Taxonomy (NCBI): domain Eukaryota; kingdom Viridiplantae; phylum Streptophyta; class Pinopsida; order Cupressales; family Cupressaceae; genus Chamaecyparis; species Chamaecyparis obtusa. The sequence continues at coordinate 260,342 of BSBK01005901.1, forward strand.
TATATTTCTCTATTAGGTACCCATTAGGATTGCAATGGCAGAGTTCTTTAGGCAATTGTGAGATATTGAAGAGTGTGCCCTCATTGGAAAAGGCAAGGGAACTTTATTCCCAAATGTTACCATTTCCCATCAATTCATAATTACCAAGGGTGGATGGGTTTACATGGATAAAATCCTGGCTCCATATCATATGGCTACTACAATTGCTAGAATAGTAGATCCAGAAGGTTTCTATAATGAAATGTTTAAGAAGAGAGCCAAGTGTGCCATGATTAACCATATTTTTAATTTCCCTAAAGATATTATCAGGAATGTAGCAAAGTTGCAAGAACAAGAGGTTAGGTAAGAAAAATGGCTGGTATACAGGAAGACATTAGATTTTATCCGCCAATTTGATTCTGGATGGGATCCCATGAAAAGCATAACTCCAATGGGGAAGAAAATAGATACTCTTATGAATTGTTTTCAAGGTATTTTTCAGACCCTAAGTGAAAAGAAGGAAAAAGTTATGCAAGATGATCCAAAAAAGGCTAAACAATTGTTGAGCAAGCCTATATTTACAAAAGGGTTACCCCCAGGGAGGTACATGGTGCAAAAGAAGATTGGTTACAATGTTCTAATACCAGAGCAAAGCCAGAAAAAGAAAATAGATAAAAGGGATATCCCATCAACCTTACAATAGGTTGGAAAGCAAAAGGAGATTGTAGAGGTCCCTGATTCTCCTCATCCTCAAACTTCTGAGGATGTAATTGATTCTCCACCCCCATCAAAGAAAGAAAGAGTGGAAGAAAGACCTGCTCATGTTGAAAAGGAGTGCTCTCCATCACAGTCTCCTCTAAGAATTTTTGATGACCAAGAGATTGCAAAACAAGTACATCAAGTAGATGCTCTAGGTCAAATCTTTACGACTTATGAAGAAGTAAATGAGGGAGTGCCAGAGCCACCAGAAGAACCCAAGTTGGATTTAACAGCAAGGGAATTGGCATGTATAGAATTGGACCCTATATTCAAGCAAGCTTGTGAAGAGCTTTTGGTTGATGATACTTTTGTTAAAACAAGGGCCTTTATGCAATTTCTTTGGAAATTAAACATCAAACAATTTCAAGAAATCTGTGAGAAGAGACATGAAGAGAATCTAGAGAAGGATTTACAAGTCATAGAGGAAGAAGTGAAAAAAGAGATGACTACAAAATTTAAACAAATCACTCCAGAACAGGGAAGAGATATGGTAAAGATATCAGGAGTGCTAATCCTCCCAGAATGGGATATAGCTAATGTAGTAGTGTTTGATGTAGTCAGAAAATAGACCACTCCTTTCCACAGAACTCTAGAGGAAGTAGAACAAGCTGTTAAGGGAGTCACTTTCAGTGACAATCATCAAGCTTTGGTAATGTGGTCTTTAAGAAAGAATGAAAGTCACAAGGGAAAACAAATTGTCAAAGATGACCTTTCAGGGAGTCTAATTGTAAGGAGGGTTATTGATACTTCTTTGGTGGAAGCATCAACTATGGTAATGGTCACAACACAATTAACAATAAAAGTGGTAGAAAAGGAAGCTAAAGAGAAGGAAGAGCTCATTGCAAAATTGGAAATAGTTTTGAAGGTTTATGGTGAGATGAAATAGGGGATTCTTGAGAGAGATATTCTGATTGCAGACTTAAAAAAGAGATTGGGAGACCATGGCCCAATACAATTATCAGAGCAAATGTAGATAGCTCCCTCCCCTGCTAGGCCTTCCTCATCAAGCCCTATTGTTGAACTTCCTCCTTCCCCTTTTCCTTCTTTCATAGATGAGGAGGACATTGATCAGAAAGTAAAGGATAGGTTAGATAAGAAGATAAAAGATGTTGTTTCACATTTTGTTGCAAAGGTGAGGCCTAAAGAAATATACAAATCTACAAAACAATTGGCAGATGTCTTAGCATTTTTTCAGAAAGAGTCGGCTACTGTGGACAAGATTTGGAAAGATGGTCTGCAAGAAAAGATAGTCTGAGGTCATTTTTTGATCAAAATAAGGATAAATGTATTGTGAATATAGAGCTAAAAAACACTTACAGGTTTGTTAAGGATCTTTTTGACTTTGAGGTAAATAGGGGGAGTATAAGAAGAAGGTAAAAAATCTTAAGGGTAAGATATTTCCAGGATGATTTCAAAATCTTTCCTGGTCTTATTAAGGCAGATGGGGTAATCAAAGATAAAGATCAATGGACGAAGCAAATAGATAGACAAGTATTGTCTAAAGTGGATTCCATTTTATGTATAGATGATAATACCCCATTCAGACAATTTGTTGAACTCCTTCAGGATGCTAGGATACACTTTGCCAATGTAAGAATAGAGGTTCACCAGTTGGTTGCTGAGTGGGACAAATTATCACCAAAGAAAGATGAGGTCCTTGCCTTTCATTGGCCAAGTGAAGAAACCTACATGACTTGGGAATCAACATATCTTTCAGAAGGAGAGGCATCAAATGAAGAAGCGGCAGGTGTTAGTGCTCCAAACCTTTGAAGATCAAAGTAAACAAGGACAAAGATGTCAAGCAGTTATCATAGGCATGGACATGACACCTGGCCAAAGTTGAACTACCCTTGGGAGGTGTTACAAGATTTTGGCACTCATCCTAACAATCCATTTTGAGGATTTGTAAGAAGAAAAGGAGGAAGAAGAATAGAATGCACTTGGCACCTGATCCAGAGTTTGAGGGAGAGCATGTCCAACCAAAGGATGATGTAGGTTAGCCTATAATGGTGGTCATGATTCATGCAACAAATTTAGTAACTTCTCTGAAATATCCTTAGACAAAGGTGCCACCTGCAAAATTGTTGAGAAATGGATATTTGTAATATGTTGTTGCAAACAAATTTTGTTAGTTTATAATCTTGTTTTTAGTGCAAGATCTTTTAAAAACCATCTGAAGCTTGTTTCATCCTTCAAAGGATTCCAAGATGGCTGATTAGTATATATAGCAAGTTTTGCTCATTTGGAGGAGGTGGAAAATACTCTATAAAAGAAGCGTTCTGAATACAAAACTAATTTTGTAAGGAAGTAAGAAGATATTTTACCAAAGCATTTTGACCATTAATACAAAATATTGGAGCTCTGTTACTACTATTTTTTTTTCTTTATGTATGGAATGTTTTAGTTTTTCTTGTGTTTAAATAGTAAGGATTTTTTAAATACATTATTCACAAGGTGAATATAGGGGTTAAGCTTAAGTTTCTTTCAAGGAAAGAGTGAAATCTTAAGGGAAATCTCTATGAATTAAAATATCCATGTCTAAATTTGATGACAATGGTAGGAATTAAAAGGATGGGGTGTTAGGCATGTCATTTGAGTTTCAGTATACTTGTTTTGATAGATATATGTGGAGGTAGGATTTGACTTTGAATCCCAATGGATAAGGCACTGGTTTAGGATCCATTTACACTTATTTGCCACCCAAGATATAAATAATTAATTTATTTTACTTTATCTGTACAACCTTAATTTGAACTACTCTATGACAAGTTCATAGATGTATATTGTAATGCTTTATAGAAGCACTGAATGAGGTTAGCCTTCCTTGAGTTCAATTCTAAAAAGAAGAAGGATGAATATTCTTAAACCATTGTTTCATGTTACTTCTTTCATGATTTCTGTCATAATATTGTGTATCAGGATAATTTGGGTCATACTCAAAGTTCTCTCATCCTATTAAGCTCATTTTGGAAGCAAGGAAAGAGCAGTGAAGGAGCTAGTTCACAATTTAGAGCTCAATCAAATAGTGAATTGATATAGGTACACCCGCCTGAGTATTCATACTCGAAGTGAAGAAGGTTTTCTAACCTTAATACCTTAGTGTTTGCATTTTTTCTAGATTATGTCCATTGGGATTATATGAGTATTTCATAATCTATAGATTTGAGCACTAATAGAAGGCTCCCTTTTATAGTGATCTAGGGCACAAACTTCTAGAGAGGCCACATAGAAAATAATAACTAAGGGCCCATGGGACAAAACTCTAGAGAGGTGCACATGGAAAGGAAATTAAATTAAAGTCTTGAAAAAAAACTCTAGAAGGGGACCACCCTTAATATAGAAATAAAAATAATTATTTAAGAGCCTTGTCACAGAATTCGAGATAAGCCCAACCCCAAAGTTAATTTGAGCATTATGCACAAAACTTGAGAAAGGCTAATTTGTAATAATAAATTATGAATCAAATAAAATCTTGAGAAAGATCCACCTCAAATATTAATTTGAGAATTCAACACTTAACCTGAGAAATAGTGGCCCCGAAGAGGGAAAAGGAAAAATTTTGATAAAATTTGAAAACTGGAACCTAATGTCAAGGATCTTAGACCCTAGGGTCAAGGTCAAGGTTGACTTTGACCTAGGTCAATGTCAAGGTCAACTTTGACCAAGGTCAGAGATGAGGTCAACCTTTACCTAAGAGGTCAACCATGACCCTGAGGTTAAGAATCTTAGGTTTACAATTCAAGATGCCAGAATTATGTTAGGAAGAAATAGAAAATAGGGCATAATAGGGGAAAAATATAGATCTAAGTCAAATACCCATTCAAGGTGTTCAACATGACCCCAAACCACTTACTCAAAGGGATAAATGTTCTTAACATGGAAGTTCTTCCATTTTAAGATGATACATTGATACGGATAGAACAAGGACAAAGTTCAAAGGATATTCTATCCTTAAAAGGAAAAGAAAAGGTAGCGGAAGAAGTTATTGTTGTTAAAAATCATCAAATTCCTACTAACTTAGTTACATCGACTAAGGTAAAAGAGAAAGTTAGTGAGGAAAGTATTCATGAAGAAGAAAAAGACCAAACACAATATATCCAATTACACACCAAGGAGGCTCATTACCAAAAAAGGGATAGCATTATGAAGAGTTTCAAGAAACAATGTAAAATCAAACAAAAAGGTGTGGGTGAATACTCTTTATCTATGATGGATCTACCCTAATATCAAAAGTCCTATGGAAAACCCTCTAGCCTACATGCGCCCTCCAAATACAATGACCATTTTGTGAAGGGTATTACTTCTTCATCTATGGATGAAGAGGATAATGAAATTCTAAAATGGCTATATAAAGATGATGAGTCGAGTGTTCATGAGAAATGAATCCAAAACATTATCATACCTACTAATCAATATGGAAAAGGTTTTCAAATAATGCAAAAAATGGGTTATAAAGGACAAGGACCTTTGAGTACAAGAAATGAGGGGTTAATTGAGCCTATAAAAATGTCTTGGAGGGATAGGAAGGAGAAATTTGGATTGGGGTATCTTGAAGAAGGATACACTCAAAAGAGACACACCATGGTTTATGACCAAATTCTGCAATTAGGCTCACAAGGTGATGAAGATTCAAAGAATTAGGAGTGGGATTTATTTTCAAGTGAATCTTTGCAAGATAAAGAGGTGGATGTAGTTCACATTTATGCTCCCAACAAAGGAAAAGAACAAGAAATAGCTTTAGGATCAAATTATCACCAAGCTTCAAGTTATAGTCAAGAGGCTCAAAGAAATGCACCAAATCAAGAAGATGAATACTCTCAATGGGTAGGATAACCCTATGTAGCATCACAGATACCTACTATAGAAGGATATAGTAATAGGTTTAATCCAAGATATTTTTACCCATTAGAAATCCAAGAGCATTCAAGTGAGGAGGATTTTGACCCGAGTTATCTAGAACACTTAGAAGAAGTGCATGTTATAGATTTAAGAGATACAATGTTCTAACCTTCCAATGAGGTCATGTCCTTAAATTTTGTCGAGCCAAACTGAAACATTGATCCCTTATCCCTTGTTTATTCGAAACTCATTAAATAAGATTTCCTAGAACCTACTATCCTTCTCACATTCCTGAATGACAAATCGGTGTCCCAATACCTAAATGTGATTGAACCTTCTTCAAATGGATATCAAGAAGAAGTGATGAAGGGAAGTATCCAATCTTTTAGTTTAGATATAAGAGAAAAAAATAAAAGAAATAAAAAATTGAAAGAATCTAATAGTAAAAACCATAATGTGGCAACATTAGGTCAAAAAGAGAAAGAAATAAAGAATGTATCTAAAGGTGAAAACCCAATAGAGGCACATAAGGAAGATAGGTTGGATACTTTTCCTGAACACTACAAGGAAAGGTCACTTGTTTTGATAGAACCAACAAAGAAAGTGGATCAGAATCAGAACCAAAGATTATACATCTAGCAACATCCTTATCAAGAGAAGAAAAAGAGGAGTTCATAAAATTCTTCAATGAAAGACAAGTAAATTTTGCATGGTCGCATGAAGATATTCCTGGACTAAATCCAAACTTGATAATGCATCATTTAAATATCAAAGGAGTAAGACTAGTTAAACCAAAATTGAGGAAAATGCACCCACACATAGCACTTCTTGTCAAAGTGGAATTGGAAAAGTTACTAAAACTGGGATTCATAAGAGTCATTGACTATGATGAGTGGATATAAAATATTGTTCTTATTTTAGAAGCATACAAGTCTATTAGAATTTGCACAAATTTTAGAGATCTCAACCTCGCTTGTCTGAAGGATGATTTTCAATTACCAAGCATAGACACTATACTACATTTGACAAGGGGCCACTCAATGTTCTCTCTCATGGATGGATTTAGTGGCTACAAATAGATTAAAATTATTCCTGAAGATCATGATAAAATAGATTTCACATGTGCATTAGAGACATTTTTCTGGAATGTTATGCCCTTTTGTCTTAAAAATGCAAGAGAAACATATCAACGAGCCATGACTACCTTATTTCATGATAGGATGCATAAATTCTTAGAGGACTATGTGGCTGACATACTTGAAAAATCCCATTCAAGGGAAGAACATCTACCTATTATAGAAAAGATATTCACAAGGTTGGAGCAGTTCAAAGTGAGACTCAATCCAAAGAAATGTTCCTTTGGGGTACAATTAGGAAAATTACTAGGCTACATAGTTTTGACCAAAGGAATAGAGGTAGATCCCACAAAAGTAAAATAAATAATAGAAATGGGGGCACCTAGAAATATAAGTCAAATGAGATCACTCCAAGGGAGATTTCATTCAATCAAAAGGCTCATATCAAAACTAAGAGAATAGTGCAATTCTTTCACTCAACTCCTTCACAAGGACATAGTATTTAGATGGGATGATAAGTGTGAAGAAGCATTCACATTACTTAAAAAGTACCTATTAAATCCACCTACTTTGATGCCACCAATAAGAGGAAAGCCATTGAAAAGAAAAAGTCATTTATTACATAAGCATAACCTTGGTAAAATATGAGTTGAATTACACTTTTATAGAAAGAGCATGTTTGGTGATATTTTTTTCTTCACAAAAAATATGACATTATCTGTTATCTCATAAGATCAAACTCATAGAAAAAATTGATCTACTAAAATACGTCCTAAGAAAAATAACTTTCATGGGAAGATTGGCCAAATGGGTCATGATGTTGAGATAATTTGATATAGAGTATGTCAATAGAAAGGAAATAAAATGCCAAGTCATAGAAGACCAACTAGTGGAGGCACCATTAGAAGATGAACATCCTATTTAGGTAGAATTTTGAGATTCATAGATAATCAATGTAGAAGCAAAAATATAGAAGTTATATTTTGATGACTCTTATACTCAACATGGATTAGGAGAAGGAATATTATTGATTACTCCTCAAGCATCAACAATCCCTAAATCATATAAGATACTATTTCCATGTACAAACAATATAGTGAAATATGAGGTACTAGTCATTGGCATCAAATTGGCCTTGGAATAGAAGGTGACAAAATTGTAGATATATGGAGATTCTCAATTGGTCATTAATCAAATAAATAATGAGTATCAAACTAAAGATGATAAGTTGATACCTTACAAAAATATGGTAGAATATCTTAAGAATTATTTCACATTCATTACATTTGAGCAAGTGCCAAGAGACAAGAACAAAGTAGCATACGCCATGGCTACATTAGCTTCACTTCTCCAAATGTTGGACCAAAGTGAAAGATATGAATTCTTACTAGAAGAAGTGGGACAATTCACATTTTTCCCTTCCCATCCCCACACCATTTTATTATTATTGGGACATGGCTCACCTTGGTATGGATCCATTTATACGTACCTAAAATAGTAAAATTTAACTATAGAGAAAACCCAAAACCAAAATAGAAACTTCATAAGATAAGCCTCTCATTACACCCTTATATCTGACACATTCTATTGTAAAATTCTAGACATAATTCTTTTAAGGTGTTTAGAGGAGGAATCAATTTTAGCCTTACAAGAAATCCATGAAGGAAATTGTGGGTCACATTCTACTGGGTTAAGTTGAACAAAGAAACTTCTTAGGATAGGATATTATTGGCCTTCTATGGAGAAAGATGCATGCCACTTTATGAAGACTTGTCAAAAATGTCAATATCATGGAAACCTGATTCATGTGCTAGCTCAAGAACTACATCTGATGACTAGACCTTGGCCCTTTTATCAATGGGGGTTAGATTTAATAGGGATGATTTACCTGCCTTCATCAAATGGTAGTGGGACAATTTACATTTGTCCCTTGCCATCCCCACACCATTTTATTATTAGTAGGACATGACTCACCTTGGTATGGATCCATTTATACGTACCTAAAATAGTAAACTTTACCTATAGAGTAAACCCAAAACCAAAAAAGAAACTTCATAAGATAAGCCTCTTGTTACACCCTTATATCTAACACATTCTATCGTAAAATTATAGACATAATTCTTTTAAGGTGTTTAGAGGATGAATCAATTTTAGCCTTACAAGAAATCCATGAAGGAAATTGTGGGTCACATTCTACTGGGTTAAGCTTAACAAAAAAATTTCTTAGGATAGGATATTATTGGCCTTCTATGGAGAAAGATGCATGCTACTTTACGAAGACTTGTCAGAAATGTCAATATCATGGAAACCTGATTCATGTACTAGCTCAAGAACTACATCTGATGACTACACCTTGGCCCTTTTATCAATGGGGGTTAGATTTAATAGGGACAATTTACCTGCCTTCATCAAATGGTCATAAGCTCATTATTACTACAACTAAATACTTCACCAAATGGGTAGAAGTTGTGCCATTATCCACTACCATAGGAAAGAAAATCTCCATGTTCATATTAAACCACATTATTTGTAGGTATGGCATCCCTCAAGTCATCATAACTGATAATGCTAAACATTTCACGAACAAGGAAATGAAATAATTATGTACAAAATTCCATATGATACACCATTCATCTTCAATATATTACCCGCAATGTAATGGGCAAGAAGAGGCCACTAATAAGAACATTTTGAAAATATTGAAGACGACAGTGGACAATTCAATTAGAGATTGGCATATTCAAATCAACCCTACTCTATGGGCATATAGGACAAGTGTCAGAACATTAACAGGAGCTATGCCATTCTCATTGGTGTATGGAGCTGAAGCAGTTTTTCCTTTGGAGGTAGAGATCCCATCATTAAGAGTTTCACTACATGGATTGCTAAGTGAAGAAGACTATAGGGTTCCTAGGACAATAATTTCAGTTGCTAGATGAAAGACAAAAACAAGCCTTTGATCATCTAAAAGTGTATCAGGATCGAATGTCAAGGAATTATAATAAGCACATCAAACCAGGACATTCCAAATAGGTGATCTAGTGTTGCAAAAAAATCCTAAAAATCAAGAAGAAAGAGAGAAGAAAGGGAAATGGGAAGAAAAATGGTTAAGGCCTTTTGTGATTACTTCTTCTTTTGGAACGGGCACATACAAGCTAGCTAATTATGATGGAGAAGAGCTACAAGAACCCATCAATAATATAGACCTAAAAATATTTTACAAATGAAGCAAATGAAAGGGTATACATAAAAAAGAGTATCAAAAAATTAGATGAGGAAGCCTCCTATTTATTGTATATAGTCAAAAGTGATCTTGGAAAATTCAAAAACATTGAAAAATAGAAAAAAAAATAGAGGAAAATTGAGCATGAAGAAATCCAAACATATTCTGAAATGATCCTCAAAATTATATTGTCTCAATGGTGAAAACCTAGCCAATAGGCACCTTGGTAGAAAAAAAAGAGAGAAAAGCTTAAAACAAAAATTAAAAAAAATAGAAAATCAATTCAATCAGTGAAAACCTAGTAAATAGGAACCATTGAAAGTCAAGTCATGTCTCATGCCTAGTCGTCATCCTTGTAGATATTGCATTTGCCAACATTTGTATATATTGCATAATAAAACCCCAGAATTGCATTTGCAAATACCTAAAGCTTTCATCATAGGTTTGAAAAGTGTCCAAATCAAACAACACAATGACATCAAACTGGGGGCAAATCTATCGAAAAGGAAAAAAAGATTCATTAAACAAATATCAATTCACACCAATCAATTTATCAAATCACAAGAAAAACCCTTAGACGATCAATCCTAATCTGAATGTTGATTCAACAATGCAAAATTTTGATCCAAAATCTAACAATGACCTTACCTTTTATCAAGATTAAAATGAACAATCAGATATGAAATGGATGAAACTATACTTGAAATATGGATTTGAAAAACATGAAATTTTTGTTTCTAAGTGATTAGTTGATTGATGAAATCATTTCTTTTTAGCAAATCAATGAAGTCTTAGACCAAATAAGAAATGATGAAAGCATGATATTTTATTGGTTTTAGCATGAGTATCTTAAGATCAAGGTTTTAAAATATGTATCATTTGTCTAATGACATGATCATCAAAGAATCATCGAGGACATGTACATATGGAAAAATTGAGATCTCTATTTGTTTACGCAATGAGATACCTTGGGTATTTTGATATTCAATATCATAATACCAAAATCTATTTGCAACATTAAATTTGATGAAAGTAGTATTCATACTCTCATGGTTGAATTCAACCAGTGAGAGTTGTACCAACATTAGGAATGCAACAAGGAAAGGAAGAAGTATTCATATTATCATGGTTGAACTAGTGATGATTGTACCAATTTCAGGTCTCAAAATTGCTCAATGATGAAAATAAGCTCCTAAATTATGAATAGTGATAGCTAGCTACATCCATATTAGATTAAATGCATTTAAGATGTATGATTTCTTATCTTGAAAATCGATTTGAAAAGAGTAACAGAGGGGTGGAGTAAACTAAAATTGAAAATTTCATCAATACCTTATGTGATAGAATGTGTTGGAGATTGAAAAGTCAAAACAAAACTTAGAATAAGGTGCATTGCATTAAATTAATTGCATTCTTAAATCACATTTCATTTTAGTTACATTCATCATATAATCTGCAATCATTTTTAGGTCATTCTTAAAAAGTGCATTCATTTTGAATTGCATTGCATTAGATTGCATTCATTATATATTTCATCATTTAAGTTGCATTTATTTCATCAATCACCATATTTTCATTACATTAGATTGCATTATTAAATTCACATCATGAGGTTATCATTGCATTGCATTAAGTTTATTTTCAAATTGCATTCACTTCATATCATTAGGTCATTGCATTATTCATTAAGGTGCATTCATTTAGGATTCATTACAATTAAAATTTGAATTACATTAAAAAATATAAGTGTATTACATTAGATCATCCAATTGCATTAAGTCCATCATTTCTTAGTAATCATCATATCACTAGGTGAATTCATTAAGGTACTTTGCATCCAGTAGGCTCATCATGTTAAATAAATCTATCTATCATTATGTGGGTACATTAATCATTAAATTCATTAAATCATAAGAACATTAAAATTCATTCATTGCATTTACATTTCATTACTCATATATTTCATTACATTGCATTACATCATGCATCAAACATAAAATGCATTCATCCACATTATCGCATATCATTAAATCATTAAAGCTTTGAATATCATCACTAGAGATCATTAAGCATTAAACCATGTAATAAATGCATCCATCTAATCTATGTCATAAATAAGACATCCATTTGCATAACTAAGCATAACGTGCACTTTCATATCATAAATTGCATCTAAAAATCATAAAAACACAACATATAGAGATAGAGCATATAGTATTGCATAGCATAAATCATCTGAAAAGTAAAGCTAACACATGATGAAATCACATAAAGTAAAACTATCAAAACAATCAAAGTCCATGGTATCATCAAAGTCTATAAAGAAGAGTCTAGAGCATGAAAAGTATCAATCACATAATAAACATCATCTGATAAAAGAATATAATGTACAATGTCTCGATAACATGAATCATAATATACAAAAAGGTTCATTAGGCATAATCATATGCCAACACCTACACTACCTCCAACACCATCTGTGTCTAGACATGTATCAAGACGTTGACTCATACTAGCCTATAACCCATGCTAACTCATGGTAGTCATAAAGGTCTACATCATATTACTCAACTACCTAACTTATTGTCTAATCTATGATACCTCAGACTATAAGGACTGAACATCAGATGCCTATAATGGTGTCTATGTAGGAGGTGCTTGTGTAGGGGGAAGCCTAAGAGGAAGATGATTTTTGTGAGGAAGATGGAATCTATAATGAAGATGGAAGCTGTAAGGAAGATGGAATCTGAGAAGGAGGGCCTTGGGGAGAAGCCTAAGGTGCCTATGTAGCCTGATCTACCAAAATCTGCACAACTTGTGGATCAATATTAGCTACAACTAGAGGAGAAGTTAGGTCTAAAGACCCAAACTCTATGATGACCCCACCTATGTAGTCTATCCTAGAAAACTTGATGAATAGCCTAGAAGGGGCTACCTCAAACTCATACCTGACCACTCCTCATCCACACACCACCTTTGATAGGAGTAGGGGCAACAACCACAGGCATTAAAACTCTATCACCCCGTCTCACCCTACCTACCAGCTTGTTAACCACAATGACCACCTCTGCCACCACCACCACCACCATTGTCATCATCATCTGATCTCTCATTAACACCAGGCACAGGTTCAGTAGGATCAATAAATCTAGTGAATGGGTTCTACAAGAACCATTGTGCATAATCATTAGTCATACCTGCATCTATGATATACTCCCTCATATCTCAAGCTAAATGAGAGAGGGCTAGTAGCTCATCACATGTTGTCTTGTTGTTGATCTAAGGACCCCAATAGAATCACTCCACCTTTACTCAAGCATATAAAGCTAAACCCTATAGCATGCCCTATGGTCAGCTAAACTACCGAATAACCCTGAAGAAGTAGAATCTCTCTATAATCAAGGGTTCCTGCCCTATCATCCATCAAGGCATATACATAAAAGGAAGCTCTGACACATCCTTGGCCTATGGCTCACATCCTAGATATGCCCTCTAAACTACCTGATCAATATCATATAAGATGTGCCACTAATAATGAGGCTTTCCCAGGTGAGCCTAGATAATCATACCCTCATATATGAACACAAATGACCATCTAGGATTATGCCACCACACTATAATAGGATGTGTGATAGGGAGATGCTCTCAGGTCCAAAGTTGTAAGAGGACTACTCCTATAGACAGAATAGCCCCACACCTATATAAAACATTGTTTAACTTATGATAAAGTTGGGTGAGTACATACGATCCCCAAACAAATCTCTGAGGATGCCCAATCATATCCTCCAAGATATAACCCCATCCAACTGTGAATCCATGGCCTCGATGATCTAGAACAAGGAAACCTCCAACCATTACTCTAAGTACTGCAGGAAGAACATGAAATGAAGGGAACTACACCCAGAGAATACTATCATAATTGATATTAGGATCATCAAACAACCACCTGTAAATAGTTCCATCATGCACCTAGTCATAATAAACTATCTCCCCATGTGTAGGGATCTGTAGTGCAGTTTGTACACATCCTCAGGGGTGATATTCATCTCACCCATAGGCAAATGGAATGTGTTATAGTCAGAGTGCCACCTCTGCCATAGCTGTCAAAAGGCCTCAAGTCACTCAAAATTGAGGTAAGGAGAGTAGGAAGGATAGACCACACACCCCAATCAGCTAGTGGTCCTGCCCACTGAGATCATTAATCATCTCAAATGTGAGTGGAAATAACCCTCAGATGGCTAACTTTTGAAGGTGAGCCTACGGAAGAAAGTTAAATCATATCAGGAATCAAAATCATTAAATGTTGAATCATCACAAGTCAATCAAAAATGTAAAATCAATCAAACCATTATAAATTTTCCTAATTCTATTTAGAGATGATGAAAAATTCATCATCACAATTGACCAACCAATTAGGATTGACAATCAAAATTCAACATCACATGAATAGAACTAAAATCAAATGACTTGTTTCAAACATGAATCAACAACCAAGCCAATCAACCAATTGATGAAAGTAGACATGTTGGAAAACTGATTGAAAAATTCAAAATTTTGTAGAAGGGGGTGTATGCGCTATAAAACTGATTGTACATGCTAAAACACAAATGCACTATTTAAAAGTTTAAATGTGCTAGTAAAACTATTGAATGCGCAACAACAATGTGTACATGCAACATGATTTTGAACGTGCTACAAGAATCACCTGTACATGCTACTAAAATGTTTAAAAGTACAAATGGACTTATACATGCTACAGGAAAGCCTAAAAGTGAAATCTTGTCCTAGGGCATGTATTTGAATGTGCATTAGGAAATATTGGATGTGTTGAAAGGAGGGTGTAGGTACTGCATAAATGTTTAAATGCGCAAATAAATTTGAAAAAAGGGAAAAAATAGGGTTTCTCTATAGAAAATTCAATTTTTTTGAATTTAAATACATTAAATGGACAAAGGAGGTTGTCATGGGTACATACCAGAGGGTCATAGTTGCCTGGTCACAGATATCAATGAACCTTCTTGAATTTGTGCTCGCAATTGGGAACAATGATAGTGAAATTCTCGGAGAGGTCAGAGGAGAAAAGACACAAGAAAATGTGAAAACGAATAGTGAAAATGACTTTTCACCCCTATATATAACCCTTTTTTACCTAAAAAGGGGCACTTTTTACAATAAAATGACTTAGGACCCAAATTGAACACCCAATTAGTCAAATCAGGGGCATTTGTCATCAGAGCATCGTAAATGAAATTGAAAATAATGCTTAATTAAAAATATTCAATGAAAATGATAAAAATGTAACATTTTTCACCACAATCAAATTTTAATTCATTTCCAAGGGGGCATACAATCAGATTATTAGGATCATCATCGACAAAATCAAATCAATGGCATAATATTTCAACGTAAATTTTTTTGCATTTATCAAGTGGGGCATTAAAAACATCAAATAAGGTCAAATCAAACATTGCATCGAGAATCTATCATCAAAACGAGCATCAAGGACTTCAATCAATCGAGACTCCATAAGATCTATCATCAGCATCACCATCATTCATCGAGTACAAAATCAGACATCAGTTAATCAGGGACTCTGCATCAGGATATCAGACATTCTTTGAACCAATGTGCTTTGCCCATAAATTCAAAGAGGGACATTTGTAATCACCTAAAAATGGTCAAGATCAAATCAAGTGAGCGACTAAGAAAAAATTAAAGCAATAATTGCAACCAAGCCAAAATATAATAATAATTGAAAATCAAAAGCCATTAAAACAATTTAAATCAATTAATTGTGTAATTAATCTAATTAATTATATAGGTCAATTAAAAATCAAACCAACCCATTTAAAGAGTACATATGGCTAAACAAATCAATTTAGTTCAATTATTTAATTCCTAATTTTCCTCACCCACCACATGGGAGGAAAATACCTCAACCAATAGGAATTAAGGATTGGGCTCACATGGATCAAAAGAAAATTAAATCTCAATCACACATAAGGTTTAGAGCATCTTGACCACTCATTTTGTCTCTTTCTCCCAAGATTTGAGGACAAACCATTTAAATTGTCCCTAAAGATGGAACCATGGACTTAACCTTTAATCAACCATGATCAAATTAACTCCACTCCCTATGCTTGCCAAAATCTATAAAAGAAAGAGCAAAATTAGGAGAAAAAGATCCACACATCTGAGAATTGCATCAAACCTCTTGAATTTTTAAGCTAGAAAGGCAATTTGATAGGGAGATCTTCCTTCCACAAGCCCTACCTCCTCTAGAACCTCACTATGTCTTCTCTTGACCTATCTTAGGGTTCCTAAGACCCTTCAGTTAGAGGGATTCTTCCTAATCTCCTCTACTCCTCAAGATGTCACTACCAAGGTCTCAAACTCACTCAAGTTCCCTCAACTCTTCAAATGAATTCAACTATGGAATTCATCCAAAAATCCATCTTCTTATTTCCAGCTGATAGACATGGGAGAGGAATCCTATAGTCTTTTTTTGTCTCAATTTGGGGTGATTTACCTTGTGGTATCCTTCTACTAATATATGATCTCCAATTTTAGCCTACAAAGGACTACTAGGCCTTGTAGGTCTCCTAACCCCTCAATTAGGGTGTAACTCTGCAACTTCCCACACAAAGGGTCAAAATATTTACCTTCCCAAACACCCTTTTTGAAGTTACACAAGATTCAAAAACCCCTATTTCTCCATATCCTCCATACATCATCTTCCTAACTTATAGCCTTATTTTTAGGCCTAATTAGGCCTCACTAGTTTACAATGAGGGTTTGATCTTGGAAGCCCTTTCCAAGTTGTTCATGAGCTCTCCTTCATAGGATTGAGTCTTTGAACATTTTAGATTACCCTCCAAGTCTTGGATTGGCTTTCCCAATCCCTAATCTCTCTCTCAAATGCTAGATCAATTCAAGTTCCCTAACCGGGCTTTCCTTTGCTTGGCTAGGGTCTAATCTTTAAAACACCTCTCCTACATTTAAAACCATAATAAAACATATTTAAATTGTATGTACATTGGTCTAACATATTCCAGGTGGCCATGAGGAACCATCCATAGAATCCTAAGTTGGAGCCATTATAATGGCCTCCACTCTAAACAGTCCAGCAAGCTGGCCTCAGAGGAGGAATTTAATTACAAGCTTGGAAAAAAACTAAAGAACTAAAATAAAGCTCAACTTTAAACACCAAAAAATAAACAATAAGGTATTTAAGTTATTTCTCTAGTTCAATCCATGAGATTAGATAACCAAGCTTTCTATTCAAGTCATTCACGGGTACAGTCTGCCAGTCACATAAAACTTAAAATAGTACTCATAAAAATTAATTTACAACCTTTGGTTTCACCAAAAAAAATCCATAAATAGGCTTAGGTCACCATTCTTGGTTAGGTTTAGACCTATAACTAACTTCCTTCCTTAGATAGGCTTAAACCAACTTTTTGTCATGACAACTTTCAAAATTGTCATGACAACTTTTACATGTTGCTTGACAACTTTGTCAAACCTGAACCAAGATGTCTAAAAAGAATCTCAAACCCATCCTAAGACCTCTAAGACCCATAAATAACTTAATTATACTTATTTTATTCCTTTTCATAGTCAAAACATAACTTGGATTGATTTTCACATACTCCTAGGATCCAAGCCATATCCTCGGGTCTTCACCTAGTCTAAGAATACTATCACTTAGGACATCAATCAACCACACAAAACCTTAATTGGACTGAAAACACACTTACTACCTAACTAAGAAACATAATCAAACCAAAAGTCCATAAGGACAGTAACTTGGCCAATAGTCACTACAAGCCAAAAACTTAGGTGTCTAGGAGCTAGCCTAGGTCCTCCTGCACGATACTCCCCTGCAAAAAGAACCTAAGTCTCATTAGGAGAAAAGAGTGCCAAATCAATACCCAACTTCTTTAATTTTTTCTCTTCAATCCATTGAGCCTCTGATTCAAGGAGAGACTTCCACTTAACAAGGTGCTCCATGTACACTCCATGTCTAGTTCTCTTTTTGACCCTTGAGTCTAGGATCTTCTCAGCTTGAAGCTTCACTTGGGCTGGTAATTGAAGAGTTTTCACATAAAAATGAACATCATGGCTATTTTCTTCATCCTCCACATCAGGTCCTTTGTATTTCACCAAGTCTTGAACATTAAAAACCAGTGAGATAGATAGGTCACTAGGTAGGCCTATCTTATAAGCATTAGAGCCATACTTAGCTAGAACATTACAAGGTCCAACTCTCCTCATTTTTAGCTTAATGGGTATTCATTTTTTAAGCCTTTATTTTTTTAGGTGTGCCATCACCCAATCTCCCACTTCAAACTAAACTTCTTTTCTCCTTTCATCAACTCTAGCCTTCACCTTTTGATTGGCTTCCACCAATGTCCTCCTAACCTGCTCATGGACTTCTTGCATGGATTGGGAAAAATCCTCAGCATGTCTACTCACTCCACCTTGATTACCAAGTTCTCTTAACTCACACACACCTCTTGGGTTCATGCCATACACTACTTCAAATGGACTCTTTCTGGTAGACCTATTTATGCTATCATTATAGGAAAATTCAGCTTGTGGTAATACCTGGTCCCACACTTGTCCATACTCCTTGGAAAGACATCTTAAGATATTCCCCAACACTCTATTGATAACCTTTGTTTTTCCATCCATTTGAGGATGATAGGCTGACCCAAAAGAAAGGTTGGTTCCTAATCTCTTCCACAAAGTCTTCCAAAAATTCCCCATGAATTTTACATCCCTATCTGAGACTATGTTGATTGGTAGACCATGAATTCTTACCACTTCCTTGAAGAATAAATGAGCTATATAGCTAGCATCATGTGTGGTCTTGCATTTTATGAAATGGATCATTTTTATGAATCTATCTACCACCACATAGATGCTATCAAAACTAGTAGTTGTCTTTGGCAAACCAACTATAAAGTCCATACTTAAACACTCCCATGGCCTCTTAGGAATTGGTAAAGACTGGTATAACCCTACATTTGAAGATGTTCCCTTAGCCTTTTTTAAAACAATACATTGTTCTACATATATCCTCACATCTCTTGGCATCTTGGGCCAATAATAGAACCTTTGAACTAGGTCCAAAGTCTTGTTCAAGCCAAAGTGTCCACTAAGGCTGCCATTATATTTTTATTGTATAAGGTTATCCCTCATAGAACCTCTAGGTACACATAACTGATTTCCCTTAAATAAAAATCTATTTTGTAAGGTGTAATCAGAAAAATCACCATGAAAGTGATTCTCAAAATCTTCACATACCTTGTAGGCCTTGGAGAAATCATCATCCTCATAGAGTCCTTTGAATCCTTCTATGCCAATGCTTTGGAGCTGGATTTCTTGGATAGTCAACAACCTTCTACTTAAGACATTAACTACCTTGTTAATTAGGCCCTTCTTGTGCTTGATAGTAAATGTATAGGCTTGGAGGAACTCCATCCACTTGATGTGCCTATGACTTAGCTTATCTTGAGTGTTGGTGTAACTCAATGCTTTATTGTCTATATAGAATACAAAATCCTTAGGCAATAGGTAGTGCCTCCACTTTTTAAGTGCTTGAACCAATGCATATAACTCTAAATCATATGAGGAATACTTTGATTTAGCCTCATTTAGTCTTTCACTAAAAAATGCAACCGGTCTCCCTTCTTGGTTCGAGACTGCTCCCATTTCTATATTGCTTGCATCACATTCAACAATGAACAATTTGTCAAAGGTTAGTAACACCAAAATAGGCTGAGTTTTTACTATTTCCTTCAACTTCTCAAACCCTTCGTAAGCTACCTTGGTCCACACAAATTTGGTTTTAACTCCACCTTTGATAGTATTGAGCATAGGTGCACATATCTCACTGAATCCTCTTATGAACTTCCTATAGAACTGAGCTAATCCATGGAAGCTCCTCACTTCAGTCTCTATTTTAGGAATGGGCCAACTCACTATGGCTTCCACTTTTCTTGGATCCATCTTGAGATCACCTTTAAACACCACAAAACCTAGGTACACTAGTTCTTGTTTAAGGAACTCACTCTTCTCTAGGTTGATGGCTAGCTTCTCTTCATGTAATCTTCTTAGAACAACTTCTAGTTGTTGCATGTGTTCCTCCTTGGTCTTGCTAAATATGAGGATTTCATCTAGGTACACTACAACAAACCTACCAATATAGTCTTTTAGGACTTCATTCATTACCCTCATACAGGTACTAGGTGCATTTGTAATTCCAAAGGGCACGACTAACCATTCATAAAGACCATCATTGGTTTTTAAGGTTGACTTCCACTTATCCCCTTCATTCATCCTAATTTGGTGATACCCACTCTTAAGGTCAATTTTAGTAAAGTATTGAGACCCCCCAAGACAATCCATAAGGTCTTCTATTATAGGGATAGGAAACCTATATCTAATGGTTATCCTATTGATTTCCCTAGAATCAGTACATAATCTCCACTTACCTCCTTTCTTTGGTGCCAAAACCACAGGGACAGCACATGGACTAATAATTTTTCTTAACAGCCCCTAATCAAGAAGTTCTTGAATTTTCCTTACTATCTCCTTGTTTTGGTCCAACATCACTTTGTATGCTACCTTATTTGGTAAGGATGCTTCGAGTACAAATTCAATTTGATGACTGATTTCTCTTTGAGGAGGAAGAGTGGCTAGTGTCCCATCACTTATGATGTCCTTAAATTTATTAAATAGCTACTGCACTTCTTTAGGCAAGGTAGGATATAGTACCTTGGTCTCCTCCTTGGGTTTCAAGACTATAGCTAACCCCACTCCTTCTCCTTCATTGAGTTCATGCAAGAATTCCTTCCCACTCATCAAGAGTACATTAGGATTGATTGAACTTGTAGCTCCTTCCTCCATAAGTGACTAAATTTTATAGGTCACTCCATCCTTCTTGAAGTTATACACATTTCTCTTTCCATGGTAAATAGCATCCCATTCATATTACCATGGCCTTCCTAATAGAAAATTGCAAGCATCCATTGGTAGGATGTCACATAGCATCTTATATTGGTAGCCACCAATCATGAAGTCTACCCATGCTTGTTCATTCACAAGAACATTCTACCCCTTATTCAACCAAGTTACTTTGTAAGGGTGAGTAAGAGGTATCCTTTCTAGTTTGAGTTTTTGGACTACCTCCTCTGATATTATGTTATTAGTTGAACTTGAATCAATGATGACTTTGCAAAATTTTCCAAGGATCTTGCAATTGATCCTAAAAAGATCCCTCCTATGTTTAGGCTCTTCTTTAATAGGTTCCTTGAGTAGAACTCTCCTAAAAATGAGGTTTGTTGGTGTTCCTTCTCTTTCTACTTGTAGGTTTACACTATGATTGAAAAAACTAATGTCACTGACTCTATCACCACTCCAAAGTCTGCAAGGAAAAGGACCAATTAACAAGGATCAACAAGGATCCTCCTACACTTTGAGCCTAGATGCTTAGGCAGGTGTACCCTTGATTCACTTCTTGAAAGGAATCCCTAAATATTATGCATTTATAGCATTTACAAACTGATTTTAAAGATTTTATCATTTAAATGTGTGATTGATGATGATGAACTGCTTCTAGAGAATGGATTAGTGCCTTAACCTAGGGCATAGAGTCACTTAATAACATATATCAACTAAAAATCCTAACTCAAACACTATTGAACTCAGAATAAGTGCTTTGCCTATTATCCCTCTCACTCCCAAACCTAATCATCAAATTCCTATCCAACCATGAACTCACTAAAACTACCTTAAAGACTTTAATCCTAACTTTGTTAGGAACTCAAAGATAATTCCACACTATTCTTTGTCTACCATATGCTAACTCACTTTGTGAAATTAACATATATGAGCCCAACATCAAAAAAAGAAGACAAACATAAATTTGAGATTGGAATTCAAGTGTATTCTCATTAAAATCTGCAGAATCTATACATTACCAAAACAACACAATGCTAGGAAACAAACCCAAAATCTAGGCTCTCCTTGTTTAGTCTTTTACATTGACTATCAACATAACATCACCAATAATAGAAAAAGAAAAAATAGCTGCAATATATACCACCAGTCATCTTGGAATCCCAAAATCAGAAAGCAACAAGCTACGGATGACTAGGGCAAAAGTTAGGGTTTTCACCCACCAGACCAACTAAATTCAATCAAAATTTATTGCATTGGACAAAAACCAGGTGGTCATATCTAGGAATGATCTTCATTAATGAGATATTTTAGAGTAATGTACCAAAGATCATGAATCTACTATGTTTATCAATCTAATCACTCACCTGCAACATACCTTGAGCAACTGCCTCATCAACTCTTTCACGGTACAAACCATCTGCAAACAATCATCATAATCTCTAGACCACACTGCAACAGTTGACAAAATCACAAATACTATATCTATCTGCTCCAACATTAAAAACCAATCCTTCTATCACTGAAAAACCATTTAAAATTTCAAATTTTGGAAGAAATGACTACCTAGACAAATTTAAAATGTGGCCGTCGATTTTATTTCTTCCCAGAAGATCGGGCGGTCCTCATTAATCCATATAATAGCCATAAGGCCATTTGAAAAGTCTTTCACCACATTACTAGCCCATTGGCCAATGAGAAATGAGCACCTCAACACTACGTAGCACATCAAACCCACTATGCTTTCCTATCCTTTAAACAAGATTGAACGGCTATCATTATACCACTAGCTTAAATATCATGCATCTTATGTAAGCAATATAACAACAACCATCAGATTATGTCGACCTTTATCATACCTGAATTCCAAAAACATTGGCCCCATTGACAAGACTCCATGTCATTAAAATCGTTGACTAATGAGAAAACACCACCTCTCTATATCCACCCAATGGACAAAGTACTTTTTTCGGAAAGAAACCCATCTGGCAACCCTGTCATGTCTTCAATACCTTTGGTGAATTAGAAATAGCCGCATCATCATGAGTCAACAACAAAGGACCCACCTAGCATTCTGTAACCATCTAGAAGATCAAACGGTCATCATTATACCGTAAGCTTAAACCTCATGCATCTTATATCAATAGTATGATGACAACCATGAGATCAATCTAAGCTTTAACCTCACCTCACAGATTGAAGACCTCAAGCCCACTAACAACTACCAACTCATCGCTTCAACCAATGAAAAGCCACCACCTCAGCTAAATCTAACAGCACATACCCTCACAGATGGGCCCGCCTGGACAGATGGCATTTTGTTGATAAGGCACATGTCAAAGACTCTGACAACAAGAAGCTTGTATATTAACGACAGTCACATATTTTCTAAAGGTTGAAACTTAGGAAAATAAATCCTGGGAGACTTAGGCATAGTAGAAAATATTAAAGGGGCCCGACATAACCTAATGACATAACATGCGAAGTGTTCATTTTAAAACGCTCTAATATAACACATGCTCAATTAGGAAGGTTAATGAGAAAAAAGTAACACTCAAATATAATAGGTCTCAGGTCTACCTAGGGTTTCTTCTCACCAATGACTAGAAATATGAAAATTTTGAACTAGGGTTTAAGGCTAGAGATAGAGAAGAACATGCAGAGACCAAGGAAAAATTCACATAGCCATGAAATTTTTTTTTATGTGCTAACATTGGCTCTGTATGGGGATGAGGGGTAACTTGTGCCCATGTAAGAATTTAGAATCTCTGGTAAAAGCAGACCACCTACTGGAAAAGGCACAAACAACAGAGAGCATAGGACAAAACCCTACAAACTAAGATGAAAAGAAATAGGGAGCAAGCACACCTCTACAAAATTTACAGTATGTACAGACCTAACTACTATTCATGGAAAGAAAAATACTTTCAATTGAAGTATTTTTTCAAGAATTGTCCATGAACTGGCAATTCTTGAATATCACCATTTAATTCTTTGACACCATAAGAATGATGTCCCCATCTTTCATGAATAAGATACAGTCCTAGCCAAACTGGACCAAATTTTCCATGTTTCCCTTTATCTTCCAATCTAGCATTCCAAATTAATACCAAGTCATCAGCTTCGAACTTCCTTTCAACAGTCTTTTTGTCATACAAATTTTTAACCTACAATTGTAACTTGGCATTTTTTGAAGCTAATTCTCTTCTAGTTTCATCTAGCCTGATGAGATCTTCAATTCTCAATTGCATTTCATCATCTATATCATCATCATATAATTGAACAAACTTATACACTCTCAACAAGTTATTTTGAGGCATCCTTGCATGTATCCCATACACCAGGTCAAATGGTGCACAACCAATTGCCTTTTTCACAGTTACTCTATTAGCCCATATAGCTAATGGTAGTTTTGAATTCCATGCCCTTTTATTATTTTCAAGAATCCTATTGAGGATCTTAAACAAACTTTTATTGGTTGATTCAACCTATCCATTTCCTTATGGATGATAAGGTGAAGAGTATGACATCTGGATTCCAAAACCTTGACAAAATTCCTTGTACTCAGTAGACCTGAAACACATTGCATTATCACTGACAATCCTCTCAAGACAACCAAACCTTGTAACAATATTATTCAACAAGAAATCAGTTACCACCTTACTAGTTGAATTCCTTATAGGGATAGCCTCTACCCACTTTGTAAAATAATCAGTGGCAACTAAGATCCAAGAATATCCCCCACAGGACTTGTTTAGGATTTCTCCTATAAAATCCATTCCCGATTGTTGGAATGGATCCTGCACTTCAACTGGCCTTAAAGGTACATTTCCAAAAAACTTTAGCTTACCATTAAATCTTTGACAAGCATCACACTTTCTCACCAGTTGCTCTCCATCTTTGAAGATTATGGGCTACTAGAATTCCACTCTCAAGACCTTTTGAGTAGTAGTTCTACCCATATAATGTCCTCCACAAACCCCCTCATGCATTTCTTTTAACAACTTGTCAGCTTGATTTTCATCAACACATTTCAAAAGTATGCAATCTAAATTTTTTCTATATAACTTGCATCTTATAATCACATACTTGATGGCTTGTATCTTCAATGTCCTTTTCTTATTTTCATCCATCCCTATTGGACATCTCATGTTTCTTAAGTAAAAGATAATATCTTGATACCAAATACAATCATCCATATCACAAGTATAATCAATTTTAGTCTGGTTTATCTGACTTGCATCAAGATTGGATTAAGCCACTAGTTTTGCCAATCCTTTTCCTTTGACCAATTTGGTAACCTGGATGTCAATGTTGAATTCTTGAATTCTATTTATCCATTTGCATCTCCTTCTAGACACCTCTTGCTGTGAAAAAATATCTTTTACTACAACATTTGGCACAAAAGAAACCACAATTACTCCCATCAGATAGCATCTAAAAGCCTTGACAGCCTTCACCAGTGCATATGCTTGTTTTTCATTGATATCATATTTTAGTTCAGTAGCCTACAATGATTTACTAAAAAATGCAATAGGCTGCTCATAACCCTCATTATTTTTCTGCACCAACACTGCAGCAATAGTATGGAAAGATGCAAAGGAAAAGATGTGCATTGAGATATTGTAATCAGGTGCTTTAAGCATAGGTGCATCTTTGATAGCTTTCTTGATATTCTTGAAAGCTTCATCAGTCTCACCTTCCCACTTGATCTCTAATCCTTTCTTCAACATCTTGGATATTGGCCTAGTAACTTCAGCAAAATTTGTAACAAATCTTCTCAAGAAATTCACCTAGCCAAAGAAAGATTGAATTCATTTAACATTTTTTGGCTTAGGGATTTTTTCAATAGCTTCCACCCTTTCTAGATCAATTCTTACTCCTTTATTCCCAACTAGGTGGCCTAACAACTTGCCTTCAGTCACACCAAATGCACATTTCCTTAGATTTAATGAAATGCCATATTCCAAAGCTTTCACAAATATTTTCTCCAAATGAAAGCAGTGATCCTCTTCCTTCTTGGAATATGTAGTTAAATCATCCTAATAAACAACAAGGAAATCATTTATAAAATCTACAAAGGCAACATCCATTTCCCTTTGAAAAGTTGCACTAGCATTTGTGAGACCAAAAGGCATCCTCACATAGACATAAGTCCCCCAATGTGTAATAAAAGCTATCTTAAATTGTTCTGATTCTTTTACAATTACCTGATTATAGCCAGAAAAACCATCCATCATAGACATAAGATCAGACCCAGTCACTCTTTGCAACATAGCTTCCATATTGGGCAAGCAGTAATTATCCTTTAGAGAAGAGACATTTAGATTTTTGAAATCCACACATAGTCTGATGTCTCCATTCTTCTTCCTGATAGGGACCAAATTTGACACCCAAGAAGAATGCCTAATGGGATTTATAATTCTAACATCTCTTAACTTCATTAATTCTTCCCGCATCTTAGGTGCCAAGGTAGGATTTATAGGCCTTTGTTTTTGCCTAAAGGGTTTGGCATCTTCTTTTAAAGGAATGACATGCTGGAACAAGTCTTCTCTAGAAACCTTTACGTCATCATATGACCATGCAAAAACATGCCTAAATTTTCTTAATAACTCAATCAAGGACTTCCTTACCTTGTGAGACATTTCTCTACCAATGTAAACCTTCTTAGGTGCTTCTTGTGTACCAAGATTTATTTCTTTTAAATTCATTTGGTCTTCCCTCTTAGTACCTATCTAAACTCTATCTTGATTATCAAATACATTTTCTAGAACAACAAGCCCCTCAAGAACCTTGTTAGTTTTAAGTTGTATGACCTCATTACCAAGGACAACCTCATTTCCTTCTATAATCTCAACCAAGGCTAAACAATCTAACTCCTAACCATGATATTGGTCTTCACAATTCATAAATCTCAAGATATCCTGGTCATCTTCAAAAACTTGCCATTTCTCAACATTGTCTGGTATACTAGGCCTAGTCTGAATTTCAACTTTAGAGAGGCCAGCAAAAGTAATATCACTAGGATTAATTTCTATATTGGCTAACAAATCAGCCATCTTGTTATTACTTCTATCCTTCTATGCAATATTGAAGTCATCAAAATGCTCAATCATATCCCACACAACATTCCTATATTGCTTCAACCTTTTGTTCTTTGAAGCATACACTAATCTTATTTGGGACACCACTAACTCGGAGTCCCCAATAAATTTTATACATTTAATTTCATGCTTGTGTGCCAATCTCAATCCTAGCAATAATGCTTCATACTCTACTATATTATTGGTACAAGAGAAATTCAATGTGAAAGAAAAATTTTAAGTGTTCCCACTAGGAGATATGATTAAAATACATGCTCCCACTCCATCTTTGTAGCTAGCACCATCAAAGTACATCACCCACAAATCACCCTTCATAGACTTAGAACCTATCTCTTCAGCAATACATGGCAATACAAGCTCCTTCTCAAGTAAAGTGACCTCAGCTCTAAAAGAATTAACATCAATATCTACAAACTAGGTAACCTCATTATCAATATTCTTTTCAATCATATAAGTTACCCTTGGTTCCCTTTCAATCCTAATGGACTGACCATCAAAATTGAAAGTTGTGAAAGACAAATCGCACTGCAAACTTCCACCCATGGTAGCACTCCATTTCCTAGATAATAGAATCCCATAATGAGGTGGAATGTCTACTACCAAGACACTCATAGTCAGTTCTTTCTCTGGATAGGCTACCAATCTGTATGGCATTGCATTTACAGTCCCAATGACTGATACTTCTCTCTAATCCATAGCACAACATCCACCTTGATTTGTATCAACTTTGAGGCCTAGCTTTTCCATAATTTTGAAAAGCATGATAGTATTGGAAGCACCTGAATCAGTCATACAATTTCTTAATTTCATCCCATTCACAATGATACTCAGAAAGAATGGGTCTATGTTTTCAAGGCTAGCATTGATAGAATTATCCAAATATATAGGTGGTATGTGAGATACCAATCCTTGGACCTCCACTTCTTTCAAAATTTTATCCTAAGGTTCATTGCATGCAACATCATTATCATGGACATTATCTACCCATGCAAGAGCCCTATCCTTATGTTCAGGGATCCTCAACAATTCTAGCAATGGAACCTTGACAGTTATCTGAGACAACATAGCCAACATGTCAACAGGGATAGAGGGAGGAAACTCAATCTGTTCTGCCTTATTGTCTTTTTGTTTATTTGATATATTGGTTGTAGCTGTGACCTTTACCTTTTCAGCTCTAGCCATTTTTCCAACTAGCTTTTCCACTTCACTCTGATGATTTTTGTCTTGAACAATAGAAATCTTTTAAGCTTCAACTCCCTTAGGTTCCCACTTCTTACCTTTCACATTTTTGAACCTCACTAAATGATCATCCTTTGATTTATTTCCACTAAGTTCCCTAGAGTTGGTGTTCATTATAAACATTCCTGTAGCTTTTCCACTAGTACCATTTGCTGTCATACTCCTAGTTTGCACTTGGGCTACCATTCTTGAAGTGATCCTAGCAATTTCTTCCTTTGAAGGTCTTCTCAAAATCACTGGCTCTGAGCAAGAAATCATGTTACATGTCTTTTCATCAATGTCATCATTATCAGAGAAGACCTCCTGATGGAACAAAGCCTTGTTGTGTCTTCTCAGGCATACATCTACTTCTTCATCAGCATCAGAATCATCTTCATGACCCAAATATGAAGTTTTCATATTGCATCCAATGTCATCATGAGTTTCTTCCTATTCTAGCTCTTCAGTTCTATCATCTTCATATGCTGACATGGATTGTGCAACTACATAATGCTCTACAGAATGAGGGGATTGACATGCTATACACCATGGTGTATCCTCTATGACATTTATAGAAGCCTTTTGTAAAGGACCAGGGACATACTTATCATTGTCTCCTCTTGGAGCAGGGATAATAGGCTTGCCATTCTTCCATTGGGTATTATAGAGGTAATTTTGCAATCTATTCTGCCTATTGAAATTATTATTGAATTGAGGCTTTTCATAAGCAGGAACATTATTATTCCCATTAGTAGGTTCTTTCAAGTCTTTCAATGCAATCAACACCTTATCCAACTTGTCTTCCTCTTGTTTCTTATTTCCAACATTTCTTTCATTATCCCTTTTGTATTTTTAATCCCCAAATAACTTAGGATCATCTCTTTTTCCACCCAATTTTCCTGATATTTTCATATTATTCTCTATGTTGACAACAATCCTAAAAGCATCTTTGAGATTTCTTGGTTCCTTGTCTCTCAAAAAATATCCCATCTTTCCATCAAAGTCATTGAAGTATGTAGTCAAACAAACATTATCATCTAGCCTCATGACTTGAAATAGATTATGCATACCCTTCTGAAATCTCATATTGAACTCAGCTGCAAATTCATTTTGATTTTTTCTTATAGTATTGAACTTATTTAACATGAAACTAGCATTAGGCCTATCACCATACTACTCCTTAAAACACTTCTCAAGAGAATTCCAGGTATCAATACATCGGTCAGGGAGTCTCTTAAACCAATCTCTAGCATAGTCCACCAGAGATTGAACAAATAATTTCATGACTACATCCTCATGCTCTACCTCATAATCATTTAGCATATCAAAAAATTGTGGACAAGGCTTTTGAGGATACCTGTTTTGAAAGACTCAAGCCAAACAAAGATTAGATTTTAGTCTAGCATGAAATCAATCAAAAATAAGTAAAACTCTAAACTAAGCCACCTCAGATTGAGCTAAAACAGGTGCACCTAAGCATTGTTTGATTTTCTCTTGCTTAAGGGGATGTGGGTGTGCTCTCTAAGAACTTGGAACATGTTCCTTATGCATTTTAGGATGGATTGAGATCCATAAAAACCTCATAAATGGCACAAAATAGGTATAGAACACCTGATTTGCCCCTAAGGCCTCAAGGATCAAATGATGCTGAAATGAAGATTAAGCTACATGGTGTTTATGCTAAGATTGATTTTAAGCCAAATAGAGATGTGATATGATGCTATGCTTATGAAAAACAATGGAAGAAACTAGTTTAATCCATTAAATCTATGCTAAGATGTGTTTTGAAGAAAGCTTGAAAATGATGAAAGACTAACAATTAGTATGAAAGCTAAATGATTTAGAGCTATTCTAGCATTATAACATTTCTTGAAATAAAAGGTGAAAAATGGTTATTTTGCTCTTGGAAATGAGGAGCATTTATAGGATTTGGGGAGGAGGAACGAGTGGCCAGGATCAAAATCCTTAAGAGAGGCCAAGATTCATTCAAAGGGGAGCACATGGATTCTGCTAGTTCAGGGCCACCTCCTTGTGAGATTAGGTCGAAAGATGGGAGGAATGTGCACAATTTGGGAAATGTGCCTAAGGTCAAAGGGTGTAAGAAAGGGGTGAGGGGCTTCTTAAATGCATGATAAATGCATGTAAGAGGGATAAGGAGGCCTTAAATGCACTTAATGCATGTAAGAGAAGTTTCTATAAGTTTGTTGACTTTGGGTTAAGCTTAGGAGTTGGCTAACCTTGGTTAGGGAATGTGATACGATTAGGGGGGGGGGATTAGGATTAGGATTTGGATTAGGACTTTCTAGAAGAGTCTAGAATTTCCTTAGGATAAATATGGATTTTAGGAAATAATAAAGATTTATTTATTTCCATGGTTTAGGTTTTGAGAATATTTATTAAAAATGAATTTAACAAATATGAGGATTAAATATTTAATCTTAATTAAATATTTTGAGTTGGGATTAGGGTTAGGAAATGATGGTATTAGCTTTTAATCAAAATTAAAGGAGGATTAGAAGATTCTGGAAGAGGTTAGTGGTCTTAAGAAAATTGGCCAAGTTTTGGGCAAAAAATAAATAAATTATTTATTTTGGGATTTTTGGTCAATTTATTAATTAAATAATTAATAAATAAGGAGATAACATTTAAATAAGATTTAAACATTTTTGGGAGGGATTTCTTAATTAAATATTTTTAATTAAGCTACATGGATTCAAAGGCATAAAAATAAATAAATTAATTAATAAATGATGATGTCATAAAGGATTTTTCAAAAAATAAAAATATTTTATTTTTTAAAGGATTTTTAGGTGTCTACATTTTGCCCCTCTTTGATGCAATGCCACAAGTGGCATGGCGTCAAAGACAAGAAAATAAGATTCCCAAGGCTAGAATTTAGAAGAATGAGGGGTTGTACCCCCTCGAGAAAATAATGCAAGGAGTAAACATTGTGGAATTTTCTCGAAAGGAAACAAAGAAAGAAGGACCTAGGAAGAAGGGGAGATAAATAACCAAACTCTCAAGAAAAAAGATGGGTGAATGCAAGATGAGATGGAATGCAAAATGCAGGATGTAGCTATATGAGAGATGCAAGATGCAAGATTAATCTATATGATTCAAGATGCGGGGGATTGGAGGAAGCTCCAAGTGCAAATGTGGAGAGCACAACCTAGTTTAATATAGCAATGCTAGAGACCTGCCAAGGATACTGGGATCGCGAGGCCTTGTCACTAGTGTTGCATAGGACTGACGCTAAAAAGACACGTAGGGTTTCCCTAACATCATGCATGAAACCTGAAGGATGCATGGTGGAAACGATGCTGAAGAAACCACAAAAACACAACTGACTCATAGGTAGAAGCAAAAGATCAAAAGACCTTGCCCCAGATTATCCTCATTTGAGGCGCACCATGATATAAAGGATCGTGGTGACTTTGAGTAGATCACAAGGAGAAGCCATAAAAGATTAACAAGACCCAAAGGACAAAATCCAAGGTCAAAATGAGAACTCCAAAAGACAACCTTTGTCAAGGAGAGAGATTTGATTTGATTGATGGTGGGAAGATTGGTCTGAACATGTGGAAGGATGCATCGACACGAACCTAGTGTGCTTGGTGGAAGATTAGGTTAGACAGGAAGGATACAACTAAGGGGACCTATGATTAGGCTTAGCTCAGACAAAATAGAAGCATACATCTATGTGGACCTGATGCTGATGGGGAGAATGAGTGTTGCTGATTGGAAAATGATGCAGTTCAAAGATAGTCATGATGATCAAGGATAGTCAACAATTTATATTGCTGAAGTGCGAGGTTGGGAAGGACAAGATTTCTGACCAGATACTGCTATAGGACGAACAAGGATATGTACAACAAGATAGCGACAAGAGCTAACTGACACAAAGGATGGGACCTAAAGACACATATGTACAAATGAGTTTAGGTGGAGACACGACTAATGCTATGGTACAAGACTCAAGATTAGGATGTACAAAGAACCTAGGGATGAAGCTAAAACTCCAAAGATATGCAAGACGATGCCCCAATTGGGCTAAAAAAGCCAAGATGGACTGACAGTAGATGTGTCCTAAAATGACATAGATTTGGGAAGGACATATCCCAACACTGATGATTGGATTGAGATCAAGGCTTGCTACAAGACTAAGGTTGTGATTTGATCAGTTGGCTTGATCTTGGATGTTGGATTTTGGATAGCTAGAGGATGTGGAGAGGATTAGAAGATTGCTAGAAGATTTCTAGGAATAGTTGGATATGGATGAATGGAATTGGATTGCAATGAGGGTAGCCTATAGCTAGATACCAATGACAAGGGAAGATACTAGGTGATGGAAAGATGGAGGAAATGCTTAGGATGAGGATGATGGAACTACTAGGAGATTTGGATGGAGGAAGATTTGGATTTGGATGGAAGAATGCTTGAAGATTGGATAGAGGAAGATTTGGGGAGATTGGATGGTGGATTTTCTTGAGGATTGGAAGATGGAATGCTGGAGGAACTGCTGAGGGATTTGGATAGAGGAATGCTTGGGGAGATTGGATGGTGGATTTACTTAAGGATTGGAAGATGGAATGCTGGAGGAACTGCTGAGGGATCTAGATAGAGGAATGCTTGGGGAGATTGGATGGTGGATTTGCTTAAGGATTGGAAGATGGAATGCTGGAGGAATTACTAAGGGATCTAGATAGAGGAATGCTTGGGGAGATTGGATGGTGGATTTTCTTAAGGATTTGGGAGATGGAAGATTTTGGATGAAAGATAGTCTCCAAGGAATATGTCACCAAGGAATAAGATGCCCCCTGCTTAGGATAGTTCATTCATTTTAGAGGCATTAGGATGGGGTATGATTCAACAAAAGATATGCCAACAAGAGGATGAGGAAGGTAGATGGATGCTAGGATGAATGGATTGGATAGAGGATATGTAGCTGAAAGGTGTGATGGATGCCAAGAAAGTGCCCAAAAGCATGTATACCTGGTAGTCTTTGTTTTGTCATCAAGATCCAAAGGATGATGAAGGAGGTAAGA
Source organism: Chamaecyparis obtusa (assembly GCA_027943335.1). Lineage (NCBI taxonomy): Eukaryota > Viridiplantae > Streptophyta > Pinopsida > Cupressales > Cupressaceae > Chamaecyparis > Chamaecyparis obtusa. The sequence goes on from BSBK01005901.1 coordinate 293,553, forward strand.
GACAAATGGGATGGAGGAGATGTTGGATAAAGATGGAAGAAGGGAATGGCCCCCAACTATAGAAAGGAATTGGGGGGGGAGCCTATGCATGATGCCTATTTGCCAGGTTTTCATCATGGTACTTGTCCAAGGCACTTGAATTGCCAAGTTTTCACCATAGGATGAATGTTTTTCTCTTTTCTTTTTTCCAATTTTTATAGATTTTTTGATTTTTTGCTAACTTTGTGTTGATCTTTCACTGATATACCGATTGATTTTTGACCTGTTGTTGATTCTCTGATTTGGTACTACCTTCTGATTTGATGCTGACCTTTTGATATTTCTGATGTGTTGCTAACTTTCTGATTTGGTGCTGACCTGCTGATTTCTCTGGATGTTGGTACAACTTTATTGGGATGGAGGGATTATACAAAGGCATGGATAAGATGGGGTAAATGGGAGATATGGTGGTAGAAATTGTTTGGATGGAAAGTGATCATGATAGGGAGATGCTGTCAGGACCAACATTGGCACATGTTGTGAGGAAGATGGATGAAGTGGATGGGTTTCAGAAGATAGATGCAGATAGGGTAGAGGATTTGTGCTAGGAGATCTTGGATCTTTGGGATCCAAAATAGATTGAGATGGAGGAGAAGACTGAGTAGCTGGGGGATTAGCAACTTTGGATGCCATTGCAGATGTTTCTTTTAGATGTATTATATCTTTTTGTTTTGGGATCCACATCATCTTTGTTTTAGCTTTGGTGGGCCTTTGTGGCCATTGGTATGCATAGGATTTTTCTTTTTCTTTGCTGGGCCTTTGTGGCCATGTAGTGGATTTTGCTTGTGCTTTGTTGGGCCTTTGCGGTGATTGGGATGCATTGGATCACTTGATTGGATTTTTCTTTGGTTGACCATGTTGTTTAGGCTAGACATGGCAATCTTTGAATTTTTGTGGATATTTCCCTTTGTGCATATTGGATATGGCATCCAAATTGCAAGGAGAATTGGAATGAATATGAGGAGATGTGTGGGATGGAGGAAATATGGATGGAGAGATGGAAGGAAATTAGTAGATAGGATATGTGGGCATGTGCCTTTGTTTATCTTGACTAGGGATGCTTGGATTTTGGATGAAAGACTGAGTAGGATAAGATGGGGGATGATATTTTGGGATGTAAAGTCCCAAAATGGAGTTAGCATGGGAAGGATATGTGCTGGTAGATTTTGGGACATAGGGACCCAAAATGGATTTGGAGGATGAAGGAGGAATGTGATAGGTTTTGTTTGGTTGTAATCATGGAGGAGGAATAGCATTGTATGCTTTGGAAGATGTGATGGTGGGTTTGGAAGGATGCTTGAATTTAGCTTTACTTGTACCAACATTTCTAGAGGAAGTGCCTTCTTCTGATGTGTGACCAATGCCACATAACTTTGGATGTTTCTTCTCTTGAATGGGCTCCAGATTTCCTTGTTCACAATAGCCTAGGCCTTTGCCTTGATAATTCCATTTCTTGAGCATTTTATCCAAACAAGGATATTTCTAACTTGGGGAATATGATAAACATCTAGTTTCTATTTCCCCGATGGAAGATATGAAACTAATTTCTTCTGCTTCAAGTGGACTACATTTGACAAATGTAAGTGATCCAAGAGGATAGAGTGATGGTAGTGGGATAGTTTGGATTGGAAGATCCTCAAGAGGAGAGGATATGATGGTGGGATTTTGACTGGGATTGGGAGATAGTAATAGATCTTGAGATGGAGGAATAGGGATTGTAGTATGTTGGATTGGGGGTGATGGAAGAAATAGAACATGTGATGGGGGAAGTGAAAGGATTGGATCTTGATTATCTTCAATGGGTACTTCAACATGCTTTTGGACAAGATCTTGACATGGTAGGACTTGTGTGGATAGAGTGATGGGGGATGTATGGATGGACTCTTCAAAAGGGGTGGATGGAAGGATGGGAGATTCTATAGCTGTGATGGTAGGAAGAAGGGTGAACTCATGAGGCTCATTAGATATGCTTTGGATAATACTAGGAGGAGGTAATGTTGGTAGGCATTGGATGGAGACTTCAGATGGAAGGGACTCATGATGTGAGGAGATGAAAGAAGATCAATGAGTGGGATGTATGGAAGATAGATAATAGATGGGAGCAATGGATGGGCCTCATCAGTGATGGCTTCACATGAAGGATTGAAATGGCTTGGCTCTTCATTTTTAGGAGTGGGATTTGTTGTTGGCTTCCTTGTGAAACTCCTTGGAGACTTTTGGATTGGAGGAGGTGAGGGATTAGCATGTGTAGAAGATGGGGAGCTTGGATGGTCCTCACATGAAGGTGGGGTGGAAGATTTTGAACTTTCTTGAGGGGATGATGGTGCTGAAGAGGTAGAGGTGATGGATTGAGGTATGGGATATGAAGCGGTTTGAAGGATGCACTCTGCTTATGGGAGGGGATTTGTAGAAACATGGGTTTGAATGGAGGATGGTGGGTTGAGATAGGATGGTGGATTGGGGAAAAGGATTGGAAGACTTGGTTTTTGGTTTTGAAAGGGTTTTGGAGGATAAGTGGATGGAGGTTTTAGATAAGGGAAGTAGCGTGAAGTGTTTTGAGGGGATGGTGGTGATTGGGATATGACCATAGCAGGAGATGGAGGTATGAAGGATGCATATGGAGGATGTGTAGGTTTAAGATAGGGATAAGTTGTGGATGGATAAGATAATGGATTTTACTTGCCGAGGACATGAAAGGGAGTGCTAGTGGATAAGTGTGACGGCATGATAGGATATGTTGGAGGAATGATTGGATGTTGGGGAATGTTTGGAGCAAACTTGCTAAGATTTTCAAAATATGCATCATGATCTACAAGGCTTTGATCATCATCAGGATAGGATGGATTGAGAGGAGAGACATAATAACCAAACTCATTGTAATAGTTTTGAGACATGCTGACTTGAGGATGAGTTGGATAAGGATGAAGATGGATTGGAAGAATAAGACTCAGATTAGAATGATTGACAGGATCATACTTAGGTTTGGATTTGGCTCAAGTTGGAAGAAAACTGACTCTAAAGGAAGATAGACAAGGGGATGGGGGATGACCAAGATGACTCTACTAACCTAAGATAGGAGGAAAGGATGACAAGACTAGATTGAATATGATTGAAAGACCATGGTTTGAGATTCTGAAAGCTTTGGACATTTTTTGGATTTTGGGAGGATTTGGACTGACATGGCTATTCTAAGTATCGTGAACCAAGTTGTAAATCAGTTTGATGTTTTTTCCAATGGCAAAGGATAGATTTCAACAAAGATTTTTAGAAAAGAAATCTCCATAAGGGACAAAGCAACCCTGTAGGATACAAACAAGATAACTGACTCTGATTCTGAAAAAGCATTGAAAAGTGTATGTTCCAACAATGTTTTCACAAAGTATTTGACTGTCAAGCACTTCAAGCAGATCTACCTAAGGAAAGTGAGTATCAAAATCACTTGTCCACAGCTTGGTACCCCCTAGAAGGGAATACAAATGGTGATTAATCTTGAGGTGACCTAGTAAACCCCTTGGAATCGGTCCTTGCACAAGGATTTTGATACTTTCGGATGTAGATAGGGTAGCCTCTATTTTATCAGGTTTCTAATAGTTTCATGGAGTCTCCATACCCGGTTATGTTGACCACCTATGACTCACTTAAGAGCCTAGCCAACAATGTTGGGGGAGGAATATTTACTTCTCCCTAGACATTTGCATTTGGCACAAGACGCCCATGGATTAGGAGATATAAGTGAGTACTTTTTTCCTTCACTTTATTTATATACCAGCCAGGGGGGATACTAGTTTGAGGTCATTCTCCAAGGAGGAAGAACTTTTCTCCTTGGATAGGCCTCGCTAAAAGTAGAACAAGTGAACTTGTCTGAGTCCAAATGTTCTACGTTGCTTACTTTAACAGGATTTTGCAAGAATTTGAAAAACTCCTAAATGCACATCAAGCAAGTTTGTTCTTTCTTCCAATTTGATTAAGTGTGATTTGAACTTTGAAATTGAAGACACAAGTGTTTAAGATTTGATTTGTTCTTTCTCCAAAAAGTAAATGATTTGAGCGATTGCAATTTCTTTCCTTTGGGCATTCAAGATTGAGATGTGTGTGTTGATTTAGAACTTTGAAAAGAGCTTTGTTTTATCCTTAGATCATTCAAGATTGAGTTTGTTTGAACTTAATTTCAAAGAAGAGGGAATGGGGATGCTTGTTCTTTCCAATTTAGATCATTCAAGATTGTGTTTGATTTTCAAAATGATAATGACTTTTAGGACCTAAGTTCTTTTCCTTAGTTTCATTCAAGATTTTGTTTGACTTTTGCTTTTTTAGGAATTTGTGAATAAATTTAAGGCAAAAACATAGTCGATGGTGACATTGTCCAGCTAATACGTGACATTGGAAAATGCACATGCAACACCAAAAAGCTCTCAGGTGATAGTTAAATGCTTACACGTGATAGAGAAAAATGTCCAAGTGATAGAGAAATGATTCCACACGGCAAAGAAATGTTTTCCAGGTGACAAAGGAAGATTCACAAGTGATAATGAAAGATTACCAAGCGACAGTCAAATGTTCACAGATGACACTTCAACATGCACATGCGAGACTGAAAGATGCACAGGCGACAGCAAAAAGTGCATGTGTGGTAGTAAAACTTGCCAAGGCGACATCAAAAATTTCTTAAGCGACAGTGAAATGGGCTAACGCGACACTTAAACCCGCAAAGGTGAGACTTAATCAAGCATGGGCGATACTTAAATATGTGCAAGTGACACTTAAATATGTGCAGGTGACACTTAAATATGTGCAGGCAACACTTAATAATGCATAGGCGATAACAAAATATTTATAGGCGAAAACTGAAATGTTGATAGGCGATAATGAATAGATACAGGTGACATTGTTATGATTATAGGTGAGAATTTTGTACGTGGAGGCATGAATTATTTATCTCACAGATGTGATTATTTATGTTACAGGTGACAGAAAATAAGTTTAAACAAAATAGAAGTTATCGAGCACGAAAATCTTCAGAACATAGGCATTGATAAAGAGCTCGTAGGCATGATCAGGCTCTTTATAGGTGTGACTCAACTTTGTGTAGGTGTGATTGAGCTTTGTGTAGGTGACATTTCACCTGTTTCGTGCAAATACGAGAATACAAAGTATGATATAATCAAGTGATTGTGGGTTTGGGTCCCACCGGGCGTGCCAAAATGTGGATAAGGCTTTTGAGGATACCTGTTTAGAAAGACTCAAGCCAAACAAAGATTAGATTTTAGTCTAGCATGAAATCAATCAAAAACAAGTAAAACTCTAAACTAAGCCACCTCAGATTAAGCTAAAACAGGTGCACCCAAGCACTATTTGATTTGCTCTTGCTTAAGGGGATGTGGGTGTGCTCTCTAAGCACTTGGAGCATGTTCCTTATGCATTTTAGGATGGATTGAGATCCATAAAAACCCCATAAATGGCACAAAATAGGTATAGAACACCTGATTTGCCCCTAAGGCCTCAAGGATCAAATGATGCTGAAATGAAGATTAAGCTACATGATGTTTATGCTAAGATTAATTTTAAGCCAAATAGAGATGTGATATGATGCTATGCTTATGAAAAACAATGGAAGAAACTAGTTTAATCCATTAAATCTATGCTAAGATGTGTTTTGAAGAAAGCTTGAAAATGATGAAAGACTAACAATTAGTATGAAAGCTAAATGATTTAGAGCTATTCTAGCATTATAACATTTCTTGAAATAAAAGGTGAAAAATGGTTATTTTGCTCTTGGAAATGAGGAGCATTTATAGGATTTGGGGAGAAGGAACGAGTGGCCAGGATCAAAATCCTTAAGAGAGGCCAAGATTCATTCAAAGGGGAGCACATGGATTGTGCTAGTTTAGGGCCACCTCCTTATGACAAGTGTCACAAGGGCATTGGGTTGAAAGATGGGAGGAATGTGCACAATTTGGGAAATGTGCCTAAGGTCAAAGGGTGTAAGAAAGGGGTGAGGGGCTTCTTAAATGCATGATAAATGCATGTAAGAGGGATAAGGAAGCTTTAAATGCACTTAATGCATGTAAGAGAAGTTTCTAGAAGTTTGTTGACTTTGGGTTAAGCTTAGGAGTTGGCTAACCTTGGTTAGGGAATGTGATAGGATTAGGGGGGGGGGATTAGGATTAGGATTAGGATTAGGACTTTCTAGAAGAGTCTAGAATTTTCATAGGATAAATATGGATTTTAGAAAATAGATAAAGATTTATTTATTTCCATGGTTTAGGTTTTGAGAATATTTATTAAAAATGAATTTAACAAATATGAGGATTAAATATTTAATCTTAATTAAATATTTTGAGTTTGGATTAGGGTTAGGAAATGATGGGATTAGCTTTTAATCGAAATTAAAGGAGGATTAGAAGATTCTGGAAGAGGTTAGTGGTCTTAAGGAAATTGGCCAAGTTTTGGGAAAAAAATAAATAAATTATTTATTTTGGGATTTTTGGTCAATTTATTAATTAAATAATTAATAAATAAGGAGATAACGTTTAAATAAGATTTAAACATTTTTGGGAGGGATTTCTTCATTAAATATTTTTAATTAAGGTAAAGGGATTCAATGGCATAAAAATAAATTAATTAATTAATAAATGATGATGTCATTAGGGATTTTTTAGAAAATAAAAATACTTTATTTTCTAAAGGATTTTTAGGTGTCTACACAAATAACCTAAGATGTTCCTCACAACTAATGGCATTGTTACCAGCAAACTTAGGTACCTTATCTCTTATATTAGTTGGAAAAGCATTTGGGTAGCCAGGTATTCCCTTTAAACTAATCTGCATATAACCTTCTAATTGCATAGGTCTTCTTTGAAAACTTTAACTAGTGTTCACCTTAGGGTTAATGTTTAAATTTACATTCCCATCTATTTGTGCATTTGACTGTTGTTTAGGATCAACATTTATCTTGGCAGATGAAGATGGAAGTGGATTACTAGTAGTAACATTACCAAGTGAAACAACATTAGAAGTTGTTGATGGCATACCTAGTTCATCAGTAGTGGATGGTACAAGAGTACTTGCAGATGAAGCCTTCAAGAACTGGATCTTTCTTATTTTTTCTACAATGGAGGCTTCAATTTTAGCCTTCTCTAATTCTCTTGCTAGGTCTTCATCTTCTTTTCTTCTTCTTCTTTCCATCTATGTTTCCTTATTTGGAATGGGTGGTGGGGCCTTTGGTATTGTCAATGGTTTGCTTGTTTGGTGTCCCACCATCTTTTGCTTTCCTTTTTCACCAATAGCAACAACAGGCTTAGTGATCTCATGCCCATCTTTATCTTTAGGGAGGGAAGCATAACTTTGAACCTGTCTAATCATAGGGCCCTCTTTATCAAACTCATGGTCTTTTAGCAAGCATTCTTGCTCACTTCTCAAAGCATCAAGATCACCAAAGACATCATGCTACAAAGTCTTAGGAGTAGAGGCAAGTATCTTGTTCCTCTCCTTCAACTCATTAATCTTTCTAAGAAGAGATTCTCTTTCTATCAGAGTATTCACTTTCTTAGCTTCTCTCTCCTTTTGTAACCTCTTGTGTATGGCATCTTGCTCTACCAACTGTAACCTTAGTGCACTCAGGTCATTTGGGTCGATCATAATATCCTTAGAACTTGATGAAACATCCATATCAGTAAGCTTTTGATATGGGAAATGGACCTGTCTTGGTCTCATGTGTTTCCTTTTGAACATATTGTCATCAAGATCTAAATTTGGTCCAAAACCCCTTTCTCTGGCTTGTACATCCTGTCTGGTAGGTAATGAACCTTTATCTTGAAATAATGCCTCTGCGGTATCATAAATTTTGTCTTTAGAGCAGCCACTATTTGATTTACAACTTTTGTATTGTGACTCTTCCTCATTAGAGGATGCATGTGGTGCTCTATTTCTAACTTCATTTTTCTCTCTCATGGGAGCACTAGTAGATTCTCCATTTCTCCTGATCCAACTTTTCCTTTCAGATCTAGGTAATTATTATAGAGTAACGTCTAGATACTTCTTGACAAAAGATCTAGTATTCCTTCTTTTGACCATGGTCTGCAATCTATAACACTGGTTCTAACCCCTTTGAGTCACCACCCACCAAATATGGGAAATCTTTCAATTTTTTCAAGAAAAAAACTAAGTACAACAAGAGAAACACAAGAGTCCACTAATAAATTTTATCTTTAGACTCTCCCCAGTGGAGTCACCATTTTTTGGTGTTCCTTCTCTTTCTACTTGTATGTTTACACTATGATTGACAAACTAATGTCACTGACTCTATCACCACTCCAAAGTCTGCAAGGAAAAGGGCCAGTTAACAAGGATCAACAAGGATCCTCTTACACTTTAAGCCTAGATGCTCAGGTGGGTGTACCCTTGATTCACTTCTTCAAAGGAATCACTAAATATTATGCATTTATACCATTTACAAACTGATTTTAAAGATTTTATAGTTAAATGTGTGATTGATGATGATGAACTACTTCTAGAGAATGGATCAATGCCTTAACCTAGGGTATAGAGTCACTCAATAACATATATCAACTGAAAATCCTAACTCAAACACTCTTGAACTCAGAATAAATGCTTTGCCTATTATCCCTCTCACTCCCAAACCTGATCATCAAATTCCTATCCAACCATGAACTCACTAAAACTACCTTAAAGACTTTAATCCTAACTTTGTTAGGAACTCAAAGATAATTCCACAATATTCTTTCTCTACCATATGCTAACTCACTTTGTGACATTAACATGTATGAGCCCAAGATCAAAACAAGAAGACAAACATAAATCTAAGATTGGAATTCAAGTGTATTCTCATTAAAATTTGCAGAATCTATACATTACCAAAACAACACAATGCTAGGAAACAAACCCAAAATCTAGGCTCTCCTTGTTCAGTCCTTTACATTGACTATCAACATAACATCACCAACAACAAAAAAAGAAAAAAATAGCTGCAATATATACCACCAGTCATCTTGGAATCTGAAAATCAGGATGCAACAAGCTACGAATGACCAGGGCAGAAGTTAGGGTTTTCACCCACCAAACCAACTAAATTCAGTCAGAATTTATTGCATTGGATGAAAACCAGGTGGTCAAATCCAAGAATGATCTTCATTAATGAGAAATTTTAGAGAAATGTACTGAAGATCATGAATCTAGCATGTTTATCAATCTGATCACTCACCTGCAACATCCCTTGAGCAACTGCCTCATCAACTCTTTCACGGTACAAACCCTCAGCAAATAATCATCACAATCTCTAGACCACACTGCAATAGTTGACAAAATCAGAACTACCAGATCTAGCCACTCCAGCATAAAAAACTAGTCCTTTTGTCACTGAAAAACCATTTAAAATTTCAAATTTTGGAAGAAACAGCTATACCCAGACAAATTTAAAATGCGACCATCAATTTAATTTCTTCCTGGCAGATCAGGCGGTCCTCATTAATCCATATAACAGTCACAAGGCCATTTGAAAATTCTTTCACTACATCACTAGCCCATTGGCCAATGAGAAACAAGCACCTTAGCACTACATAGCACATCAGACCCACTATGCTTTCCTATCCTTTAAACAAGATCGAATGGCTATCATTATACCACTGGCTTAAATATCATGCATCTTATCTAAGCGGTATAATGACAACCATGAGATTATGTCAACCTTTATCATACCTGAATGCCAAAAACATTGGCCCCACTAACAACACTCCATGTCATTAAACCCATCGACCAATGAGAAAATACCACCTCTCTATATCCGCTTGGTGAACAAAGTACTTTCCTCAGAAAGAAACCCATCTGGCAACCCTATCATGTCTTCAATACCTTTGGTGAATTAGAAATGGCTACATCATCATGCGTCAACAACAAAGGATCCACCTAGCATTCTGCAACCATCTAGAAGATCGAGCAGTCATTGTTCTACCACAAGCTTAAAACTCATGCATCTTATATCAATGGTATGATGATAATTGTGAGATCAATCTAAGCTTTAACCTCACCTCACAGACCGAAGACCTCAGGCCCACTGACAACTGCCAACTCACCGCTTCGACCAATGAAAAATTTCCACCTTAGCTCAATCTGATAACACATCCCCTCATAGATGGGCTTGCCTAGACAGATGGCATTTTGTTGCTAAGGTGCATGTTAGAGATTCTGACAACAAGAATCTTGTAGATTAATGACAGCCACATATTTTCTAAAGGTTGAAACTTATGAAAATAAATCCCGAGAGACTTAGGCATAGCAGAAAATATTAAAGGGGCCCAACATAACCTAATGACATAACATGTGAAGTGGTCATTTTAAAAGGCTCTAATATAGCACATGCTCAATTAGGAAGGTTAATGAGAAAAAAGTAACACTCAAATATAACAGGTCTCAGGTCTTCCTAGGGTTTCTTCTCACCAATGGATAGAAATATGAAAATTTTGAACTAGGTTTTATGGCCAGAGACAAAGAAGAACATGCAGAGACCAAGGAAAAATTCACATAGCCATGAAAAATTCTTTTAGGTTCTAACAAGGTTCTCTCCATGTTCTAAATCCAAGTTCACTTCAAGTGACTTCACACTACCTTCTTCCTCTTGAACATAGCTTATCTTCTTCTCTCCCTGAGAACTTGAAGCCTTATCTGGACATCTATATGCAGGATGTCCTAGCTACCCACAATTGTAACAGTTCATGCTTGCAAAGTGTGATCCCCTACTAAAACCACTTAACCTTCCTCTTCCACCTTGGAACCCTCTACCTCTACCATAATTTCCTCTTTTTCTTGGCTCACTGATTTATTCCACCAACTTGGAGTCTTCCTAATTTCTAGGTTCATTACTCCTACCACCATAGCTACCTCTATGTCCCCTAGAATTTCTTCCCCTACCTCTACTTTTGGATGAGGAGTCTTGTTTCCTTTTGTTCTTTTCTTCTACCTTTAGCACTAATTGAAAGCACTTGTGGATAGTAGTAGGAGTCCATAGCCTAATTTCTTCTTGGATACTCCATCTCAAACCACTCAATTATCTTGCAACTCATATACTTTTCTCTTCTTGCACTTTAGACATCAAACAAATTTTTTGAAACTCCTCAGTATAGGAAGTCACATCCATTTCCTTTTGTCTAAGATTCCTCTTTTTCTTGTGCATTTGGATCTCATCATCCTCTAGCAAGTAATTCTCCTTGATCTTTGTGACCATAGCATTCCAATTTGCAATGGGTCTCTTCCCTTCTCTTTCCCTCTCTTCTTGAAGGAACTTCTACCATGTTAGGGCTAGTCCCCTTAGTCTTGATCTGGCTACCTTCACTCTTTGTGCCTCTAAGACACATTCACATTCAAAGTGATTCTCCATTCCTTCAATACACTCCATCATTACTTTGAATCCATCTTGCCAGTGAATAGGGTTATTCCTTCTAAAGATTTTCCTCCCAATGCCTTTATGGCTTTTAGGAAGGGTTCTTCTTGGATAGGTGGATCAGGTATAGGTACATAATCTTCATTAGCAAGTGTCTTGTCCTTTTCATCTTCTACATCCATCTTTTCCTTCATCTTTTTAGAAGCCTCTGCCACTAGCTCAAGCTTATCTTTGAGAGCTTCCACAGTCTCCTCTAGAATTCTATTTCTTTTTTTTTTATCCACCACTTGTTTGGCCAATTCAGCATTGGTCACCATTGCGTTATCACCAATGGACTCACTCCTTTTTGACATAAAAACTAACCCAAGCCTTTTAATGGCTCTGATACCCATTTGATAGGGAGGTCTACCTTCCATAAGCCCTACCTCCTCTAAGACTTCAACTAGGTCTTCTCTTGACCTATCTTAGGGTTCCTAAGACCCTTTAATTAGAGGGATTTTTCCTAATCTCCTCTACTCCTCAAGATCTCACTACCAAGGTCTCAAACTCAGTCAAGTTCCCTCAACTCTTCAAATGAATTCAACTATGGAGTTCATCCAAAAATCCATCTTCTTTTTTCAAACTAATGGACATGGGAGAGGAATCCTATATTCTTTGTTTGTCTCAATTTGGGGTACTTTACCTGATGGTATCCTTCTACTAATACCCGATCTCCAATTTTAGCCTAGAAAGGGCTACTAGGCCTTGTAGGTTTCCTAACCCCTAAATCAGGGTGTAACTCTGCAACTTCCCACACAAAGGGTCAAAATATTTACCTTTCTAGACACCCTTTTCAAAGTTACACAAGATTTGAAAACCCTTATTTCTCCATATTCTCCGTAGAACATATTCCTAAGTTATAGCCTTATTTTTAGGCCTAATTAGGCCTCACTAGTTCACAATGAGGGTTTGATATTTGCACACCTTTCCAAGTTTTTCATGATCTCTCCTTCATAGGATTGAGTCTCTGAACATTTTAGATTACCCTCCAGGTCTTGGATTGGCTTTCCCAATCACCAATCTCTCTCCCAAATGCCGGATCGACTCAGGTTCCCTAATCAAGGTTGAGTTTTCTTGCATAGGGCCTGCTCTTTAAAACACTTCTCCTACATTTCAAACCATAATAACACATATTTACATTTTATGTACATTTGTGTAACATATTTGAGGTGGCTGTGAGGAACCATCCATAGAATCCTAAGTTAGAGCCATTCTAATGGCCTCCACTCTGAACATTCTAGTAAACTGGCCTTAGAGGAGTTTAATTACAAGCTTGGAAACAAACTAAATAACTAAAAAAAATCTCAAATTTCAAGACCAAAACATAAAGAATAAGGTAAAAAAAAATTCTCTCTGGTTCAATCCATGAGATTCAATAACCAAGCTTTCTATTCAAGTCATTCATGGGTACAGTCTTCGAGTCACATAAAACTTAAAATAGTGCTCATAAAACTTAATTGCCAACCTTTGGTTTCACCAAAAACAAGGCATAAATAGGCTTAGCTCACCATTATTGGTTTGGTTTATACCTATAACTAACATCCTTCCTCGAACAGGCTTAAACCAACTTGTTGTCATGACAACTTTCAAAGTTGTCATGACAACTTTTACATGTTGCTTGACAACTTATTCAAAGCTGAACCAAGAAGTCTAAAAAGAATCTCAAACCCATCCTAAGACCTCTAAGACCCATAAATAACTTAATTATACTCATTTTATGCCTTTTCATAGTCAAAACATAGCTTTGACTGATTTTCACATACTCCTAGCATCCAAGCCATATCCTTGGGTCTTCACCTATTTTAAGAAGACTATCACTTAGGACTTCAATCAACCACACAAAAACTTAATTGGACTTCAAATACACTTAATACCTAACTAAGAAACAAAAAAAACCAAAATCCCACAAGGATAGTGACCTGGCCAATAGTCACTACAAGCCAAAAACTTAGGTGTCTAGGAGCTAGCCTAGGTGCTCCTACACCACAAATTTTAAGCATAATTTGAGCATAGTTTTGAGTAAAATAGGATTTAATTGTGTTAATCTTTATCATTTCTCATTTTAAGGCTGTCACTAATGGAGGCTTGTTGAGATCTTGTCATTAACATACATAAATAGAGAGCCATAGAGCACTCAATAGTTTTATTTGCATTTAAATAGCTCAATAATTATGGTATTTAGTTTATTTAGATCATTTATTGCTAAGCTAACCCTATGAAGGTAATTTCAATAGTACACAATAGGCCTCCTAAATTTAATAATAAAAGATATAGATACATAATAGAGAATTTTTTGAAAATAAAACCTAAATAAAATAATAGATCAAAAAGTTCCCAAAAAATAATAATAAAATAAAAATAAAATAATCTTGTCTAAAGATAATACCCAAAATTCAAATCAAAAGGGATTAAACTCACCCCAAAAAATATTTAAAAAGACACTTTCCACTAAAATTCTCCATAAGTAAATACTATAATAAATAAACTAAAATAAAGTTCAAGAATAAAATTTAAAAGGATAATAAAAGAAAAACAACTCTAATTAGGGCATAAACCAAAAGGGAAAAATAAAGAGAGCGGGAAAAAGGATGTTAAATGTGAAACATTCTTTTTCCCTCTTCCTTTCCCAACTTCCTCCCTCAAAACCCTAACCCGAAATTATGATTAGGGTGAAATTTCTATCTTCTCAACCATTCTCTCCTTCCTCCTCTTTCTTCCCTCTTCTCTCTTCTCCCATTCTTTTTTTGTTGCAAGTTAATGGTGGTTGAATATGTGGTTTTCTTCTACAAGTGAAGGTACATAACCTCTTTTTTGTTTTAGTTTAAATATGTTATAATCTCATTAATATATATATATATATATATATGTATGTATATATATATATATATATATATATATATATATATATATATATATATATATATATATATATATATATATATATATATATATATATATATATATATATATATATATATATATATATATATGTATATATATATATATATATATATATATATATATATATATATATATATATATATATATATATATATATATATATATATATAATTTTATTTTTCCTTAAGTCAAAATCTTATGTGGGTTGGCAGTGAGCTCCCCCCCTGCATTGTAGGGTCTGATGGCCACCCATGGCGATTGCATAGTGGTGGCAGACTCCCCATAGATCACGGGTTACACAGCTATGAGAGTTGTCCCTCCGCAGAGTCTGTGATGATGGTGGTGGTACCATAGGCCATAAATTTTTGTGGCTATGTCATTCACCACACCATGGCATGGCCACAAGTCAGCCTTCCCAACCATTGTACGGTAGGGTTCAGCAATGGAAGCCACCCAACAAACCATTTTTAACAAAATTTATATTTTATTTAATTTTTCTAACATATACATATAGATATACATATACATATACATATATACATATATACATATATATATACACACACACACACACACACACATATACATATATGTATATATATATATATATATATATATATATATATATATATACATATATACATATATAAATAGAGATATATATGTATATATGTATATATATCTATCTATATATATATATGTATATGTGTATATATATATACATATATATATATATACATACATATATATATATATATACATACATACATACATACATACATACATACATACATACATACATACATACATACATACATACATACATACATATATATATATATATATATATATTATATATATATATATATATATATATATATATATATATATATATATATATATATATATATATATATATATATATATATATATGAAATATCTCTGTGATGAAGGGTGCTCCCCTTAATACCACAAGCACATAACAGAAATAGAGAAACAACAACAATAATATGCAAGAACAGAAAATTGGCTTTTTATTATCTCCACAAATGTGGAATTACAAACTTTCAGAATTACAATATGAAAAGCCACATGGGCATTCCCTTTCAATATTCTGTAGGACAAAGCCTCGAATCAATACCCAGATCTACTACCCAGAACTGCCCTAGACAACACTACGGGCCTTCTTTATATAGGCAATTTCCACCACCCGAGAAGGTTCTAGAAATTTAGCCCTTAGGGCCGACCAAACTTAAAATTATTTTATTTTACAATTTATTACATCAAAGTCGGCTCAAAATGAGTTTTGACACCCAAACAGAAATTTTGAAGAAAAAATATTTTCCACCATTTCAGGTGACCCAACTTCTGAAGACCATAAGTCATCGCTCGTTGACCCGATTGGCTATTATAACCCCATTCTGGAAATTCCATGAAGCACTCTATAGGCCTAACCTGCACAAAGCACCCGTCACCCAAATTTTCAACCTCATCCAGGGCCTCTAAAGCCTTCAAAACTAAGTTCAAAGTTTTTGTACCCTGCTGCCAATACCGAAAATCTTCAATATCTTCAAAACTACACCTGATCTAGCCATGAACTTTGCTGGCAGGCTGATATGACTGAGATGAACCTCCATATATAAAATCAGACATTCTGAGATCGTAAGACCAACTTAATAAAAATAGAAAGTTTCCATAAATAACAACTCTGCAGAAGATAGCCCTTATTGAATACAAAAACAAAAATATTTTTGGGTGATGCAAGATTGCTGTTACACCCAGGATGCTCCTACATCAGACACCCGGGGTAATTTGAGAAGTGACCCTATCACGACTCAGGTATGCAGAGGAAAACCAAGACGGTTAACCTCCTCCTTTGTTAGCCATGATGAATCTTCAATAGGTTCTCCTTTCCATTTGACCAAATACTCTTCATATGTCCTATTCCTTGTGCTTCTACCAACACGACTGTCCAATATGTCTTCAATCTCCTTGATATCTGAACTGGTTGCTAGAATACTCCACTATGCTGCTAGAACCTCATCTTCAACACCTCCCTCATGATACTCTCTCAAATCTGAAATGTTAAACACTGGTGAAATATTTAGTTCAGTAGGCAATTCTACCTCATATGCATTTCCTGAATCATGCTTCTTCAGTATCTTACATGGCCCAAACTTCTTCATTTTCAACTTGTTATATGTACCAACCAGAAATCACTCCTTTCTCAAATGAACTATGACTTCATCTCCAACCTGAAATTCCTTATGCCTCCTTTTCTCATCTGCCTTAGTCTTATACTGCACATTCATCTTGGTAATATGCTTCCTCACCTCCTCATGGATGTTCTTCAAATGTTCTGCAAAATCCTTAGCTTCAACACTACTTATTTCTCCTTTATCTATCTTTCTCAACTCAGATGCATTTCTTGGACTACTTCTATATACAATCTAGAATGGTGATTTACCAGTGCTCCTGTTGATAGAATTATTGTATGCAAATTCTGCCTGTGGTAAAATCAAATCCCATCTTGTTGGCTTATCTCCAACCAAACATCTCAGCAAATTTTCCAAACTTCTATTCACCACCTCTGTCTGTCCATTAGTCTATGGATGATGTGATGAACTGAACTTCAAATCTATCTTCAACTTCTTCCATAAAGTATGCCAGAAATATCCAACAAACTTAGTGTCTCTATCTGAAACTATGGTCTTTGGCAAACCATGTAGTCTCACCACTTCTCTAAAAAATAATTCTGCTACATGAACAACATCATTAGTCTTCTTACAGGGAATGAAATGTGTCATCTTCAAAAATCTATCAACTACTACAAAAATTGAATCATGTCCCCGCTGTGTCCTTAGTAAACCAAGAACAAAGTCCATACTGATATCCTCCCAAGGTTTCTCTGGTATAGGTAATGGCTGATACAACCTTGTATTCTGCTTCACTCCTTTCGCCATCTGACATACTCTGCAACTCTGTACAAACTTCTTGACATCTTGCTACAATTGTGGCCAATAATAATTCTCACCAACCAAAGCAAGGGTTTTATCACGACCAAAATGTCCAGCCAATCCTCCACTATGCTTCTCCTTGATGAGATTCTACCTCATAGAACTTCATGGAATGCACAACTGACTCCCTCTAAATAGCATATCATCTTGGATGATAAAAATCCAGCCATTTCATCCTATCTAGAGTAACAGGTTCTTTACAAGCTTTCCAAGCTTCACCAAAATTAGGATCCTCTGGATATAAATTCTTGAGTTCCTTTAACCCAACCACCTCAATTTGCATCTCTATCAGCAATAGTTGCCTTCTTCTAAGAGCATCTACAACCCTATTAGACTTTCCACTTCTGTGTTTCAAAACAAATGTATAACTCTGCAGAAACTCAACCCATTTCAAATGCCTTTGATTCAACTTTCCTTGACTATTCAAATATTGCAAAGCTTGATGATCAGTATACAAAAAAAACTCCTTAGGAAGAAGATAATGTCTCGACTTCTTTAATGCTTGAACTATAGCATAAAATTCCTGATCATAAACAGAATACTTCCTCTTGGCATCATTTAACTTCTCACTAAAATAAGCAAAAGGTTTACCTTGGCTCATAACAGCTCCTATTACAGTACCACTAGAATCACAATGTACTTGAAACACCTTATTAAAATCTAGAAGTGCTAAAACAGGTTGTTCTATAACTTTTTATTTCAACAATTGAAAATTCTTTTCTGCCCCATTAGTCCACTTAAACTCTTTTCTATCCCCTCTCATTGTTTCAGTCAAGGGTCCACAAATACTGCTAAAATTTTTGATAAACTTTATGTAAAAGCTAGCCAAACCATGAAAAGATCTTAACTCAGTAGCACTCCTTGGAGTAAGCCATTCAAGGATAGCCTGTACCTTCTCTAGGTCCATTTTTAGACCTTCTGTTGAAACTAAAAATCTCAAATACACTAATTCTTTCTTCATAAAACTGCACTTCTGCAAATTAATCAACAATTTCTCATCCCTCAACTTCTCAAACACCATACGAATATGCATCATATGCTCTTCCAATGTCTTACTAAAGATCAAAATATCATCTAGGTACACAATGACAAACTTACACAAAAATTCTTTCAGAACCCCGTTCATGAGCCGCATGAAAGTGCTCGGTGCATTGGTTAGCCCAAAAGGCATGAATAACCACTCATACAATCCTTCCTTTGTCTTGAAGGAAGTCTTCCATTCATCTCCTTCTCTGATCCAAATTTG